>RJWH01001733.1:0-321645 GCA_004363575.1 Solenodon paradoxus | reverse complement strand
ATTGTAGTACAGTGAAAGAGGGGCATGATCGAGAAATGTATAAGGTATGTTCACAAAGATGGAAGAAATGCAGAGATCGCAGTTCAAAGTAAGTACACCAATGAGTCCACTGGAGGAGTGAGCAAAGCCTTCAAAGCGGCACTAATTCCTGTTCAAGCTAAGCAGTAGGCAGAGACAGAGCAAGAAAGGCTTTGTTTACCAAGGCACTCTAACAGGAGTTTAATTAGCTTAATTTTGAGAAATAATTCTACCAGTATAACCAAGATGACTGTGGACTCATCACTAGAAGACATATTGTTGGGTAAGGAACTTCCCCACACCCTTACATCTCACGCCATTGTCAACAGATATTTATTAAGTATCTATTATATGTCAGATATTATGCCACACATTGACAATAAAAGAATGAACAAAAGAGACAGAACCCTTATGGAATCTACTGTCTAGGAATAAGACAGTCAAAAATACTATGTGAATATAAGAATATAAACTCTGATAAATACCATGAAGAAAGCTTTTAATATGTTTTATCTAATAATGGGTAAACAGTTATTTTTCCCAGTAATTTTCAGGCTTCATTATGGATTCATGAAAGTGTTATATTGTCTACTTTTAAATAGTTCAGTATAGGTAGTGTGACACATTTATACATCAGTTAGAGACAATTACTGTTTTAAGTATATACAGTTATGAAGTACTATAAGCTATAACACTTTAATTTAGGATATTTACTTATAATTTAAAATTATAAGTATTAAAAATCATATTCCTGTGGTTGGTAAGTCTTTGAAAGAACTTAATCAGGAGCCAAACTCCACAGTACCTTATAAAAGCCTCTAAATAATAGCCTCTAATAAACATGTATTAGAGCTCTTAATCAGCCTAAGAAATATTAAATATAATTTTCCATTGATGAAATTAGATTCAATACACATAGATTGACTGGAAATCTTACACTGGTACCACCACACCTGTAGAACAAGGGGTAAGGACCGGCAACTCAAAAGCTGACAGTCTGTGGTACGCTGCCAACAAATAGCGGACTTTTGTATTAAACTACTAGAAAGCTAGCTGAACCACTGGTATTATGGACATGGGTGGCTGAATCTACCTCAAGCAGATCTTCCATGCAAGGTACTTATCCTGAAAGTTACCTAAAAGAGAGCTGAAAATTCATCAAGCTGACAAAACAAGTTCTACAACTGTTTTTACGGTGCTCTCTTGCTAAGAAACAGATATCTGTGGCAAACTTTAGTCTGAAACTTGCTTTCACTGTAATATCTCACCAGGTAGAGGAGGTTGTGAAAGAACACCTATGGTTCTTAGTTCTAACTGCCAAACATCTCCTAACAATTACAAAGTACCCAATTAGTTTAGGTCAGTTCAAAACAGAAAGGGAAGTAAATTTCTAGAATCTTTTCATTCTTCTTACATACATAAAACTTCAGGTAACACAGGCATTTCCTAATTTCCTAAAAATAATTTAGTACAAAACAAACTTTAAAAAGTTAACCAGGACATACACTGGTGGTTTTGCAGTCTAGTATACCCTGGACACAGTCCACATACATCCCAAGGTCCTGGGAGGAATAACCAAGATGTACATATATACATATATACACATACACATACACATACACACATATATGTCTGCATATACACACACATATATACACACACATATATGCATATATAGCATACAGGCATATGCAAGCTTTTGGAAACCAGTAAGGGTCTTGGCATTTAGAATTTCAGATTTTCAAGCCCTGGATAGATATGACAATTGTGTTTTGCTGCCCCGGATAATGTGACTGTCACTGGCATTTAGAATACACCCTCAGATTGGACGGGCCTGATTCATTTGCGATGATACAGCAAGTAGGGAGCTGGTGGCTTCCTGAGTCAGGCTGGCTGACAAGAGGCAGAACTCTCAGGGGAGCCTGGCAGCGAAGGAAATTTACTGTGCTGTAGCCAGAGTGAATTGGACCTGAGTGATCATCAGCCTGATTAGCTCAGTGCCTCCCAGAGTGAGTCAAGGGTGTTGAGGCCCCACCTTTTCTGAAAACATATTACTATTCAGTATAAATTAGTTCTTTCAACCAGGCAACTGATGAGGCGAATTTTACCACACTTGAATTTTCCGGATGACTATTAAGAAGGAATAACATAACTAGAAAGCTTGGACCTAAGTAAAATAAAGTGCTTTTTCCTCCTCTCTCTTCCTGCCTGCTTGCACCCTGATGGAGAGCAGGTACGTCTGCCACCCCTAGCTGAGTGAAGTCCACATACATCCCAAGTTGCCAGGTTCATGTCCTGGGGTTAGGGAAAACAACCAAGATGAACAACTAAATTAAAAAAAAGTGCTTCTTTCTGTTTTTTCTTCCTGCACCTTTCCTTTAAAGAAATTTTTTTAGAAAAGAAATCTCACTAAAAAAGAAACAGAAAAAGTTAAGTGTTCACTATTTTTTAAAGGCTCCAAGGGAGAAACTTACCTAAGATGCAGGAGTTTAGGAAAAGACAAAGACTGGGAGGATCCAACTGTATGATCATATTGAGGTTCTGACCTAGGAAGCAAGCACATCTATTAATGATTTAATCATAACATAAAAGCATGTTTTCCCTTACACAGGTAAAACTTTGTACACAAAACAAACTCGAGGCACATAAGACGTCTGAGATTTCAATCCAACACTTGCATGTAAATTCAGCAAATATTCCCTTCTAGGTGGACAAATCATACCTTAAATTAATCACAGGGAGAGGTGGAGAGGAGAGGAGTTTTTTAAACTGATGTGTACTTATAACTTCTCCATCAAAATTTACTTCCCACATCCTGGAGCCAGGACGAGCACAATATATCAGGGGTTGCTGGTTTGCAGAACATTTTCCAGGAAAGAAACAAGCTCCATATTCTCCATCTCTTTCCTTGTTGCCAATTTTCCAAAACTTTTCTCTAAGATCCAAAAAGAAAGAGAAAGCATGTGTACTTAGGAAATTATGAAAACCAGCAGCACTAAAAATCAGCCTGGTTATAATAACCCCACATCCATTATCCTTTCTCTATTGATAATAATAATACACTGGAAAGATAAACAGATGAAAATAGGGATCTAGCTGTGATTTGTCATTAACCATTTCTTTGAAAGCAAACCACTTCTATTAGCAACCTGTTTATTAGTTATATAATGAGGGGCTCGGAATGAATGTGAAAGCCCCTTTCAACCTAAAAAAAAAAAAAAAAAAGTGTGCTACTAAACCATTTCATACATTCTTAAATCCTATTCCTTGCTCTCTAAGTCACCTCATAAAACGTTATTTGTCCACTCCATGGAAGCTACGAGTCTGCTACTCTAACCCTGCCTCCAAGTCACTCCCTTGCCATAAATACCCAATAAATTCCTCACTTTCTTCAAAATGCCACGTCCTTCTGAAACTCTACCGTGGAACCATTCTATTATTCCCTATGATTACATGATATATAAAAGTGATAGATGCATCCTGGTAGTGTAGCAGATCAGTCTGTCGCCTGTAACCAACACAATCCATGAACATCCCAGAGACCGGGGTTCACGTACCAGGGCTGAGGTGGGGCAGGCGAGTGGGTGGACAACGAATATGAACAACTAAAAATGCTTCTTCCTCCTCTCCCTTCCTTCCTTGTATCTTTCCTTTAAAAACAAAAACGTTTAGTACACTCCCTGGAAACACAGATGGTGATGATGAGAGAGAGGAGGATTTCTCTTTCTAAAAACTTACTTTTCATGACTTAGCACCCTCTTTCTTCTTCTAAGAGACTTGACTGTCCCATAAGCTGAATTACATACTTTTCAAGCTGTTTTCATGGAACTTACTACATAATGTATCGCAATTGTATCTACTTGAATACTAGGTTATGGTTTTCTTCAGGACAAATATCATTACTTATTGTTTTTTAACTGAATTCCCAATACACTGCAATACTTTATATATTAAAATCCTTTAACTGGAGAATGATCTAATATTCTCTCCAGCATGAATTTACTATATGACCTTAGATAATTCAAAAAATATCCTTGTACGTAATTGCTTACTGAATAAAATATAGCATCAGCTCTATTATTAAGAATATGGATATGAAAGTATTTAAAATGTGAAATATATAACAAGTTATAGTTTTAATACTTATGTTCTTTATTTAGGAGGTAAAATATATTTCTTGCTTATTTTATATCCTCAATGGTGCTTAATACAGTTCTAAGGACCCCGAGGAGTACAATAAATGTTTGCTGAGTAAACAAGCATAGCCAGCTTATTCAGATTTGTGTTTCCACAATTTCAAACAGCATGTGATAGGCACAAACCTGAATATCTCATCTACATTTTCTTAACTGATCTTTTAAACCATGTCTACATCCTGGATCGGGAAAGTGATATTTAGCAAAGTTTTAAAGGTGGCAGATGGAGTACCCCGATGGCCCAGTGGGTAAGTTTACTGCCTCTGGCCAGCACAAGCCGCATACACCCCAGGGACTGGGGTTAGCATCCCAAGACCAGGAGAACAACCACGATGAATAACTAAATAAAATAAACGAAAATACTTCTTCCTTCTACCTGCTTGCTGTCTATCCTTCATTCCTACTGCACCTTTCTTTTAAAAGTATTAAAAACTCAATAAAAATGGTAATAACAGAACCTGAAAACACATTATCTGGCTCCATTAGACAGTGTTCTCTCTACAACAGTGCTTTCTTTCTGTTCTAATCCCTCTTGAGATCCACCTTATTCATGAACAATACTGATAGAAAAGAGACAGCTGCTACCAGGAGAAGTAAATTCATATCTATCACTTAAGTTAGTTATCAGGGAGGCTTTTAAGAAAAAAAAAAAAAAATCTGTTGGCTGAAAGAAAATAGAGGGGAAAAGTAAAATATGAAGTATTTTATGAACTATGAAAAGTAAAATATAAAAGTAAAAAGAATTGTGAAAATTATTATATTATCACGTTCCCCTAAACTAAATTCTAGCTAACGAAAAGTGGGCATTTCTAAAACACGTTATTCTATAAAGATTTAATGCAATCCCCATTAAAATCCCACGGCTTACTTCCAGGATAGAGAATAAAAATTCTTAAAATGTGTTTGGAACAACAAAAGACCCCGAAGAGTCAAAGCAATTATTAGAAAAAACAATGAATCTGGAGGGATTATGCACCCAGATATAGAACTATATTACAAAGCAATCGTGATCAAAACGATATGGTACTGGAATAATAACAGAGGTATAGAACAGTGGAATAGAATTGAACCACCAGCAACTAACCCTCTTACATACAATCAGTTAATCTATGAGAAAGGAAAATCTCTTCAATAAATATTGCTGGGAAAACTGGACAGCCAAATGCAAAAGATAAGACCACTTTTTAACACCATTCACAAAAACTAACTCCAAATGGACTAGAGACTTGGACATAAGACTGGAAACCATAAAATTTTTAGAAAATAACACAGGAAGACTTTCATGACATCAGCCATAAAGACGCTTTTGGGTACTCAACTTCATCAAGGGAAACTAAAAGAGAAATAAACAACTGGGACTACATCAAACTAAAACGCTTCCTCACAGTGAAAGAAAACATCACCAAAAACAAAAGGAAACCTACTAACCAGGAGAAGATATTTGCATTTCATATCTCTGACAAGGCTTAATATCTGAAATATACAAAGAATTCATAAAACTCATTAACAGAAAAACAGGCAATCCAATCAAAAAGTGGAAGAAGGAATTGGAGAGATACTTTTCTGAAGAGGATATACAGATGGCCAACAAGCACATGAAAAGATGTTCCTACTGGCTGGCTGTCAGGGAAATGCAAATCAAAACAACAATGAGATATCACCTTATACCTGAAAGACTGGCTATTATGCAAAAGTCTGGAAACAACAAATGCTGTTGAGGATGTGGAGAAAGGGGAACACTTTGCACTGCTGGTGGGAGTGCAAATTGGTACAACCCCTATGGAAAACAATTTGGAGATTCCTCAAAAAACTGAAGATGGAAATCCCATATGATCCCGTTATTCCACTTCTGGGCATCCACCCAAAAGATACAAAAGCCCCATCCGCAGAGCTGTATGCACCCCCATATTTTATTGCAGCTCTATTCACAATAGCTAAGAAGTGGGAATTACCTAAGTGCTCAACATCAGATGAACAGATAAAGAAGATGCAGTACATATATACAATGGAATACAAACACAGCCCTTAGAAGAGACGGAATCCTGTCATTTGAATCAACATGGGTGGAACTAGAGGGGATTAAGCTAAGTGAAATAAAAGAAAAAAGATAGATACCAGATAACCTCACTCATAGGTAGAATGTGAATAGACAAAACAAAGGAACAGATGAAACAAAACCAACCTTTGGACCTGCAACAAAACTTGAGGTTACCAATAGGGAATAGGGGTCGGGGGAAGGTGCAAATGGTAGTTGAGCCCACTGGACAATGGTGACGAACATTTGATTTGGTGGAGGGCATGGTGTTTTGACATATATCTAAGAAATGGGGACCTTACACATAGAAAGTATTTTAATGTGTAGAATAATTACTACAATAAGAAAAATTAAAAATTAAAAAAACACACGCTATTTCAGGTCTATGTTATTCTCATAACCAGGTCTAGCCGTACCACTGTAAAATGGGAAAATAATGCTAAGCAACTCTACTGCACAGTGGGGGGAAAAACTTCATTTATTCAGTTATTTTAAAAAGAATTTCATATACCATTTAAGTAGATTCTCCAAACAACTACAATAAGGTATCAATTCAGTTCTGAGTTCTGATCATTTGTTAGATTTCCAGCCAAATTTCTGAATTTGAAAACTTATAGATGAGGAAGAGTTAAGAACTTTGTGAAGCTAACAAATAATTTACCATAAATTCAAGGGCAGAGTTAATGGCCAAAAGTTCAATGTCAAAGGATATATTAGAAGAAATGGAGGTAACAGGAAGAGCACCAAATCAAGACAAGATTCCAGTTTTGCCATTTCTTTCCACCTGTGTGATGTCAGACAAACTCTACACTTAGCCTACGCTTTCTAAGCTGCAAAAGTGAAACACTAGTCATGCCCTTGTGGAGTGGCAGTTACAACGACAGCCTCCAAAGAAGTGCTGGCCACACACCCCTGAGGCCAAGTCCTGGGGGAACAACCAGGGTGAACAACAAAATACATATGCTTCTTCCTCCTTGCCTGCCTACTTACCTACACTCCTGCCTGCACCTGTGTTTAAAAAAAGTGAAAGGGTGGCACCAGATGATCTCTAGTTCTGTAAGTAACTTCATCACTGATTTGTAGTCTAAAATAAGTCAAAGCCAAGAACTTCAAGCTTCCTAATAATTCCATGTAAACTGACTACTTGCATCTCAAAGCAGTCTTCTCTGCTGTCTAGCTAACTTCTCTGATACTTACTATAACTGGCCTTCTTCCTACATGCCTTTCTCATGCTAAGAAAATAAAAACAAAGAACATTTTCTTGTCCTTTTATCATTCCTGAAAGATAGCATATATGCTTTCAAACATTTCTGAATAAACAGTCTTCTGCTTTCTAGAAAAGCAGTCTACTGAGATATATGAATCCCTGAAAATACATAAAAGATTTTCCAAAACTGGATAACGTTAAAGGAATCAATTTCCCAACCCACGTTTTCTATATATACGCTTTATTTAAATGATCTGAGAACTAGTTCATTAGTAAGACAATTAAAGGTGTCACATTCAGTATGGTGCCAATTATCAACTTCATCTCCCACACTCCCCTAAAGTCAGACTGATAAGTTTTGGAATATGCCTGATTCTTTCTCACTTTTCCTCCAAAAGCTGTTCCTTCCTCCTATAATATCCCCATGTAACTCTTTCTCCAAAATTCATATCTCAAAAATCCTCATCAAATTTATTGAAGTTGATTCAGTCATTACACAGTTCTCTCTTATACTTGTTCAAAATTCATATTTTAAAGGGAAAGTTGGAAGGAAAAGAGGGAAAAGCATTTTAAGGCAGGAAAGGAGAGAAGAAAGAAGCATCCTTATTTTTTCAATTTTGGTTTTTCACCCAGCGCCAGGTCTTTGGGCTTTACATGGTCTGCATGCCAGTCAGTGTCTTAGCCACCTGAGCTACAGGGCATACAATAATACATTTATTTTTGAAGGAAATTTAAATTAAAGGAAAGGTACAGGTGGGAATGAAGGAGAATAGGCAAGTAGCTAGGAAGAGAGAGAAGGAAGCACTTTAGTTTTTATTTTTTTAGCTGTTCACACTGGTAGTTTCCCCTAGTCCCAGGTCTCAAACCCGGGACCTTGGGATGTATGTGGGACCGCTCCCAGGTGTACTAGAGTGTTAGGCCACCAGGGTGCATCATTTGCAAAGTACATTTTTAAAAGAGGGGATGGCCCTGACATTGCCTGGTGGAGTAGTGGTTTGGTCCACACTGCGTCCAGTTGAGAGCACCGGCCACATACATCCCAGGGACCCGGGTTTGTGTCCTGGGGCCGGGGGAACAACCAAGGTGTACACTAAAATAAAGAAGCTTCTTCCTTCTCTCTCTTCCTGCCCACTTGCCTGCTCATCCTCATTGTTCCCCTAAGAAATATAGTAGCTGGTCAGGGCAAAGGGGAAAAAAGGCAGTGAAAATTTTCCTTCAGCAGAATGGTTGAGGAACTTCCACACGGTGATACTAACTTCAAGTTGTTTCCTATTCTGGTCTAGTTCTTCACAGGTACCTTTAATGAACCTTTGCCTCATTAGACCTTTGGCTCCGCTCTGAAATTTTGGTAAAATATTTGCCAGTTTCACAAAGCTCTTAACTCTCCTTCACTCAATTTTACTATTTGGTAAAAATCAATTAACTACTCAGCAATGGTGTGCCCTGGTGGTTCAGGCCGCTAAGACTGCAGCTGGGGCGTAGACGATGTAAAAAGCCGGGGTGGGGGCACATCAAAGTGAAACAAATGAATAAATAAAAGAAGCTTCTTCCTTCCTTCCTGCCCACCACCTGCCTGCTTTATTCCTGCTTGCTTTCCTTCCTCTCTTAAAAGACAAAAAAGTACAACAAATTTAAACAACAAAACTCAATCAAGAAAAACTTAACCAACTTAAACATGGCCTTTCTTTGTGGCCTTCCTACAAGGAACTGAGACCATGCTTCATGGTAGACATAATTATTTGTCTGAGTCACCCAATATACTGTATCAGTTTCCTCTAGTCCTCTCTGCTCTTTAACATTAGCTTGCACATAGCTGGTTCCTTATTAACATTTGTATGACTGAACTAAGGGGTTTGGGCTAAATGACTACTAAGTCCCTTCTAGTTCTAAAATTGTGTATCATTTAACTCATGGTTGGTCAATATACCTCTCAGTGTCACACAAGAAGGATCGAGTAAGTGAAGATATAAGTAGTCTTCCATCCAAATAATCTAGCTGGACAATACAGGAATCAACAGTTGTTATTGTCTGAACAGGAAACATCACAAAGGCAGCAGCTGCCTAAATGGGACAAAACCAGGAAATAAAGTTTGATTGTCATTACATATATACAAAATCTTCTCTTTACCTTTTATATCAAAATAATTTAGAAGACAAAATATCTAAATAGGACAAAATTTAATTTACCTATTAGGTTGTCAAAGTTTTACTCGCTTAAAAGTTTTGTGAAATAATTTGGTAAATAACTGGAAAAGATAATTCTCAAGGTTTGGTGATTATCTAATCATAGAGATTGGAATGATAATGAAGAAGCAAGTTCTGGAAATGTGAGAGACATCTGTAGACATCTACAGATATCAGCAGACAGTTCTTCTTTTAGAAAAAAGGCAAATTAGGGCAATATGACATGTACGGTTCCAATTGTATTCTGAATCAAAAATTTGTTAGGAATCAAGTGATAACTTAGATGGTTCATCATGAACAAACCAGAAGAATATTCTGAAGTTAATTAAAATGAAATTAGCCGGTAGCAGATACCTTTTCTGCCAAAATTGTACACAAAAATAAGCCAATGGGACATGCCCTTGGAGCCTAGCAGCTAAGTCCACCAGGCATAGTCCACATACATCCCAAGGACCCAAGTTCAAGACCTGGGGTCTGAGGCGGTGGGGGAAATAGTCAAAATGAACAACAAATGAAATGTTTCTTCCTCCTCTTCCAGCCTGTTTGCCTACTCATCTTTCACTCCTGCCTCAACCTTTCCTTAATAAAAGAAAGAAGCTAATGAGAGACAAGTCCTCTACTTTTGACATGATAGCCTTAAAGGAGGGGGACAGTGAAAAGATGGTCTGCTTTATCTTAACAGACTGATACGTTCTATTAGGGTAACCTGCGAGTCAACTCCTCTATTTCAGCAATAACTATGGCAGGAAGCCCAGGGACCCGCACAGCTGATCACATTCCAGGAAGTGCCTTTAAGATTTCATTCATAATAAATTATACATATTCTGAGAGAACATATATACCTAGACTCATTAATTTCTTCCCTATGAAGACTGGGAGGAAAATAGGGGTCTGGGCTACCTGTGCCATTTCTAAGTTTGCCAACTTATTTACTAACTAATAAATAGGGATCTTTTCTTTCTTAAAAGCCTAACATTTTTTCAAAAAGCTTTATTTTAGTGAGTCATATAGGTGGCTTATGGAGTACTATAATAGATAAAAGTACAGATTACTGAAGTTAGCTCATAGAAACTCTTCTGTAACAGTATCAACGTAAACCAGGCAACCATATGCACCACATACAAACAAGTCTCCACAAAATTAGTGTGGGTTCCAGATCAGTATTCCAAGAAATACAGTAGACAGAATCATGTCCTTTAATTAAAATAACACCTTACGTGTTAGCCATCTACACAAAGAACTGACTGTTCTCACCTTTGCTTGTTTAGAAGCATTGAGTTTGATGGCAGAAACTTTCCCCATTTGATCACCTACAAAAACTCTAAGAATGGCTGTATCCCAACAGAGGGCTGTAACTTTTCGGCCTTTATGTTCTGAAGACATATAAATTCGTTCTGGCTTCCCACGACGCTCTTGATTTAATTCCCAAACGACAACAAGACCTTGACTTCAAGAATTGAGTCACAGAGTGAATTTTTGGCAATGGTGAAAAAGGTACAATTTAATTGCATCGCAGTATCAACTATTTTAAATATATATGCAAACTCTTATTCTTCAAAAAGAGAAAGCAGAAATTCATGGTACTAATTTCCTTGATTCCTTCAAACCAGTATAATAGAATACAGATGTTCTAAAATTATCTGTTACCTTTCTCTTTTAAGGCCACTGATTTCTTGCTGCCGCCTATCAGCACTTCCCACAAACACCAGGGTTTGCCTGGTTTGCCAGGAACAGAGGGGATTCCCAGGTCATGGCACTTTCAGTGCTAAAACTAGGACAGGCCAAGTAAAACTGGGATGACTGTTCACCTTAACAATGCATTTGGAAATGCTGATTTATAATGATGCATACCCATGATGCATGAAACCTATATGCAAAATTACTCCAATAAAAAATTACAATGACATAAATTAAATAAGGTGCATTTGGGAAAGATTAGTTTTAAAACAGTTCCTTACCTGGTAGCTACAGCAACATAATCATCATCATGTAAACAGCAGGCAACCTGAGAAATTGTACCCTCCTGGAGCACAAATGAAAAAATATTATGCAGCTTCTCAAAATTAGCTTTTTAAAAAAAAAACTTTTAAATCTCAAGTTTCACTTTTTTTTTTTAAATATTGCTGGCCCCTGAGGTGTGAACCAGGTCTGTAGGCTTTACATGGTCTGCACCTTAGCTGCCATAGTCACCTGATCCAAGGGATGCATCAGTTTTATATTATTTTATTTCAGATGATGATTTGCAATGAAGAAATTCACATTTATGAAATTTACCTTAAACGGTATGTGACAGGACTGCCTTTAACCTTACCTTGTGAGAAAGAAAAATCCTGTGCTTCCATCCTTCCTTCTGAATGAGATTGAGTCCGCCTCCTGAACTGCCTAAAGCCAACCATTTCCGGGATACAGCTATGCTCGTGCACTGAAAACAGGTAAACAGACAAGCATGAGAGCATCAAAATTTACAACTAATAAATCATTTACTGAAAATACTGAGAGTCTATGAACCAGGTTCTTCCCCTGACCACACCACCTGCTCACACAGATACCATATAACGATACTCACGCTCTCATTCTAGCATAATGAAAAATGCTAGAGAAAGAACATTTTGATTTTAAGTTTTTAACTGAATCTCAAAATGTATGAATATGCTTAACTATATAAATGAGTAATTTTCCGTTGGCAAAAGCCAGTTATTAAACCATTCATCTTCTGTGTAATTTTGCTAGGTCATTCCAAAGCTGACCACAATTATGGAAAATCTAGCAAGTCTCCAAGAGACAAAGTAACCACTTTAATCATTTGCTCACTTAAATCACTGTAAAATTAGCACAAAACACGCAGAGCTCTTAGAGCAAGTGAGACTGCAGTCGCAGGTGCATATCACGGTACTATTATGTCTCCTCTCCCTCAATCCTCAGCTTGTTGAGTCCTCTCCAAACCCACCAGAGAAAGCAGTGGCCATGCTGTGCTCAATACCCCATGACAAAGATTATGGGTTGGTTGATGAACAAACATTCCCAACCATCTTCAATCATGTTGCTTTTCACCAGAGATGCTGGAAAACCTAAATATCACTTGTCTTTACTTTCTCTTGCATCTAAGGGAGTCCTGTGACTCAATTCCAACTAATAAGACTAATCCTGCTAGTGCTTCTTAGAAACAATAAAAATTCAAGCAGAACTAAACAAAATAGAAATAAAAAAGACAACTCAAAAGATCAATCAAACCAAAATCTGGTTCTTTGAAAAAATAAACAAAATTGACAAAATTTTTGGCTAGGTCACTAAATAAAAAGAGAGAAAACTAACTAAAATCAGAAATACGAGAGGAGAAGTTACAATGTATATGTCAAAATACAAAAAATATCGTAAGAGACTATTATGAATTGTACATCAGTAAATTAAAAAACCTCAAGGACATAGAGTCTTAAAAACATATAGCCTACCAAGAGTGAATCAGGAAGAAATGAAAAACCTAAACAGGACTATCACTAGCAAGGAAATTGAAGAAGTAATCAAAAGTCTCCTCAAAAAATAAAAGCCCAGAAATAGATGGCTTTACTAGTGAGTTTTACCGAAGCTTCAGAGCAGAATTAATACCTATTCTTTTCAAACTTTTCCCAAAAATTGAAGAACAGAGAATACTTTCTATGAGATCAACATAACATTGATACCAAAGCAGATAAGGATATCACTAAGAAAGAAAAATACACACCAATATCTCTAGTGAACAAACATGCAAAAATCCTCAACAAAATATTAGCTAACAGAATACAACACTACATCAAAAGGATCATCCATCATGACCAAATGGAATTTATCCTGGGGATGCAAGGATGGTTCAACATACAAAAATCTATTAATATAATACACCACATCAATAAAAGCAAGGAAAATCATATGATATCAATAGATGAAAAGTTTTTGACAAGCTTCAGCACCCATTTATGATAAAAACTACATAGAATTGGAAAAGAGGAAACATACCTCAATGTAATAAAGGCAATATATGATAAACCCACAGCCAACATTATACTCAATGGTGAAAAATTGAAAGCATTTCCTCTAAGATCAGGAGAAAGACAAGGCTGTTCACTCTCACCACTGCTATTTAAAATCATACTAGAGGTCCTAGCCAGAGCAGTCAGGCAAGAAGAAGAAACCTAAGAAATTCAAATAGGAAAAGAGGAAGTAAAACTACCACTATTTTCAGATGATAAGATACATGTAGAAAACCCCAAAAACTCCAACAAAAAGCAACTAGAATCAATGAATATACATCGAAGTGGCGGACTACCAAATTAACATGTGAAAGTCTGCTGCATTTTTATATGCAAACAATATGACAGAAGAGTGAAATATAGAAAATTAACGCATTTATAATAGAAACAAAAAAGAGTTAAATACCTTGGAATATACTTAACACAGGAACTAAAGCCCTCTACAATGAAAACTATAAGACTTTCTTAAAGGAAGAAGAGGAAGATACAAAGACATGGGAAGATATCCCAGGGGAAGAATTAACATTGCTAAAATGGTCATCTTACCTAAAGCAATATATAGGTTTATGCAATCCCCATCAAAATTCCACTAGCATTTTCCAAGGAAATAGAACAAGAAGTTCTTTAAATTTGTATACGATAACGAAAGACCCCAAATATCCAAAGCAAGGATGAGATAGAAGGACAAAAATGGATGTACCACACTCTCAGATCTTGAGTTATCCTACAAAATGATAGTGATCAAAACTGTACGGTACTGGAGTAAAAACAGAAACTCAGGTTAAATAAAACTGAATTACCAGAAACAGATGCATACATATAGCCAATTACAACAAAACAGCCAAGGGCACACAGTGGAGAGAGAAAATTCTTTACAATAAATGGTACTGGGAAAATTGGACATGCATATGCAAAAAAAATGAATCTAGACAACTCTCTAACACTATACAGGAAAATCTATTAAGAGTGGATTAGTGACTTTATAGTAAGACTGGAAACCATAAAATATTTAAAACACAGGCAAGTCATTCCATGACATCACCCTTAGGTCTCTGGGGATTCAACTCCATTGGCAAAAGAAACAAAGACAAAATAAATGGGACTACATCAAATTAAAAAGCTTCTGCACAGCCAAAGAAGCTAAAGCCTACTGAGTGGGAGAAGGTATTTGTATTTCATATATTTGACAAGAGCTTAACATCCAAAATATATAAAGAACTCATAAAACTGCACAACAGAGAAACAAACACAATCAAAAAATGGGCAGAAGATAGGAGAGACATTTCTCCAAAGAATATATACAGACAGTCAAGAGGCAAATGAAAAGATGTTCTTCCTCACTTTTTACTAGGGAAATGCAAATCAAAACAACAATGAGCTATCATCTTATATCTCCAAGATGGTTATTATCCAAAAGTCTGTAAACAACAAATGTTGAAGATGCAGAGAAAAGGGAACCCTTTTTATATTATTGGTGGGAGTGCTGAAACATTATTTACAATAGTCGGGGAATGGAAACTACCTCAGTGCTCACCATGGATAAAGATGTGTACGTGTTTGTGTGCGGGCACACGTGCACACACACGCATATACACACTGGAATACTACACAGTCCTAAAAAATGAAATGGCATTCGCAAAAACATGGATGGAACTAAAGGGGATTAAGCTAAGTGAAATAAGTCAGAAGAAGAAAAATACTGGATGACTTCATTCACATGTGGAACATAAAGCAGGCAAGCAAAGGAGCAGACAAAACAAAAACCAACCCTTGGCACGCCCTGGTGCAGCAGCAGTAGCTCGACCTCCGTCAAAGAAGCACACCCCTGGGTTCAAGTCCTGGGCTCAAGGGACAGCTGCCAAAAAAACCCCCAAAACCAATTCTCGGACATCAAGAATGGAATTGAGGTTACCAGTGGGGAGGGACTGTGGTGGACCGTGGGAGCAAGGGTTTGTAGGGTCCAATGCATAGTGAAAAACTTTTTGTTGATTTGGTGGTGGGCAGGCTGTGTTGTCATATATATGAAGAATGGAGCACTGGTTTATATTTTTTGTAAATCAAAATTACCTCAATAAATACTGAATTAAAAAAAAAAGCTATAAATATTCCACTTCTATATATAGTATTACCAGCACAGGTAAGAACACCCCAGATTCCACAAAAGATAAAGAATGAGAGACTGGGGGCACATATAACAGTACACAAAAATACAAAAATGAAACTGATAGCGCTATCAAGAAATTCACCTTTAGACGACTAGAGTCCAGTCGCAGGGCCGAAAGCAACGGATCCAGAGACTCAAACTCAGCAAGGACATGGCTGTAGGAGTCTGGTATCACTGGCACAAAAGTCATTTAGCCAGAAAGCTGAAACTCTGTCAAGTATGCAGTACAGTATTCCTGAATAAAACCTGCAAAAATATAATTTTAATAGCTCAGGCACATCCTGAGTAGTGGTTAAGTCCACTGCTACTGGCCAAGTGCTGTTGTCAACGTGGCCCAGGTTCGCTTCCCGGATTCAAGAGAGGGTGGCGAGGGAACGACCAAGATGAACAACAAAATAATTATAACAGGCTCGCACTGGTGGAGCAGTAGTTAGGTCAATCGCCTCCAAAGGAGCAGGCCACATACCCCTGGGTACAAGTCCTGGGCCCAGGAGGAAAACAACCAGTATGAACAACTAAATAAAAATCAAATAAAGATGCTTCCTCCTCCTTTCTCTTACTGCCTACCTATTCATCTTCATTCCTGCCTGCACCTTTTCTTTAAAAAAGAACAACAAAAAACAAAAGAACAAAAAAACTCACCACTCATTCAGCGTGCATCTCTTGAATATGTGGAGAACAGGGAAACATGGGAGAAAGTCAGCACCTACTCTGAAGGTGATCAGCCTATAGGAGGAAAGAAAACACGTTAGTGTGAAACAGTCAGCTTATACTCATCATTCCTTGCCTCTAAAACGCCCAGAGACCCTAAATCAAGAGTCTCAAGGTCCTCCATAATCCTAGCACATTCTACTTATCTAAGTGTGAGAGGGAGAATAGACACTGTAGAATTTCGGGAGGACATTAGTCAAGTTCTTCTGTGGTGTAACAGGAAACCTGTTACTTTTCTCTGAATTGCAAATCTTCTGTTTTTAATAGTCTCTTATTAATGGGCAATCTTTCCTAAAGGCTTCAAACTATAAACTTCTATGTGCAAATTCAGTGATTATTATTAGTAATAGCGCTTAATAGCAAGAGGCCACTAGATCTCTCAGATCTACCAAGGGCTCAAATATCTGTACCAAGGGCTCAAATATATGTGGAATAAAAGAATATACCTATTAAGTGAGAAGTAAGATGCAGGAAATTAGGGCACAAAAAGGAATAAATCCTTAATAAGCGATCAGACAGGAATGAATAGGAATAAGAATATAAGGCAGCAAATGCCAAATAACAATGAGGACTTTGCAAACTAACACAAAAGTTTATGAATGAAAACACTATTGAGACCACTTCCCCCCAACCCCCTTGGTCCAAGTTGACTAAAAACTGCACAAGTTGAAGTCAGACAAAGCTGGCCTAGTTCTACGAACAATACAAAAAACAGGTCTCAAAACAGGTCCGCTCTATCCCATTCATGAGCACTCCTTCGTGAGTTCCCTGATGAAAAATTTCTTAAACTTAAAGTAACTACTCTGTGCTTGCCTCTCTATATACCTAAATAATACCCAGAGTCACTAGACAGAAATGACCCATAGAAAAATTAACACCTTTAGGCATGCTCTGATATAGTAGAGAAGCAGTTTGGTCATCTGCCTTTGACCAAGAGCACAAGTCACATCCCAGAGACCTGGGTTCAACATCTGGGACCAGGATGAAAGCCAAAGTGAACAACTAAATAAGTGCTTCTTCCTCCTCTCTCTTCCTGCCTGCTGTCTCCGCTCATCTTCATTCCTGTTTACACGTTTCTTTAATTAATACAAACACAAATCTGGCCATTTACTCAAGTTCTCTGTTTTAAAATTGAAACTGATTACCTCCTTCCTGTTCTCTTACACATACTCCTAACAAAAAAATGTACAAAAATCTCACCCATTATTCTAACACTGAGCAGTCATCACAATCTGTTACACCATTGAAGAGAAGCTGCTAGGTGTTAAATCCAAATTTATACCTTTCTTTGTGTTTACTCTCTCCCTGAGATAACACCATTCCCTCCAGACCTACTCATCCAAATTCATGGAGCTTTCCAGGCTCAGCCTAAGTCTCACTTCCCAGAATTCTTGAGGTAGTTAGTGTGCATTATCTTCCTAATTCAGAAATGAATTTTGCCCTAGGTCTCTGATCACATTTTCTTAAGGGGAAAGGAAGCATTCCCTCTCATGAAGCTGCCCATCACACTCCTCCACAGCTGTTAATAAGGTTCTTTTCAGTATTTGGCAAGAAACATCATCCAGAGCTCTGCTAATTACTGCCATAGTTTCTTAAATTTACAGGATTAAGTTTACTATTCAGTATTTAAAGTATTATCAGGTCTACTAAAAACTTTTCATTCACAATTATTCCATCATTACTGACAATTTGCAAATTTCTCTTTGCTCTGGTCTACCTGCTACAGAAGCCCTTTAGTCTACCAGAAAAGTAGTGCCCAGAACTGACCACAATATTCTTCAAGTAATTGGTTGAACACAGAATTAAGAGCAGAAACACTAACTTCCTTGAACTGGATACTGTTTCTATATTACAGCCTAAAATAGAACGACCTGTGTTTTTAAAGTAGTCATGTCACACTTTTGATTCAACAGAATAAATGGGTAACTAAAACCTAACAAGGTTTTCAAATAAAATAAATCTAATCTTCCTAGCCAACACCTACATCCAATACAAATTGAGCTCAAATTGAAAGCTATCAATCAAATGATTTGGATACAACATTGGATATAACAAGTATTTAAAAATTAAAATCACTCTACGAACAAAACCAGTATGTTCATAACTGATTAAGGTTGGGTTATGAGTACAAGAGGTACATTCTACTTTGTTGTCTACTTTGGTCTGTTTGAAATTTTCATTAACAAGACTTTAAAATTACTAAACAAAGCAACCTCTGTAAAAAACCTTGAATACAAGCCTATCCTTCTTACATAATCTTTGATCTCATTCCTACTGCTTTTTCCAAGGCTCGGCTCCACCCTACCCTCTCTATTTGTCAACTATTCTAAGCTATCCTTTGTTCCTCTCATTCTATAGACTTTGTCTCCGCGGTTTAATGTGTTGTTTCTTTACTCTTTCTCCACCTAACAAAGCCCTATCTTTCTGTAAAGCTGAGTTTAAATAGTATTTCTGTTAAGTCCGGCACAGCTCCAGCCTAGCAAAAAGCTAAGCGAGAAGGCCATACATGTTCACCAAAGTTATTAAGACTTCTTGATGGGTTAGCTTGTCCAAGGTCACAAAGCTAAGTAGAGCAGACACTAGAATCTACTTCTGAGTCCAAATCTAACTCTTCCCATTTCCCCCTCATTACTTAAAGCTAATATAAAAAGGTACCAGTATCTAGAAAAGGTTTTTCGCATCGTCCTAATATGCAAGTTCCTAATGGACCAGTATTTGCTACTCACACACCAAATGCAAATCACATTCTTTTCCCAACATGTGTGGAAGGAAAGGAAAGCAAAAGAGAGAAGGAAGCAATATTGAAGACATTATCGAAAGGAAAACAGGAGATTCCCCTATTTCCATAATGAGATCTCTACTCAAAAAGTGTTCATCGGAGCACAACTCTTCACATCAGAAAGAGAAATGGCGACTCACTCAGGTACTGAACATTCACTAAGTGTCTGCGATGTCCCAGGCGACTGTACGTACCGCTGGAGACAGTCCCTGCCCACAAAAAGCTCTTTGCCTAGCGGAACTACTATCCTTTTAACAGCGGTAACTTTAATACTGCCTTCAGATCTCTGGAACAGAGGAAGCTCCGTAAGTTTCAAAAGCCAGGTTCACAGACAAGGAGCCGGGAAAAAGCGCTACTCCACTGCCAGGGCCCCAATTCTCAGTGAGTTGAAACCCGGCTTCCGGCTCGGCGCGAGCAAGTTCACGGAGCACTGAGAGCTGCAGCTGCTCCCCGCCCCCCAGATTTACGTCATTCCCGAGCGCCCGGCACGCCTGTGCAACGCTATTAACGGTACTTTCTCATCACGTGACAGGTTACGCCCCTGCCAGCGCGTGGTCCCTCCCCCCTCAGGCTGCGGACGCAATTACGCTCTCCGTGGCCTGCAGTCAGCGGACCGCTGCTGGCCGAAGACGCAATGCCGACCGGGACCAGAGGAGCTCTAGGCCACAGTGGTGAGCCAGCCAGGATTACGGGACCCTTCGCTGCTTGCGGCGAGCGAGAGGAAATGAAACAGGCGGGAACAAGCGGGGAGGGGAGGGAGCTAGCGGAAGGTGTCATGGCGGCCGCGTTCTGGGGTCACGTGCCCTGTTGGGCCGCCTTCCTACTTCCGGTCACGTGCCCTCAGAGTTCTCGCTGCCAGCGATGGAGGCGAGACCCCCCAGTAACAGAGGCAGTGGCGACGGCGGCGGCTACTGGGGTTCAGACTCTTCTCGGCATCGTCTCTAAGAAGCGTGGCGGAACTCGACCCGATTCAGCCCAGATACTTGCTACTTGTCCAGGGTCGTATCTCCCAACTGGTAAGTTTCGATCGAAGAATGGAGGTGGATGGGTTGGTGGGTGAGAAGCTGACAGGCCCGGGGGCCGCCGGACCGCACGGATTCTCCTCCTTTTCCCTGCGTCCCGGCCGCCACAACTTCTAAGCCTGAGGTCTTGGTTCTTTATTTTTCTGAAGCGGGGAAGAGGCGACTCTTTTACTTACCAGTAGGAAACCCACCCCTACACTGAGCCGGGAATCGAGGATTTACGCAAAGCAGGATCTGACTTGACTCATGAGAATCAAAGAAGTGAAGGCCTGTCCAGGGCAGAGAAGCCTTTACCGTTAAAAGATGTGCGGCTGAGTCCATATCTGTTAGAGAAACGCTTTCACCTTAGCGTCCGTCTGTTCACCTGTTAGTCCTATGGCTCCTAAGACTTCTTAACGCGAGTGCCAATTCCCACACTCCCGGTATTGGTTAATGCACAATTTGGTTGTCTTGTAATGGTGTAGAGTAGACTACTAGCACATGGAAATACATAATTATTTTTCAAATTCCCCAGTACCCTTGGAGGCCAAATTGACTTAAGGGGTTGTATCGCATTGACTTTTTTTATTTTAAAGAAAAGGTGCAGGCAGACAGGAAGAGAGGAGGAAGCATCACTTTTTAAACTTTTTCATTTAGTTCACACTGGTTGTCTCTTCCACCCGGAACTCGAACCCAGGGGAATGTGGCCTGCACTCCTTCGGAGGCCTTTGACGTAACTCCTACTCCACAAGGCACGCCATCCTATTGACTCTTAAATATTCATTTTAAGGTGTTTGTAAAATGAGGGGAGAGGAGAGAGATGAAAGCTTACCTTTTACCCATTAGAATAAACAATTTAAAGAAAAAAAGTTATGGCTTGAAATATCTTGCAGTAAATATTGACTCCAAAAAAGGAGTTGAACATTCTCCCCATGAATCTTACAGAATTCCCAATACCTGATAAACAGTATGCTGTGGTAGAATTGAGTTTGGGAGAGATAAGCCCCACTCATTCAGTTTCTCCTTTAGAAACAGTTTGAAATCACTGAATTGGGCTTTGTAATAAGCCACAGTTTCCAACCCTAAGGTAAATTTTTAAAAGTCAAAACTATAGAATAGTTGAGTTGGAGAGGTCACAGCAGAAGAGAAGATAGCCTCTGGTATCTGCCCTATGATTTACAGCAGAATTGGGCTTTGGGGAGAACTTTTTACCTTTTAGCAAACCTAAATCCCTCTCTTGAAAAGGAGTTAAAGATAATTTGTGGCCATTAAATCTCATTTGCTACCCTCACTCAGCCAACATTTCACAGTGCAGCAGATTACTAGTAATTTTAAATACTTACGCCAGTGCGAACATTAAAAAAAAAAAATCCATGAAAATACTGAGAGTTCTTTAAAGATACTAGTTTGGTGCAAAGTGAGGAATCAGCTAAAAAAATGAACCAAATGATCAGCTTCTGTCAGTTGTAACTGAATTCTAGCACGACTGTCCTTGAGGCTGCCTTCTCCTTGCAGGACTACGTTTCCATCTTAAGCCTTCTCTGTGCTGCTGAATTTTTTCCCTACCATTATAATGTTCTTCGGTGTACCTTCAACTTTTGACCACTATTTCTACCTCATGGATACTACTAGAGGTATATTTGTGTGCCCTTATTCCTTTTTCTCTTTCCTTCCTTCCTTGTGGCCGAGTCAGGCATTTAGCTAATAGTCCTTCCTTTCCCCACTTTGATTACCAATTGATTGCTCCTGTCTTAATTTTAGTAATGTACTCTTATTAGCATGCAGTATTTATTAGTGAATATGAGCACATGTTTGCTTCTGTCTTGAGTTTCTCTGTTGAATAATCCTCCTCTGCCTCTCCTTGCGCTGCTCTAAATTTTTTTAAATGAGAGCATACCCAGTCTTAAAATTACCACATCAGTTATTTTCTTTACTGTCTTCCTGGTCTGTGTAACTATCCTTATAACTATGTTTTAGTCATTCCTTGCATACTTCCAAGGCCTTATTCCTGTAATGCTGAATTGCTAAAATGTTTTTGGATTGCCTCATGCAAGCAGTATCCAAATCTCCATTTGGTATGCTGGCAGATACAGCAGCTCTCTCTTTAATAATAATTCTCCTTTTAGAGGGTAATGAGAAGTTTCTGTTTCACTCACTGCTTTTATTCCTCCTGCTTACTTCTCTATACATTGGAAAAGGGGGTGAGATATTGCTAGTGGAAGTACAGAAATGCGGTAATTAAAAGATTCTTGCTCGAGAGTTTCAAGTTCTTCCTTATAAGAAAGTAGTATTTCTTTGTAATAAAACCAGTAATTAGAATGTGTGAGGAATGGCGCTCTAATCTGAGTTGAATGCTGTAATGCTTCCTGCAGTGTGTTAAGGGTGTTTCTTCTTGTGTCTTACCAAAATTGTATCCTTTTAATAATAAAGATCTTGCTGTCACACATCCTATAAGCCAAACTATGCTGCTGGATGCTGTATTGCAGTGAACACAGTGCATGCAGCCTCTGCCCTGTTTTATGAAGCTTGCAATCTGTCAGGGAAGACAGGTGTGACAGTAATTACTTAAAAATTAATAATTGTGATGAGTGCTTCATAAAGAATAGGAGACCTTACCTGGTTACTCTGAAACAAAGTAGACCAAAAAAAATGAATGAAAGCTGGGGGGAAAAAAATCAAAATGAATTCATGGAAAGGGAGGAAAATGTGCAAAGGTTCAGAGTAAGTATTTAGTTTTAAGGAAAAACTGCAAATTAATTCTTTGCTAGAGAATCCATATAAAGAAGTCATGTGGCAGATTATTTCATAAAGTAAATAGTCTTTTAAGTAAAGCTAGAGCTTCATCAAGACAATTTGTTTAAATATTAACTACCAGTTTTTTTAATAAATGAAATGGTTTGTGACTTTTATAGAATTCTACTGGGAAGAAGCATTTGCCACCCAAGGAGTCTCCTTCAGGAAAAATGTAGAAATCACAAACGCCATTGTAATATGGCCTTACTGGTTCTATTAAGCTTCCTAAAGCTGGTCTTTATACAATTAGCAAAGGTACTGTAGTTAACAGGGAAATTTGCCACACAAGTTAGCTGTGAGACAATTAACCAGTCATGCCCAATGATCAGTTTCCCCTCAGTGGATTTTAATGTGAATGATTTTATGTTATATATGAGATTACCTTTTTCCCAACTGAAGTAGATGACCCTAATAAAGTCAGTTCTGTCAGTCTAGTTTATTCTCCACTTTACAGGTGTTTTTTTTTTTTCTTCACTCATTTTTTTCTTCTCATATCAGAAAAGTTTTTTTGTTGTTTTCCCGAGCTAGAGCTTTTTACTTGTGCCCATCAATCCAGTTAACTGGGGGCCTGCTGTGCGCTATCCTTGCTCACTTCGCGTCATCTGTGGACATTCTTAAAACTGTCTTGTAATTATGTGCTTATCCTCCACTCCCATCTACTGCAGATTTTAATTCATGTTTCCTAAAATGTGATTTGTATGGTATGAAGTGTAATTTTACATAACACAGAGGGTTTTAATTTTGCAAGTTACGTGCTTATTATATTGATTATTAGAAAATCGATGTTATAGTATTTAATTTTATAGATGTAATAAAATTTCTTTTATGAAACTAAAAACTAAAGTAATATATACATAGAAACTGAAAATAGCAATGTTTTAATTCTTACACTAGCGGCCCTACATTTTCTCATGTTACCTTAAAAATATATGGTTTGTTGGGAATAAATTCTTGGAAAGGTATTTTTAATAACTACTTTTCCCATTTACAAAATGCATATTTATTATAGATAGTCCAGAAAACAAAAGAACATTCAGATCACATGTAAACCTATCATCCATGGATACCTCTATTAAATCAAGTGTATAGCTCTCCCTTCACTTTGCAAAATAGCGTAGTGAAACTCCAAGGTCAGACTGACCCAGATTCAGTCCCAGTTATGCTACTTCCTTGATGCTTTGGGAAAGCATCTTGATTTCTCAGCCCCAGTTTCCTTCATCTGCAAATTGGAATTAATAATAGAACCTACCTCAGGATTATTGACTGGGGACTGAATGAGATAATGCTGTAATGAACTTAGCCCAATGTCCGGCACATATTATTAAGCAATAAATTTTAAATTGACTTTTTAGAACTTAAGAATATGGATCAAGGTACACTCTGGTGGAGTAGCAGTTAGGTCTGCTGTCGTCAGCCAAGAGCACAGTCCACATATATCGCAAGGACCCAAGTTTGCATCCTGGGGTTTGGGGGAGCTACCAAAATGAATAACTAAATAAAAATAAGTAAAATGCTTATTCCTCTCTCTTCCTTTCTACAGCTTTCCTTTAAAAAAAAAAGTATGGATCAAACTATTTGGCTTTTTGCTTGCTTTGATCATTGGAACAGTGGATCTTTTCATTTTAGTTTTCTAAAACAGTGGTTTTTAAGATTTTTTTTTAAGTGGCAACAATCTTGTGATCAGAATTAGGGAAGGCAACAAATAACCATTGGAGATAATACGCAGATATCAAATTTAAGTGATATAAAACAAATATTTTCAATGACAAGTGAAAAACATAAGATAATTAACTTGGATGTACTTCATTGCATTCGTTAAGTGGGTACAGATAAGCACAATTTTCTTTTTAAAGGAAAGATACAGGTGGAGGAAGAAGCATTTATTTTATTTAGATGTTCTTCTTATTTGTTTGCAGACATCCCTCCCCAGCCCTGGGTCTTGAGTCAGGGACCTTGGGACTGTGCGTGGTGTGCTAAACTGCTGGGCCACTAGGGCATACCAAGATCAGTACAGTTTAAAGTTAAGAAAATGAATAATAAAGTTGTGGGGTTGGGGAATTTTTTTGGTCCCTTTTTGTTACTGAGCGTAATAAAAAGCACTCACTCAATTAAAGGCTTCATCCCAGGATTTACAAATGCCCACGTAATAGACTACCTCCTCATGACTTAACAGCCCCTCATATTCGTTGTGTCCAGAACTAAATTCCTTATCTTCACTTCAACCTGCTCTTACTTATTTCTGTAAGTGGCATACTCTACTCTTGTCAGTAAGATTTGGAAGTGTTGAGGTATGTGCAAGCAACTGTGACATCTCCTTCAGCATTTTAAATATTCATTCTGCTTCCTCAGTACTCTTCCTGTCCCTTTCTCTCCATTCTCACTGCCTCCATCCTGGTCCAGACCCTTTCTGGGGCATGTCTTCATTTTCTCACTGCCCACAGATTAATTCACTAAAATACAAATCACTTCCCTAGTCCAAAGGTTTTACGGCATTTCTGTTGTCTATCACATAGAGTGGCATTCTCCATTATCTACCTCCATCTTAACCATCCAACTACGTAATACGTTGATGCCCATCATGAATCTTTTACTACATCCAGAGCCTACCGCTTAACGATTCCTAGAGAGTTGCAGGCTTATGCCTTAATTTCCTTTGCCAGTAATGCCTATTTTGCTTTTTCTGTCAAAATCCTATCTTAAAGAAGCATTTTTATTTAGTTGTTTCTCTTGCACCCCTGCCCAGCTCAAGAATCCCAGGTCCGTGGACTTTACATAGTCCACACCCTTGCTGTCTCAGCCACTTTAGTTACAAGAGTGCACCCTCAAATCCTAATTTTTGGCTAACTTGTATACAAAAAAAGTAACTATGGATAATGCAGTAATAATACATGCAGTAAAAGCATGTTAAGTGAAAAACCAGAAGCAAAAGAGTACATACTGCATGATTCCATTTATATGCAATCCTGAAGTAGACAAAAATTAATCTGTGGTAATAGAAATCAAAAAATTATTGCCAAAGTGGAAGAGAATTGACTAGAAAGTAAGATTAGGAACTTTTCACGAGTAATGGAAATGTTCTTTTAATTCGGGTAATGGCATGTGGGTGTGTGCAATTATCAAAGTACATCAAATAGAACACCTAAGAACTACACATTTTGTTGGGTGGTTAATACCTCAGTTTGCTAATTGCCCTTAAAAAAATCTTTGACAGGCATGCCCTGGTGGAGTAGTGATTGGATCATTCACCTCAGAAGTTGCTCGGGACACATATTCGTGGGTTTGAGTTTTGGGTTCAGAGGGAAATAACCAGTGTGCACTACTAATAAAAATAAAATGCTTCTTCCTCTATCTTCTGTCTCCCTTCCTACTCGCCTTCATTCCTCCTGCCTGCACTCCTCCCTTAAAAAAAAAAAAAAGGCACGCTGGTGGAGTAGTGGTTAGGTCAGTCATCTCCAAAGGAACACAGGCCATATTACCCACTGGGTTTGAGAGCAGGGGTAGGGGACAGCCAGTATGAACAACTGAGATAAAATAGTGCTTCTTCCTCCTCCTCTCTCCCTGCCTGACTCCCTGCTCACCTTCATTCCAGCCTGCACCTTGTCTTTAAAATAAAAGTAAAGTATTTGACAAGACTTCCCATGTGAGGAAATTATCTCTGAGTTCTAACTTCAGACATTTTTGACTCCCCTTTTAAGACTTCACACATTATAATTTGTATTTACTGACACACACATACACGTCATGAGACTTGAAGCTCTTTGAAAGCAGAAGTCACTATTGATATTCTTCTTTGGATAACTTTTACACCTTGCCTCAGTACAGATTTGTTGAATTAATGCATTCACACCCTTTCCTTTTTATTCTTTCAGTGTAGTAGTGTAGGAGGAGACCTTTAAAAGGGGAACTCATAACTATCACTAATTCAAGTAATCACCTTCAGAGAAATCAAAATTTCACTTTTTTCTTTTACTTGTAATTTTTATTTCTAAATCACTGCTCTAGTGAATAAAAAATAGTAGTTTTTAACCCAGTAGTATTTTTCATTAATCCTAAGAGGTGATGGTTTAACAAGTAGTTGACTTTTTTTTTCAGATATCTTTATGCAAGAATTGCTGATTTACGTTATTTTTAATGCCTGTCACTCTTACTAATGGTTACATTCCCATTATGTCCAAACAGACATTCTTCTTTTTTTTTTTTTTTTTTCTGATAAATGAATTTTTACTTAAATCACTTTGGTATAGATTGAAGTTACTAAGGTATTTAAATAAACATTGTGGACAATTTCAGTAGGCAGTTTGATTTTATTTTTTGTAATAGTAGGATTTATTATTTCTTTAGTTCACAATGCTAAATTCCATTTGGGATATTGAAATTGCATCTCAGTCTGTATTTCATACCACAACCATCAACAGAGTTCCAGTGTCCCTTACCGCCATCTTTGTCCCTAGTTTTTTTAAATAACTAATGACAGATCTAATTTTTCATTGTTCCATTTGTCTTAACCTCCAGCGAACACTTTTCAATAAAGCTTCACTTGTTTGCTGAAGGCACATTTAATTCTTACAATACTTTGATAAGCTAACTTCTCTAAAACGATTCTTTAAGCTATGCCTGAAGAAGAAAAATGTTTAGACTATTTAAAATTATTACTTTGGGAATAAAAACTAAAGTCATAATTTCACCAAAATGGCATATAAATGGCATTTGTACTACCACTTTCCCCATCCCAGCCCAGAACAGATAACACTGTCATCACATCTTTCCTGTAGAGCCCAGATAGCCACACTCAAGCCTCAAGGATTTGGTTTGAGCATTTAAGATTCCCAGAATTGGTATCCCCTGGTGGCTTAGGCACCAAGCCAACAACTGGGGTGTAGACCCTGAAAAGTCCAAGGACCCAAGTCAAAGATCTGGAGCTGGAACTGGAACAACCAAAATGAAAAATAATTTCTCCTTTTTCTCCCTTCGTTTCTATCTGCCTTGCTTTGTCTTTTTTTTTTTTTTTTTTTTTTTATTTGTAAGTAGCTGGCCACATACATATGAATCTTTGGCCAAGACATGAAAAGCATTTGAAGGTGTCTAATTGTTAAAAGATGTGGAAAATAGCATCTGAAGTATTAACTATTGAATTCCCTCAGTTCTAATTTCAGACACACAAGAAGACTCTTGGAACAAGAATCAGGAAAAACTATGATTGCGGCTTTGGAAACAGTTATGGAAGAATTGTAAATTCTATTTCCCTTAGTTATTTTCATTGACACAAATCTGAACTAAATATTCAATATAGTCCTGTAAAGTTCTGTAATCCTATGTAAAGTTCTATAATTCTAAGTAGAGATTAGAGGCCCCATATTTATAGTCAATTCTTGTATTTAAGATTTAAGAATGTAACTGAGGAATAAAAACTAAATACAGAATAGAAAATGCTCATTGAACATACGTGAAAATGTCTTTAGAAAACTGCCAAGTGTTATAAACTCTTAAGTATTGTATAAATTCACACCTATGGTCCAAGCAAAATGTTTTAAAGAATGATGTCATACAATTTCAACTTTGATGAGGGAGAAAACTTTCTCTCCCTATAAATGTCTTGTACTTTAGGTTTTTCCTTTGAAAGGAACACTAGAAGTCAATAAATCTGAGCCTAACATAAATGTGCAATCTTTTTTTACCTGTATTAGCATCTTCTAGACATCATGGCAACTTCATCTGAAGAAGTTTTGTTAATTGTAAAGAAGGTACGTCAAAAGAAGCAGGATGGAGCGCTGTACCTCATGGCAGAAAGAATTGCTTGGGCACCTGAAGGCAAAGATAGATTTACAATCAGCCATATGTATGCAGATATTAAATGTAAGTCAGTGATATTTGGGTCTGATGTATGTCTCATTTGTTAGTAATTTTATAAGAAGATTGCTTATACAGTCTTTGATTTTTGATTATAAAGTCCAGAAAGATAACTGTATAATAATTACAGAGTGAGATCACTGGTATGTATTATTGTAGAACCTGCCTTTCCACTTAATACTAGAGTGTTTACAGGTTTAGATACGTAAATCTACTTCATGTAAAGATCTCCACACATACATTCCTTCAAGAGTTACATAATACTCCACTGAATGGATATATAGTAATGGATTGTCTTCTGTTGAAAGCTGTTTAGAAAGAGTCCAGAAATTTGTTTTCACAAACAGTATTGCAGTATAGATCTGGTAGGTTTTGTATGTGGGATGCATCCCTTCAGTGAACTTACTGGTTCATAGGGGTCATGCGCTTGAATTGTTGATAGATGATACTAACTTGCCCTTTTATAAACTTGTGCCCTTTAAGGAAGTTTCCTAATTGTTGGTTATATGGCCATTATCTCTCCAGAAGATGGACTCAATAATATGCTGAATACACATGGGAAAGATACATAGCATTATCATTTTATATTTGTTTTACGATTTTAAGTATGAAAGCTAAAATCAAAACTCCTTATTTGCAAGATTTGCAAGATTGACTTTGAACTTATTATCCAAAGAGTATGGTATTTTGTACACAACAATAATTAGTTTTAAAACCAGCAATTGGGTGTGCCCTGGTGGAGCAGCATTTAGTTCATTGGCCTCCAAAAGATACAAGCCACATACCCCTGGGTTTGAGTCCAGGGCCCAGGGGGAAAAAACCAGTATTGAACAACTAAAAATGGAGGTGAAAATAAAGTGCTTCTTCCTTCTCTCTTCCTGTCTGTCTCCTCCATTCCTGCCTACATCTTTCCTTTAGAAAACAAAGCAAAGCAAAGCAAAAACCAGCAATTGAATTCTGGGGTCTTAGACATTTACTCTGAAAGGAATTTCTATAATTCATCTAACAAAAGATGTTGCACATGGAGAGACCCAGGGGATTCTGAGCAACAAATGCCTTAACAGTTTATAATTTATGGTGTTTTAACTGTGACCATTAATATAGATTCATTTATTTTCCTGGATATAAAATTCTTCTAGATACAATTGAGTATAGATTTCAAGAACATGACACCTTGAAAAATAGACACCTTTTAACTTGCGGTTTCTCAGCTTACAAATGTTCATTGTATATGAACAACTGACCTAAGGACTTACCTATTCTTTGCTGCTGGTAATGACCAAAATCCTCATATTCCCCCACTGAAACAACTTAAAATCCTAATTTTCAAAAGGAAGTACTATTTCAAATTAATCATAATTCTTAATTGCGTAAGAAATCTGCTCTTTTGTCCATGATCCTGGTAGTACTACCTCCTTTTAAATCTTTATTTTTGTGGGAAAATGTCTCACCAAGTTCCTGATAATCATCCTACAAACTGATCTTTGTACTCCATAACCTCATAAATTAGGAATTGACTGTATTTGCATTTCTCTTTAATGGAAGATAGTCCTATAGCTTTACAAAACATACTGTGACATTCACAGCATGCAATAAAAAATATGCCTATCTCCTATTTCTCAATTCTCAAGTGATGGGGAGGAAAGTGCACAACTAAATCTAGATCTATACCAGATCAGTTTTCTTTTTAAGTTGAGTATCTGAAAGTGACCATTTCTAAAAGTAGTCATTTAAAGTTATGTCAATAACAAGTTACTGAGGTGAAAATCACATTAAGTTAGCTAGTTAAAAAACTTTAGGAAGTACTCTCCTTTTCTGTGTCGTTGTGTTGTGTGAGCTTGAGTGTTCCTCTCCATGTCTTCTCAGAGACTTTTAGGGTCAGGCAATTTCTGCCCAAGAAACAATCAGAATTGTCCTATTCCCCAATGGATTTGAATGAGAACTGGTAGTAAAATCAGGTACAACTCCAAGAATAGACACTGGAGAAGAACTAAGCTGGGTTTAAAAGGATTGTATATGAGATGCCATACATATTTATTCTGTATCAAGGTTGGTAGCATATATTTTGCTGTGTCATATTAAAAACATATCAATATTATCTGAGCATTTGGACATGATTTAATGGGAACGATTTTTCTTTGAATCCTTTGCACTATTAGGTTAGGTTTTAAATATGTGAAACCTTTTAAAAACAAAAAACTTAAAACGTTGTCTCTGAGAGACAAGATTTAAGATAGAGAAGAATAAAGCAGTGACTAAGAAAAGGTGCCTGTAAAGGAATTAGTTGTTTTGGAGGAATAACGAAATTGTTTCATATTACTGCTTTTTTTGGGGCAGTCAGGTATGTCATTCAAAGTATTGATCTGGAAGTAGCATCTTCATTGAGAAAGTTTCTGTTTAAGGGTTTGCGGGTTGGTTTGGACTGGGAACTCTAGGCAGAGGGTTCATACTGCCATGAGCCACCCATTTATGGGACAAAGCCCTTCCATCTGTTTCTTTTATGAAGAAGACAAACACTACTGTTGTCATGAGGACCACTCTTTAAGAATACAAGTTCTCTGTTATATGAGTATATTTTGCTATTAGAAAAATTTTCAAAGTTACAGAAAAATATAAAAGAGTAGTAGAATGTATACCTATATAATACATCCCACCTAAGTACTACAGGTGGAATTTTGCCATATTTGCATTATTTTGTGTGTATACACTTAAATACCAATAATGAATATCTAGACCATTACATTTCCTTCTTTTTTTCAATAAATGTCTTTTTTGGCTGATTTTTTTTTTTTTTTTTAACTGTGTCCTACCTGGTTCATGTACGTAGTCGTAGTCTCTTTAGACTTGTGAAATATCACACATTTTGGTTATGTTTTCTCCCTGAGATTTTGTCGAATTTATTCCCGTATACCCTAATCGTATAAACTGAAAATTAGGCCTACAGCCTTGATTTATACTCAAATTAAACATTTTCCACAAGAACAATACTTAGATGGTGATGTTCACTTCCTGTTATATCACCTAAGAAAACCCTTAGTGTCAGGTTTTCCCACTTTCAATGAATCTTAGGTTTGATCACTTGGTAAAAGTGGTGACACCAGATCTGAAATATAGAATTACATAGTTTTCTTCGTAATTAGTAGGTAAGTCATAGGCTGTGTTTTGAAAATTTTGAATCATGGTAAGTCATTAAAAATGTTGACTGGAGGCACCTGTTCAGGATGGTCTCAGGACTCCTAGTCAGCTGTTTAGAAACCTTTGAAGAGATCTGCCCCAGTAGAATGGAAACAAAAACCTTTTTGGTATCTGAAGATGGATGCAGTGGGTCAGAAGTGCCACGCAAAAAGGATACTGAAAAAAGAAAAAGTATGTACAGCGAATTTGTCGAACCATACTCTGGTTATTTGGCATTATTTTGGAAGAGTGCATCTCTGCCAAAAAAAAGGCAAGATTGGAACAGGGCAATTAAAGCCCAAAGGAATCCTGAATCTTCTTGGGAAATGTACATTATTGTATGGCAGTTTCCACCGTGAAATTTCCTCATCTAATTGTTCTTCTTCTTTTTAGGTCAAAAAATCAGTCCAGAAGGAAAAGCTAAAATTCAGCTTCAGCTGGTCCTGCATGCAGGGGACACAACAAATTTCCATTTTTCCAATGAAAGCACAGCAGTAAAAGAACGAGATGCAGTGAAAGATCTTCTTCAACAGCTGCTGCCCAAATTCAAGAGGAAAGCAAATAAGGAACTAGAAGAAAAAAACAGGTAATGGAAAATAGCCTTTCGTAGAGATTTACAAGGTTCTCTTTAGTTTTCTAAGTAGAACAATAGCTTGTTACTTCTCAATGCCTTTGCTTCAGTAATGTAATATAGGAGAAATATGGGAAAATAAGGCTTTTGGTATCTCTACCTCTGCTTGATTCCCAGCTTTAGCATCTTACTAGCTGTTTGGATTTGGGTAAATGAGAATGTGTAATTTAGAAGTTAAATTAACTATCTCAGGCATCTGTTTAGGAACAGAACTGAGCTTCAGAGATGCTGTAGTCCCATATTTCCTTTTCCCATTTCTCTGTCACAGATTATTAACCCATTATAAAGTGTTTGTGAATAAGAAACATACGGTAAAAAAAAGTTGAGAAAACAGTAATATAATGAGAATTTCTGTTGAGCTCAGTGATTCCATCACTAGTATCCCTCAGACCATCTGTGCTTGTCACCATAAAAAATCAGTTGCTGGAGAATCTCCAGCATAGCTCCCCCTTCTCTCCATCCCCCATCCACTTTTATTTGTGAAGGAGGAGACAACATAAATGTGGACACAGGGACCTTTGTATCAGTGGGCTATAGAGACAGATAAGACCAAATCCTTGAGTTGTTTTTAACTTCTTCAGGCTCTCTTTTATCTCTGCTTCATTTGTTCTTCAAAAAAAAATTTTTTTTTTGCTTTTGATTACTAACAAATGAGTGAAATCTTTGCTACTTAGTCATCACAAAATGCAAGTTTCGGTGTTTCATATTGTTTAAAATGTTACCTAACTGGTGTTTTATTCTAGAAGTTTAATATATTCAATATATTCTACCACCAGAATGCTGCAAGAAGATCCTGTTTTGTTTCAGCTTTATAAAGACCTTGTTGTGAGTCAGGTAATCAGTGCTGAAGAATTCTGGGCTAATCGTTTAAATGTGAATACAACAGAGAGTTCTTCCATATCTAATCATAAGCAGGACGTCGGCATTTCTGCAGCATTTCTGGTATGTGACCCTTATAGATTACTGAAGGAAAAAGGAAAATTCTGATATATGTCTTCTATTTCTTGTGTAAAATTTACCATTTCCTTAAAGTAAATTATGAACAAATGTGTTATAAAAGGTATTATTCAAAAAAAATTTTTTTAAATGATAAAATACTATCACTACAAAGGGGAAAAAAAGAAAAATGTGTCTTTTTTTAATAAACCTTCACAGCAATGAAAAAGAAATGTCTTTTCTCTGGCTTGACAAATGACACTGTATTTTTCCCTTCTTGAAAGTAAAAGCATAACTCATGTAAATTATTTATGTCTGTCTACACTATGATAAAACAAAAATTTTCTTCACTATATTATTTTAGATCAGTTTTAATATTTCTTTACTATATACTAAATCATAAAAAGAATTACCTAAATTTTGATATGCAAGCTAATATTAATAAATAATCCTCTAAAATTATGTATATTTTTGGAATACAGTTATAGTTTTTATTTATATTTCTTTTTGCCAGTTAATTTTTTTGATCCTGAGCCTAGTATGCTGAAAATCGAATTAATTTTTGAAAGAGAATCTTATAGCATTGTACTAATATTTATTCCCCCAAGTTATTTCAAATTCAGCGTTTTCTAATACCTTTTTTATGGTTGCTTTAGCTACAATTCAAATTAAATGTATAATGACTTTATTATTAAAAAATTTAGATTTATAAAATGTCTCTTATAGAAAAATTAGAATACCTTACCTGTGGAATTAGAATGTGGGATTTAGTAGGTGTATACTTCACCAAAGCAGTGTTTATATTATACATGAATGAAAATTTGAGTACAGTGTATGTTTGGTATCTTTCTGGATGCTTAGTAGTGAACTTAGTAGTGAACTTAGTAGTGAGTTAATAAGGCCTTTCCTAAAGGCACTAGTTAGAGGCACATCCTGGTAGAGTAGCAGCTGGGGCAGTCACCTCTGAAGGAGCAAGTCACAGACCCTGAGTTTGATCTGGGTCCAGGGAGAAGCAAACAGTGTGAACAGCTAAATAAAAATAAAATAAGGTTTTTTCCTACCTCTCTCTTCCTGCCTGTCTGCCTACTCACCTTCATTCCTGCCTGTACCTTTTCTTTAAAAAAAGAAACCATTTAGATGATATTTCTTTACTTATACTTTACTTATAAACCAGGGTTTATAATGATTTTGGAAACTACAAGTTTAATGTTAGAGCTCCACTATCTCCCTTTGGCCACACTTACCGCATACCTGTTTGACATTAGATTTTTAAGGAAGCAGATGTTATAGGGCACTAAGATTATGGGAAGCCAGGCCAAGCTACTTTGAACATTGTCTATGCCAGAATTGAAGGTAAGAGACTCTTGTCTCTGTAGTTCATGCATAAAGTCTTTTTTCCACCTGTGTCCAGTGACTTATTAGGAACGTAGACATTTTCCCCCAGTATTCTAATGAATATATGTGTATATATATATGCATATATATATATATATATATATATATATGGTCTTAATTTCAGGCTGATGTCCGGCCCCAAACAGATGGATGTAATGGTCTGAGATATAATTTAACCTCTGATATCATTGAGTCCATATTTAGGACCTATCCAGCAGGTAAGAAGAATCAGTTCTTCCTGATAGTAAAAATATTTGATTTTAAGTAATATTTCAATGAAAAATAAAAGATTTTACCTTTATTCCTGATCAAGTGGAATAAATATATGAAAACATGTTAGATATTAAGGGTTCTAAATAATGTGCTATCATCAGTCCATTGGTATGACTTTACCATTCTTTCCGTCAGTGGTTCTTAAATTTATTTACCCTTCATCATGACAGACCGCACCGGCATTAAATGAATCTCTAGAACACTCAGATCATCCTTTATGCTGCCTCCAGAGTGACTTTTCTAACCTACAGATTATTTCCCTTACAGAAACCGTTCTAAAATTATAAATGTGTGACCCCAGCCGTCATAATGTTTGATGTACAGCCAGGGTTAAGAGCCACAGCTTCAGTCATTCTTCTGATTAAACAGTGCTTGCTTTCTTCTCACTCCTGTCCTTAAGTCTTTTGGAAACATCTCTCCTGTAGGACTTCACTTCTAGCATCGCTTCTTTGCCACCTCTGCAAAACCCTACCTTCAGGCTGTTACCAACCTCCTCCCCAAGGGCCCTGTGTCTGCCTCAAAGCTATCACATAATGTAATTATATTTGTATCTTTTGAATAATAACAGTTGTATAGTAACTGTGCACCAGACACTATTTTAAGACCTATGTGTGTATTGTTTATTCACTACAAGAGAGATTAAGTAATTTCCCCAAGGTCTCACAGATTTTAAGTGGTGGACCTAGAATTTTAAACTCTCTTTTGCACAAGAGACTGCTCTTAACCACTGTGCTCATTAGACTATGAACTTTTAAAGTACTGAACTGAAAGTTTAGTGGGTATTGAGATCTTTACTTTCCCAGCACCTGACATAATGCCTTGGATTGAAAGTACACATACATAAACAAGCAAGCAAACTCAGATCTGACTTTAAGATTTTTGATTTTCCTATTAAAACTTGAGACTTGTTCATTCTCTTGGTGTAAAATAAGGTTTTATTTGTAATTTGTTAAGATTCATAAGGGATAGTACCTGACCTAATTTCATTTATTTCAATTAGAGTATTATAATGGTATATAAAGTTGAGCAGTTTCATCATCTAGCTTTTGTTATTGATCTTATATTTCAACTATAATTTGAGAGGTTTGAAGAAATGGAAATTCATTATATATTACAATTTTTTCCACAGTAAAAATGAAATATGCAGAAAATGTTCCCCACAACATGACAGAAAAGGAATTCTGGACACGTTTTTTTCAGTCCCATTATTTTCACAGGGACCGACTGAACACAGGGTCAAAGGACCTCTTTGCAGAATGTGCCAAAATAGATGAAAAAGGTAACTTTATCTCAAACATAACCTTAGCATTTAATTTGCTACTCTCTCATAATGCTGTTAGTGAATTTTTTACTACTGAGATATAGATATGACTTGATTGACTTTTTTATTTTATTGATTTTCTAGGGTTAAAAACAATGGTTTCATTAGGAGTGAAAAACCCGCTACTTGATTTGACAGCTCTGGAAGATAAACCATTAGATGAAGTAAGTGGTAGTAAGAGAATTTATGAGAGAGGTCTTCCTAGTTTTTAAATTGCCTGTGAGAATGTAACACAAAGTACTATTTGGAGTGATTTATCATAAATGCTTTTCAATGGAACCGTTCACTATTGTCTTTTAGAACTGAAATTTCTATATGAGTTGATAAAACTTTTTAAAGAATTTTCTGCCTCTCTAGGTAACAATAGAGACCTAACATGTTAGGAGTTCAGCTTTATGGTCTTGCTAACAATAAAGGTGTGTATAAATATTAGTAAACAAGGAAAAGATAACAGTTTGATTGTCCATTGTTTGCCAAACCTTGAGCACACTCAGATCTTTATCTACAGTAGTCCAAATATGTCTCAACAGCTAGATCAAGACATGCCTCAGGATCACAACTCCAGATTTAAATTTTTTTACAGTCACAGAGATTGTCATGATCCTTTTAGATCAAGGCTAGTTCCATCTCTTCGTCAGGAACCTGTCTTCTTGAGTTCTTCTCTTCTGTCTCTTCTCTCTTCATTTTCTTGCCCTCTTTGGCTCCTTTTCTACAGGCCATCTAAACTTGCTCATACCTTCTTGTCCTTTCTTTCCTTTTTCCCTTATTTTACTGTATGTCCTTAGTAAAAAACTAATATTTTGTGCTATAATCTAAAGTCTAAATTAACAGAAAATAATCCTCAGGTAAGTCATTTCCTTAATGAAACTCCATTGTTTTCTTGGTAATTCTCAGTGTTCAGTCACTTACTTGGTGAATCTCTGCACGTTACAAACATGGCTCTCTTTAATTATCTTGAAAAAAAATGAAGCTTTGTGACACTTCATCTGAAACAGAATAAGTGCTTTTTTTTTTAAACGATGGAGTACGTCACATGTTTAACTTTATTCTTCACTTTGCGTAATGTCACTGTCAATCTCAGCTAAATCTGCCATCCACAGTCATTAAATACAAAGACTTTAAAACCAAACTAGTTGGCTTAGTCTCTCAGTTTTTAACATTTTTTAAACAATTTTCTTACAAAATAAAGTTAATAGTGCTGACTTAGGGCAGTAGAGAAAAACTGGGTCGTGTTTAAGGTTACAAACTTGAAACCAGTAAATAAAAATGTTTTGGAAATCTAATGCACAATAATGCTTATAATCAGCAGTACTGTATTTTAAACTTTAAAGTTGCTAAGAGATCTTATTCTCACACTTAAAGGAATGATATTCATTGTGGTGTGTTAGAGTAGTTAGTTAATGCTTTGGTGTTAATCATATTGTAGTCTACAGTCATACGTTACTTAATGACATGTCCATCAACAATGGACGGCATGTGTAACAGTGGTCCCAACAGGCTATAAGATATACCCTGGGAGTGTAGTAGGCTATGCCGTCTAATTTGTGTAATTACATTCATAACAGTGAAATCACCTAAAGATACATTTCTCAGAATGTGTCTGCAGCACATGCTTGTATAAGTGTATCATATTCACATACTATGCACCTTAAACTTACACAGTTACATGTCAGTGTGTCAGAAGTTTTCAAAATTATTCTGACTTTACAGAATTGCTGCAAGATTTAATACATCCTAGTTCATAGGAAATGCTCAATAAGTAGTATGTGTTACTATTACTATCAACATTTTTTAAATACTCCATTATATACATAGTATTTTCCATTGTATGCCTATATTAACATTATATAACCAGTCCCCTTAATAGTAATGTTGATTAATTCCACTTTTCCTTTGGTGCCTCCTCTTCCCCTATCTTCCTTAGTTGTTGTAACTGTCCCAAGATAGGGTCTTGGGCCCTTTCATTATTTCAAATATTATCTCATGATGAATCCCAAATACCCCTGGGTGTCCAGCTCCATAACTCAAAAAATCATATATTGTACTGTCTGTTTGATATTTCATAGACATCATAACTTGTCCAAAGTGGAACCTTTGGTACCATCTTCAAACCCATTCCTCCCTCATCTTCCCAGTTTAAAAAATAAAAATTGCAATAAACTAGTTGCTCAAGCCAGTGCATGGGAATCTACTTGAGCCCTTCCCTTCATCTCCCAGATTCAGTTCATTAGCAAGTACTCTACAACACATCTCTTACTTGTGTACATTTCTGTTTCCACAGACACACTCTTGCTTTTAGCCTACTGCTCTTTGACTTAATTCCTTGCACTAGCTTCCTATTTCCGCTCTTATTCCTATCATTTATTCTCCTCTAGTAGTAAGAGTTACAGATTAGATCATGGTACTTCCCCATGTAAAACTCTTCAGTATTGAACTTAGAATAAAATAAAACCCACAAGGTTCTTCTTGGTTTGGCATCTCCCTGTTACCGTTTCTGAGTTTGGGCCACTTCCATTCATTCATGCTCCAGATACAATGGCCTCTTTTCATTTCTTTCCCAAGCTTTTCTGCCACAGGACCTTTGCACTTACTGTTCCTGCTACCTGCTCTCCTACTTGAGCTTCTACCCATCTTTCTTCCATTCTAGCGTTATTTCTTTATAAAAACCTTCCCTAATCTATCTAAAGTAGCTCCTCCAATCCAGTCACCACATCATGTCATCCTCTTTATTTTCTTCATAACTTTTATCACTTTCAAAAGTGATAATTTGTCAGTCTCCTTTTAGTAGAGTATACATTCCCTAAGGCTAATTGCTCTTATTTATTGGCTTAGTCCTCCACATGGAATGTGATAGGCACTCAGTAATTATTTAATAAATGAATAAAATATGAATATTTTTTTCATCTTTATTTTACTGTTTAGTCACATGTTTCACCAGTCCTTGACCCAACCTTCAGGTATACTGAACAACATACAAACTCATGACATATAAGTATTAAATGAGTTCTGCCCCTTTGAACAGTTTCTCTCCATGAAATGTTTCCATGTCTGCCTTGCTAGTACCTGTTCATCTTAGGATGCTTCATGAAATTTTTTTAAACCTACCCCTCTCTGTTGGGAGTGAATACTCTTTCATAGCACCTCAAAGTCAGTTATGTGTACTGGCTTAGAGCCAGCATCCCACTAACTAATACTTGGGTTCTCTTAGGTACAAAATCTTACATCAGCTTTCTATCTACAAGGACCTTGCAGTCAACACACTTGAAAATATTCTCTCATTTAATTCTCCAGTATCTCATTTTGTCAAGTTTAGAAAAAGTTGGCTTACTTGCCTAGACTAACATGGAAAAGAGACAGAGCCAGAATTTGAATCTGTATCTATCTGACTCGAAAGTCAATTTTATTTCACTATATCGTATTCATTTAATATTTGGCTAATTAGATCCTAAGTTGCTCTTTAAAAATATATAGGGTTTGATGAAGATATTTTTGTGTTGCTAAAAGAAGCTAATATTTCTGAATTTTATTTGTATTATGACTTATTTTTAAATATTTACCTCTAGTGTTTAGTAATGATCAGAATTATATTCATTCTGGTCCCATTATCCAGAAATACTTTTCAGCTAAGCTTGTCTTTATAACAGGTAAGAAAGGCAGAACCCATATTTTTATTTTTAATATGCTAAATTGTTTCTCCTAGGGCTATGGCATCTCCTCTGTGCCATCTGCTTCTAATTCTAAATCCACAAAGGAGAATAGTAATGCTGCCATCATCAAGAGATTTAACCATCACAGTGCCATGGTCCTGGCAGCAGGTCTCAGGAAACAGTTAAGTATACATACAAAGGTGCAATAAGTAGGCTTTCCAAGATAGCCAGATAAAATCATGGTAGTGTCTACTTGCGGTCTTTAACATTTTTTTCCCTTCATTTTAAGAGAAACACAAAATGAACAAAATGGTGAGCCCAGCAGCTTGGATGGAAATTCTGGAGATGCAGACTGCTTTCAGCCAGCCGTCAAAAGGGTATGGACAAAAAATCTAGCTCAGTTTCACCAGATATCTTGTATAACTTCTGGTTATGTTTTCCCTTGATTATTTCAGATGACTTTGTTCTTCTGATCAAGACCTTCACATTTGCCTTAAATTGTAGAACATTTGAGAGAGTACTTCCTTTCGCCTTCTGTAGACTCAAGTTGTATTTTATTTCCACAAGTACACACTCAATTACTAAAGAAATCATTGGTGTGGGCACTTTTCTATGTATGTATTCTTTCTTGCCCTATAGCTTCGCTGAACTGTGCTAGCCCTCAATTTTTTTTACGTTCCTGTCTCCCGTGCACTTGCACACGTGTAAGTGTGTGTTTGTTTTTTAAGAAAAAGCACAGATAGGAATGAAGACAAGCAGAGGCACACAGGAAGGAAGTGAGAGGAGGAAGCATCGCTTCATTTAGTTGTTCATCTTGGTTGTTGCCTCTAGCCCTGGGATTACACAGAGACTGCAACCAACAACTTAACCACTGAGCCACCAGGAGGGAGCAGGATGCCATCCTTCCTCCCTAATTATTAAAATTGAATTACAATGAAAACTTTCTTAGAGGACAGTCAGGCAATATAAAAAGTTTAAAGATTTATGCCTGTAATTCTACCTCTGTGGGGTCTTTCACTTTGGACTTTTTTTTTTTAATTAGTCGGTCATCCTATTTATTTGGGTTCATAATTTTATAATTATAGAACTACGTCCTGACAAGCCGCTGTCACCAGCAAATCCACGTGACAACCTCAGGGTTCTCTGTGGCTCCTGGAACTGCAGCTCGTAGGAACTGGATCTGTGTTGAAGGCCAGGCAGGCACTCAGACTTGTGCCCAGATTCTATTAAACAGGTTAATACTGACTGGAGAAGCTTAGATCCAGAGCTACAGAGAAGACCAACAAGCACTATAGCTGCCCCCAAGAGCCCTCTCCTGGCAGACACTTATTTTTAAAAACTCTAGGTGCTAAACTTTAGATATAAAAGCTCATTACAGTATCATAATAGAAGAAATATCTAGTATATACATAAACTAGAGATTGATGCACCCATTAATTACTTTAATAGCATTAGTGATATATTGACTTAAAGAGCTTATAGGGCAGGCTGTCATATAACTTCACAAAAAAAGTTTGTGAACTTTAAAAAGGCCATTGAAATCAAAAGTACACAGAGTACATACTAAAGGACTTAGAGGCAAGCACTATACTTTATTCATGTATTTTAGTAACAGTATGTTCTTGCAGGTATATTCACCTTTAAAAATAACAAAGCCAGTATAAAATAGTTATTTTCTGAACTGAATGAAACTAAAATGTAAGTTATAAAGAACTCCAGGAAGTGTTGCTTTTCTTTGCAGAAGTGTTGCACTAAGTACACTTGATTCTTCATAGTGAAAAAGTTGTCATTGTATGTTGGTATGCCTTGATGGTCTAGTGGATAAATCCGCAGCCTTTGACTAGCATGAACCACATGCATCCTAAGGCCCCATGTCCTGGGGCCATGGAAAACAACCAAGATGAACAACTGAAATGCTTCTTCCTCCTCTTTTCCTTCTTGCTTGTTGCCTACTTGCCTTCATTCCTGCCTGTGCCTTTTCTTTAAAAAAAATAAGGTAAAAATATATATTTTAAAAATTGTGTGAATTTACACAATTTCAATAATAAAAGCTGGCTCTAGATACTCTGTTTTAAGAGTTATCTACTGTGTTTTCAAAGGGTTTTAAAAAAAAAATGGGTGATTTAGAATAATAATAGATGGACATAAAGCTTTCCATTAGGTATGAAAGTCAGGTGACCTAACTAGGCATTGGCAAAATTTGAATTATCATGGAAAACTTGGTAGGAGCTTGTGTTAAGAAGGTAATCACAAGAGTAGACATGACCTTGATGTAAGTGGAAAGTAATGAAGAAATTGGTGTGTCTTGAAGTTGACTGAAGAGTATAGAGTTAACACAATAAAAATTTGAAAAAAGGCTAAATCTAGATAAGGTAGGACTAATGATGTGTTATTCTGAATAAATGCCGATAGCGAATTTCTTCCAGTAATACATAGGTATGATTCATACTCAGATTTTCAAAATAGAGGCAATTTAAAATACTGAGTTTTCAAATAAAATTTCTAGATGTATTTAATAACATAGGTGTTTTGACCCCAGTCCTGAGAGCTACAGATGAGAGTTGACCAGATAAATTTAATAGCTATGTAGCAGATGAAATATGTAATTACATTCATAGTTGTTTACATAGATTGTCTTCATGTATTTTTTTTAAAGGAAAGGTGTACACAGGAATGAAGGTGAACAAGCAGGTAGAAGAAAGAGTTCTGAGAGAAGCATTTTATTTAGTTGTTATCTCAGTTATTCCCCTGCCCCAGGTCTTGAACCTACATCTTTGAGATGTAAGTGAACTATGCCCAGCAGACCCGCTAAGCCATGAGGTCACACCTTCATGTATCTTTTATAATGAGACTATAGAAATATAACTATTAGATACTACCACCAGAGAAAACAGTTAATCTGAATACATGGAGGAATTAAGAAAAAAGATAGACACACACTTACCTGTGTGTGTGTGTTTCTATGATAAGCAGTATTTCAGAATCAGTAGGGAAAGAGATTTTTCTACAAATGTTGTTAGAACTGATTAGTAATTTAATACAAAGGTATTCTTGATTTCCTTACTCCTTATTCCAGAGTAAATTCCAAGTAGATCAAAGATTTAAGAAAATAGTTAATGCAAGAAGAATAAGCAAAAACGGAATAATTAAAAATGAAAAGCACCAAGCTGGAAAAATGTTTTATTTAGTTATTATTTGTAACACCTATGATTAAATGAGTTACTTATCTAGGGGAATAATAATGCAATACACATTTTCATAAATAACCATAATGAATTAAAATGAATATTTGAGTAAAAGTTCATTATGAGCAGAGTATTGGGAAACAAGTGTTCTCTGTCAGTGATTGACAAGAAACTAGGTGTAACCATTTGTAGAGCTCAACTTTCATATTTTACACTCTGTATAGTTTCACTTTTTCAGTCATGTTACTAACTTTTGTAAAGGAAAGTTATGATTAAAAAGTTCTGTGTTAATCCCTATAGGCAAAGTTACAAGAGTCCATTGAATATGAAGACTTGGGAAAAAATAATTCCATAAAAACAATTGCACTAAACCTCAAGAAGTCAGATAGGTAAGTTTAATCAATACTACATTAACTTGAAGCAAAATAGTGTAACAGAAGTCATTACAGAATATATCCTGCAGAATATATACTCATGCTTTACTCATTTTGTTACTATAAGAGAACAGTATCTTTTTTCCTTAAAAATTTACTTTATGCCCTCTTTACCTCATGTCAGTGCTGGCCACAGACACCCAGTGAGCTGGGTTCTGATCCCTGAAAGCCAAGTGCCCTTCATCAGGCTTGTGGGGAGCCTCCTGCTCTCTGGGGCGATAACCCTGCTGCACTCACCCCTCCACCACTTGAGTTCTAAAATTGTTTCAAGAAATGTAACCATTAGATTCTTCTTTTTGCCGGACTTTTTTTTTTCCCCCTCAAGGAAAGAGGAATGAAGGCGAGTAGGCAAGAAGAGAGCAGGAAGAAGCATGTTTATTTTTTATTTTTATTTAGTTCACACTGGTTGCTTCCCCCTGGAGCCAGGACTCAAGCCCCAGAGGTATGTGGCTTGCTCCTTTGGTGGCAATTGACCTAACAGTTGCTCCACCAGGGTGCACCAGAACAGTTTCTGAGTACACTTGCATCAATATAAGAAATCAGTATGAGAAATAAGATAACAAAGGAGCTATAAGCACTGAGATAACAGAAGAGTATAAAGAAAGTTCTGCAGAAACAGATTATTTGGAAGTTGCCACGTGATTACATTTCAACCTGAATTTCAGATTTTGGAAGTTCAGACTGAGTTTATTTTCTGCTATTACTGACTTCAAGATAATAATGGAACCTATCAGATACTCAGAATTAAATGTATTTATATCTAGAGCAGAAGAAAGAAGAGATTTCTTCATAGTTTTCTGAAGCCTGCACTTTTTTTATGGAGAGGTGTGAATATGGTAAATACCCATTTAAACATTTCAAGATGTTCCTAGTCTAGCTCACATGCCTAAAATCCTATTCTTATGAGAAGAATTTTGTAAATCTAAGATGGCTTCTCTCCAGAGGTGTGAAAGTGAAACTTTCACTGCTACAGACCAAACCTTGTAGATGTGGTTTTGGTTTTTCATCTGGTAATGAGTCAAGTGGGTTGACTGCTACTGAGTATAACATGAGCCCTATGTATCTCTTACTGATGACAAATGCTATTACAACAAATATGTGAGAACATTTTATAAATGACAAAGGAATGCTTGGAATTGCTTGATATCTTATGATTTAAGAATTTTATTTGGGCACACTGGTGGAATAGCAGTTAGGTCAATTGCCTCAGAAGGATGCTGGCCACATACCCCTGGGTTCATGTCCCAGGTCCAGGGGAAACAACCAGTGTGAACAACTAAAAAGAAAGAATACTTAAATATGATCTTATGCGCGAAAATGCTTAGAATGTTATTTCTCTTGATTTTATATGATTGTTCAAAGATGGAGATATTCTGTGATTGAATCACTATCTTCTTCAGCATTACAAATTTGTTCTAGAAGAATTTTCCTAAGAAAAAGTAGATACACAAGTCACTAAAGGTCCAGTAATAGTCTTCGTAATTTAGGAATTAAGTTTTGACATTTGTTAATTTCTTTAGTTCTTAGAATTGATCCTTTTCTCATGTGAGCCATCAGAAAAATTAGTGTCTCAGAAATCTTACTATGAAAAATAAAGCCTTAGAAGATAGACAATAAAGTATGACTGTGCCCTGTGAACAAGGAGGAATCTCCCCGTTTGTGATGCAGAAACCAGAAGCCTTCAAAGAAAAGCTGAATAAGCTGACTGAGGTTTCTAATAGAGTAAAAAGACAGATGGCAATCGAGAAGTATTTGTAACTAACATCACAGAGAAAAAGCGAATATACAAAGACTTTCTACAAACTAGGAAGAAAAATTGGAAAGAGGCAAAAATTATTAGCTGGGTAGCCAACTCCCAGGAGAGAAAAGTGAAAATGACATGTAAACATGAAAAGTTGCTCAATGTCATTGATAGTGAGAGAAATGTAAACTGAAACTAGCCTGACATGCCACTTTCACAGGATTTGTCCCACACCCCAAAAATAAATCCAAAAAGCTCATAGTCTGTTGTGACAGTGAAGTTGTGAGGGTCATTAAGGGAATTCAGTCAACCCCATAGGGAGGAGCTGGAATATCCTGCAAAATGACGTGTGCGTTCTGTCCTTTGACCCAGCGGTCCCACTTGTAGGAATAAAGAACTGACTTGATAAACTGTCCACAAAATGGAATACTCTTCAGTTGTTAAGGGAAAGTGAAATCTCTACATGTTACTCTAATACGCGGTCATAGCCAAGATGTACTGATTTTGAAAATACACTCTAGGGAGAGAAAATATCTGTTGTATAATAACTTGTATAGTTGGGGGTGGAAATGGAAAATATAGGTATGCTTATGTTTGCAAAAAAATATTGGAAGGATAAGCTAGAAATTAATGAAAATATAACTTGGGAAGGATGGATTATAAGGGGTAAAGGACAGGCATAAATGTTGTCTCTTAATGTACCTTGTTATACATTTTTACTTTGGAATCATAAATGTTAACAGTAAAAATGTCAATTCAAATAGAAATAACCATTCCTAAAAATCAAAAATAAAGACCTTCTCTGGGGAAAAAATTTATTTTATGCATTTCGGGAAAAGTATCCCAAATGATCAAAGCCAAGAAAATAAATTTCATCTTTCTATACTATTTTATCACCTGTATAGGAATTGTTATTTTATTGAAATCTCTAACCATATTAATCATACTTTTGCTTCAGAGAAAATGTGTTGAGACCACTCCATATTTGAAAGATAAATGTTGAATGCTTAATTTATGATTAGTAATTTCTTTCTTTCTAACCTTCAGGTATTACCATGGTCCAACTCCAATCCAGTCACTACAGTATGCAACAAGTCAGGACATTATTAATTCTTTCCAAAGTATTAGACAAGAAATGGAAGCTTATACACCCAAATTAACTCAGGTAGGTGACTTGTGCTGTTTGAAGACCAGAATTCCCATAGTTCCTGCATAGATTATGGTCACGACCAATTTGAATTGTGCAACTAATATTTTAATTTCATTTAAAGATGCATTTCTGTTAAAAGAATGAAGATATAGGGAGAAAAGTTATTTACATATTCAAGAAGCATCTGAAGATGACAATGAAAAATGAGTTTTGTGATTGCTAATTTTTCCTTTCATATGTACAGTTTTATTGGATTTCAAGAAAAATTTCTTAACATCACTGTGGGTATTCTGCATGACCTCAGACTCATACTTTATGAAACAGAGTTCATTAATCAGCAAGCTCTATCAATATTTCAGTGTTACCTGACTCCACCAAGTTGGTTTAGGCAAACTTAAGTTTGCCACACTGTCATTTCCAAGTTTTCTATCTAAAAACTAAATCAAATTCCCTACCACCACTGCTGCCACCAGTGTCACAGACCTGATCGGGGCAGGTGGGGAAACTAAATCTAATCTTAACAATCTGCAACTTAAAAACTTTTATTGCAGCACACCGGGGTGGGGTATCAGTTAAGTCAGTCACCTCTGAAGGAGCTCAGGCCACATACCCCTGCTTTTGGTTGGGGTGGGGGAGGGGGACAACCAGTATGAACAAAATAAAAATGTTTCTTACTCCTTTCTCTTCCTGCCTACCTGCCTACTTGCCTTCATTCTTATACCTTTCCTTTAAAAAAAGAAACAAACCTTCATTGCTCCCATTCATGGCCTCAATAATTGTCAGAATGCCTTTGTTTCTGGATGCCAAACCCTTTATAACCTGGTCCTAACCCAGTCTCCAGTTTCAACTCCAGCAGTGTGTCTACCATTCCTTTCTGCATATAACTGAGAGTCCTGTACTGCTATACTAAACTTTTGCTCATGCTTTTTCCCTTAGCCTGTTTATGCCTCTGAGGAACTAATAATCAACTCAGCTCACATTTTACGGTATCTAAAAAAGCAACCCTTAATTTACCCAACAACAGTTTAATTTTTTCTTGTTTTCATGTACTTTGTTATAGTGCTTATTATTACCACATACTGAGACTTTTAAAGTTTTATTTTGAAGTAATCTCAAGTTTATACAGTTACAAAAAATATTTCCTGGAGCATTTTGAGAATAGATCCTTTTACCACTAAAGATTTCAATTTATATTTCCTAAAACGTCTTTCTCACAAATAAAACAGTATGAGTATAGAATCTATAAGTTAATGTTTAACATTGATAAAATATTATCTATAGTCTGTAGGCTTACAAAAATCTTACCAGTTGTACCACTGATGTCCCTTATAGTGAAAGACAGCTTTTCTTTTTGGTCCAGCATCCGAGTCAGGTTCTTGAGTTGCATTTAATTCCCCATGTCTTTTTAGTCTCATTTAAAATGGAAATAGTTTTTCATGACTTTGATGCTTGAAGAATATAGCCTTTTTTTTTTCTTTGACTTTTTCTAATGTTTCTTCATGATTGGGTTCACATTCTGCATTTTTGACAAGAATACTACAGAATGATATATAAGTGATATTTTGTTCTCAGTGCATTTGATGTTAGGAGGCACATGGTATTTATTTGTCCTAATAACTTTGATCACTTGGTTATGTTAGTAACTGCCTGGTTTCACCAGCAAATAGTTAATATTTTCCTCTTTGTAATTAAAAAGTATCTTGTGGGGAGATACTTTGAGACTATGTAAGTACTCTTGTTTCACATCAAACTTTTATCCACTAGTTTTTAGGTTGATAATTTGACAAAAACAATTTCTACCTTGGTAGTGATTAAATGATTTTCTGATCTTTCATCATCTTTTCTACATTTATCAGTTGACAGTCTGCTAACAGGAAAAGTTTCCTTTCCCCGCTCTTATGTTTGTTTATTTATATCAGCATAGATTAATGAATTCTCATTCTATGATTTATAAACTTGCTGTCATTTTTTTCTTTTAAGACAAAGGTATAATTTACATACACTAAAATTCATCCTGTTTAGCCTTGTTCTGTGAGTTTTAATAAGCATATATAGTTGTCTCACTACCAATACAATCAAGATAAAAATCTGTAACTCAAAAAAATGTACTCCTGCTCCTTTGTAGTCTAACTCTGCCCATACTATTTACATTGGGTCTGTTTCTTTCTGACAGTATCTTAATTGATTTTTGAGTACCTCCTTACTTATGACACAATGAAGACAGATATTCCAGGTTCATCCTAAATTTTGCCAGCTCCAGCCTGGGAAAGATTCCATGGAATCTTTTTAGTTTAGAACTGAAGACTTGGGTACTAGGTACTCATTGCTATTGAGTTGGCCTTTGCTATAGTATCATTGTCCCTTCAGCAGACAGAGCTAGGAAATATATGCATGTACATATATCACAACAAATTTGGAATTAATCTAACTGCTGTTTTCATTCAAGGCTTTAATTGTCCAATCTCTGCTCTTAAGACTAAGTAGGCCCACTAAACTTTTTTAAGCCCCACACCCGCTGCAGCACCCCTAAAAGTAATTTCATATTTAAGATGTGAATCAGGAAGGCCCAAGAGATTATCTGTCCTCAGGTGTTGTATACCTTAGTGTAGCCAATGGCTAGTCAGCAAGCCTCAGTAATCACTGAAGCTCTGATTATAATGCATATGGTTATAAAATTTTCTAACAAGGAAGTAGGGATAAAATGAGCTACCATTTCCTTTAGAATCATGATTGTCATGTACTTTATACCAAATTGAAGAAAAATTTTCAGGGTGTACCCTTATGGCTCAGGCAACTGAGACTCTGGTGTGTGGACCATGTAAAGACCAAGAGCCTATAGTCACAACCCAGGGCCAGGGTGGAAATCAAAATAAACAAATGAAGATGCTTCTCCCTTCCCTCCCTTCCTTAAAAATGATTCTTGGGTGCATCCTGGTGACCTAGTGGTCTAGTATACCGGGGAGAGGTCCCAGGTTCAAGACCTGGGCTGGGAGGAACAACCAATCTAAACAACTAATAAAGAATAAAGTGTCCTTTTCTCTCTTCCTGTCTGCCTATCTGCTCACCTTGCCTGCCCACATTTTTCCTTTAAAAAATAAAAGCTGTCTATAAAAGAAAATACTTCTTCCTCCTCTCCCTTTCCTTAATTTTTTTATTCCATTCCGGCCCATACATATAATAAATAAATTTCTACTTATAGAAAATCCATAATCCTTTGGAAAATCAATCTTACAGAATTGAACTTTCAGTGAATAATATACAGATAATTGATTTACATGTTATAATGCAATGTTACTTCAAAGAAAGATTATAATTAAAAGGGAAATTTTACTTAGGCAGCTGCAATTAGCTTCTTTATTACAAAATTAGGCTGGCTTATCTAGGGGCCCCTGCTTGGTACTAATGAAGTAAAGGAAAGAAAAGATACCAGTTGCCCTAAAAGTGTAGTCCCTCCCATTGACTTTGACCAGGCCAAAACACTTGACATCATCTATGTGGGTCTGTAAATCTATTGTGTAAGTATGTTACTACTTTGAGGTTAAAAAGAAAGTTACACTTCTGGATTTCAGACTATACTGTAAAGTGAATAGTCATCAAAGCAGTATGGTAGTGAGATAAAAATAGATACACAGATCGGTGGAACAAAATTGAGATTCCAGAAATAAACACACATGGTCAGTTAAATTATGAGAGAGGCATCAAGAACATATAGAAAAAGGAAAGTTTTTCAGCAAATGATGCTGGGAAACTGGACAACCGTATACAAAAGAGTGAAACTAGATCACTCTTATCACCATGCACAAAAATTAATTCAAAGTGAGTTAGAAACTTGAATATAAGACCAAAAACCACAGACCTTAGAGATCTTTGGGGATTTGATTCCAGCACCAAGAGAAGATAAACAAGACTCCAAGATTAAAAGCTTCTGCACAAAGAAAAAACTTATCTTCAAAATAAAAAGACATCCTACTAAATTGGGAGAAAATATTTGTGCATCATGTACCTGACAATAAGTTAATACGTAAAATATATAAGGAATTCATAAAACTCAAGAATAGAAAAACTAAACCGTCCAATTTAGATTGAGCAGAAGATCTGAATAGACACTAATTCAAGAAGATGTACAGATGGCCAACAGGCACATAGAAAGATATTCTTCATGGTTTGTTATTAGGGAAATGCAATTTACAATAACGGTGACATCATCTCACATTTATGAGAATAACCATTATTCAAGAAACTTAGCAGTAAGTGTTGACAAGAATACAGAGAAAGGGAAACACTTTTACACTGTTATGCAGAGTGTAAATTGGTGCAATCATTATGGATAGCAGTATGGCACTTCCTCAAGAAATTGAGAATGGGGCATACCTGGTAGAGCAGTGATTAAGTCAGTCGCTGCCTCTAAAGGAACAAGCCACATACCCCTGGGTTTGAGTCCTGGGGCTGGGGGCTGCAGCCACTGTGAACAACTAAATAAAAATAAAATAAAAATGGTTCTTTTTGCCTGCCTGCCTACACACCTTCATTCCTTCCTGCACCTTTCCTTAAAAAAAAAAAAAAAAAAAAAAAGTCTACAGAAACACTATTTAAAAGAGAGATGCACCCCCCTGTTTATTGAGGCATTATTTAAAATAACCAAAAAATGGAAACAACCTAAGTGCCCACCAAAAAATGAATGGATAAAGATATAGTAGACCCTATGGCTCAGATACAGGCCAAGTAAAGGCAAGGACTTGGAGTTTGGGACCTAGGCCTGCATATGGGGTGGGGCGGTGTGGACACAGGAATGTGGATGATAGAATACTACATAATGGGATACTAGCCAGCTTTCCCCCCAAAAAAAAAAGATGAAATCCTGCCATTGGATGGAGTTAGAGTGGTTTATATAAGCTAAGTGAAATAAGTCAGGAGAAAACTCCCACATGATTTCATTCATATGAAATATAAGGAAATAAGGCAAATGAACAGACAAAATAAAAGCTAACCCCTGCTCATTGACTACAGAACTAAGGTTACCAGAGGGAAAAAGGGTGGTGGGGAGCTCATTGGAAATTTGGTGGTGGGCATGGTGTGTTGTATTTGATGTGTGAACCTGCATGTCTAAACTTACTTTGTAAATCAAAATTAAACTAGTCAACATGTGATTCGTTGCTATAAACTACAGTGCTTCTGTACTTGTTAGACACTCATTAAGTCGAAAGATCAATTGTGTCCATAAATGTTGATCACTGATAACAACAAAGAATATGTTTTTTCCTTTTTTGACTAAGTGTATTCACCTTGAAAAATGACAAATTTTTCTACTCTTGATTTCATTTCCCCAACTGCTATCAATGATTAGACATTAACATGTTATTTTACTTGACTTTTCTTTCCTTAAATTCAATTTGCTTTCTGTAGTAAGAATTCACAAGTTACTTAAAAAGGTATCACTAAGCAAAAGTGTGAGTTTGAGGTATCTGTCCACTTGCCTGGTATACTAGGAAAATTGGTAGGTATTTCTACGTACACTGTGTTTCTGGTTTCATGGAAAATAGTTTAATCCGATTGCTATAAAATGTGTGTTCATATAGGAATAAAGACCAGACATTTTGATGTAAAACTGAAATAAGTAAGAAAAATGGCATAGTTTCTACTTCTTAATTTCTTTCAGGTTCTCTCCAGTAGTGCTGTTAGTAGTACCATCACAGCCCTGTCACCTGGAGGAGCACTTATGCAGGGAGGGACACAGCAAGCCATAAACCGTAAGTGCTGGGCCACCTTCTTCTGTTGTCCTTCAGTTTAAATGAGCTCTAAAGTGCAAGTAGAGGAGAATGCTGAACTTTGACTAGTTTTTCTTTGCAATATTTCTGAAATTTTTTTTTAAGTATTTATAAACTTTATTGAAGGAACATTGTATCATGTAGTTTTCAGTTGTCCATTTATTTTGCTTTTATGCATCTAGAGTCTTTAAAAGAGATGGGTGAAGCATTCTTAAGAAGAGAAGGAAACACTTTTTATTTATTTTTACTTATTTTGATGGTTCTCTCCAGCTCTGGATCTTGAACCTGGGTTCTTTTGCTTTACATGATCTACACTTAGCATCTGAGCCACCAGGACACACCACATCTGGATTCTCATATGTCTAGATGAGATCTTAGGTTTTAAATAGGTCAATATTACACACAGTGGTACCTCTAGTGATCATCCTATACCATAGTAAAAACTCTTTTCCCCCTGTTTCTTAGAATAAAGATAAACCTGAAAGTTCCTCCAAAATTCCAAGGGAATTTAAATTCTGTGCTCTCTCGGCAACATATTCTGTAATTTATCTCAGAATCTTGACATTGTCAAAGTGTCCGTGTACAAGTCATTTTTTCAGAAATTATACAGATGTGAAAATAACTTATTCTGAGTCGCTTCCTTCTTTTGCAGAGATGGTGCCAAATGATATTCAGTCTGAATTGAAACACTTGTATGTGGCTGTTGGGGAACTTCTACGGCACTTCTGGTCCTGCTTTCCAGTTAATACACCATTCCTAGAAGAAAAGGTCAAAACCAATTCAAAATAGCCATATGTTGTGGTAGTATGAAATTGGAGAATTGTGTTGAGTGCTTAATGTGTGCCATGCATTAGAATAACTACTTGGCACACTTTATTTTATTTTATTCTTGCAGTGTCCTTATCGAGTAGGTGTTTATACTCACAGATGAATAAAGTGAGATCCAGACCAATTCCATAACTTATGATCCTCATCTTAAAACGTAGACCTACAGCTAAGTCCTGGGAGTGATTGAAGAACAAAGACCCCAAGCAAGTCACATCAGTAAAATTATATTTTCGTACATTTTTCAGGGGTAATAAAAACTCAAAATGGGAGTGACACTAAACATAGCACTAGCTATTTCAATGTAGAAGCCATTTTAACCAATTAAAGGATAGCTAAAAAATAGGAAAACATTTACAGTATCAGTAACAGTTTCATTGTATAGGTAACTCTTAAGAACAGTCTTTAAGAGAAAGATAAATAACCCATTAAAAATAATAGGCAAAGCAGTTTTAACAGGCAACTCACTAAAGAATGCAGGTGGCCCCATTAACTCTTAAGAGGAAGTTTCCTTACTAATATGCAGATTATCTTTAGTGCTACTGTGTAAACATCTTTCATCTATTAATTTGCAGAAGAACAAAAACTTTAAATGATCAGTGTTGACCACATTGCTAAGAGTTTGTCCTTCCACTGCTAGCACGGTCCTACTTTAATGCTTTAATCCAGAAATTCAGTACTGAGAAATTTACCCAATGGAAGTAGTTGACAATGTATATAAATAGCCACAGAGATGTTCCTCTGTCATTGTAAAGAAAATACGGAATTGACTTAAAAATCAGAAGGGCATTGGTAAAAGAACCATTTGGTAATACTGTATATCCATTTTAAGTGATGACTCAAGTGAGTATTAATGACTGAAAAAGGTTTCATTTGGTTAAAGATGATTAGTAAAATTTTAAAACCATAGATTATTTTATACACACACATATATATATATATATATTTATGCACAAAAAATATCAACTGTCTGAACTATGAACCAACATCTTAATGACGTCTTGAGTAGTGGGTTCCAATAGGTATATTTTTAGTTTTTCCTTCTACATTTTAAATTTTTTTACAGGAATCAAGAATTTTGGGGATACATTTTAATTCTTAAAAATTTAAATATGTTAAATATTGCTTCTCTGGTGGAGCCAGCCTTAATTCTTAAAAAAAGGAGTGGGGGAACCTTCAGCGTATATTTTTCTCTTGGTCCCTTTAGGTTCTTTGAGATTCCTCTGTAATTCATTATTTCTCTCTTCTAGGTAGTGAAAATGAAAAGTAATTTGGAACGATTCCAAGTTACAAAGCTCTGCCCATTCCAAGAAAAAATACGGAGACAGTATTTAAGCACAAATGTAAGGCAACAATCTGATTTTGGCTTGATTTTCTTTCTCATTGCTGCTAAATAATGAGATTAACCTTGTTTTTGTGTAAATCAGATACAATGATTGCTTGTTTCTGTTGCTAGATAGGAATACTGTTTTCCATTGAAAGTATATCATACATTCAGAAGAGTTTAAAATATATTCTTTTTTAGATAGTAAAACAAATATCTGTATACCAACCAATTACAGTAAGAAATAAAAAAATTACCAGTACCCGGCTTCCAGCCTGGTGGTGTTTTGTTTTTTGTGTTTTTTTGAAGAAAAGATGCATGCAGGCAGGAAGAGAGGAGGAAAAAAGTGCTTTATTTATATTTTATTTAGTTGTTCATCTTGGTCTGAACATATGAATAAATCATGTCAGTTCTGACCTCATAAGTTAAAGGCTTCAGTATAGAAGTCTATTAACAGTTACTATAAATTAGCATTTATGATGCTACAAATTCTTCATAACTGACTTAGTCATTTTGCATTTTGCAGCTTACGTACCAAAAAGAAAACACGCGGTGGAGAAAGACAACTTTGTATTATGAATTCTATCCAAATAATGATTTAAAATAGGGTCCTATTCTGGACAAAGCACATTAAGAATGTAAAAATTAGAATTGTGTAAAGTGTGATTAACCTAAAGGAGATACAGTATATTGTGTCTTTTGGGGAGTAGGGGGGGTGAGGGCAGGTCGGGGTGGTACGGGCAGGAATGAAGGCAAGCAGAGGCAGCAGGCAGGCTGAAAGAGAAAGGAGAAGCACTTTCATTTCTTTGATTTAGTTGTTCATCTGATTCTTTCCACTGGTCCCAGGACATGAACATGGGACCTTGGGATGTATGTGGGCTGCACTCAGTCCCTATTCCACAAGGATGCACCTCGATAACACTTTATTTTTGGTTGTTTTTTTTTATTACATTCCATGTTTTAACTCATGTAGTAGCTGCCCTATATTTTTTGATGGTGTGGGTTCATGATGAAAATTTAAATCTTTTTTAAGAAACACTTGGAGTAATGGTTGTCAAATTGTAGGTGGTACTAAAGGAAAAATTTTGAAGTAATTGGGAAAGTAAATTTGTTAAAATGGGAATGCGTTAGAAATAGTTATAGAACTTTTTTCCAGTTAAGTGGTATAATTTACTATTAAACATGGCTTATAATGCATGGTCCAATAATTTTATTCAGTATCAGATCATTAATGTCTTCACTTCTAATAATACATTTTTAATTTTAAAAAATTGTGCAACAGTTTTAATTTTCAAGTGTAACTATCAGGAATCACCTAGTGGAATAGCAGTTAGATCAGCCAGCATAGTCCACATGCATCCCAAGGACCTGGGTTCGTATACCAGAGCAAAGAAAAACAACCGAGATGAACCACTAAATAAATGAAGTGCTTCTTCCTCTTTCTTCCTGCCTCTGCTCTCCTTCATTCCTACCTGTACCTTTCCTGTAAGAAAAATGCAGCATTCATAGATATTTCCTGAGTGCTACTGGCCAGTGTCCTACACTTCACACATTTGCCCAAGGCCAGGACTAAACAGGCATTTGTAATGATCATCTCCATGTTTTTCTTTGTAAACCTACAGCCTATCTATATGTTCCTTAAAAATGTTTATTTTGAAACTTGAGTAGCAAGTACTTTCCATTCAGTAAACTTAATAGTTCCTGGGGTGCGGCCCGCCTCAGCTTCTCCGTTGACAGCAGTGGCTAAGGATCTCTTGCCGGGATATTTAGCAGCCACTCGAGTTCATTTGTATATATGTATTATATAAATCTTCTCAGAGATAACTCGGGAAGAATAGCATTTACAAATTTAGTATTCAGTCTTTCTGTAAGTAGGGTAATCAAATGAGTGAGTTTTATAATTGAAAGCTAAAAATCTTTATTAGTAAGAATTTTTTTCTTTTAAGGAAAAGTACAGGCAGGAATGAAGGTGAGTAGGCAGGTGGGAAGAGAAAAGAGGAAGAAGCACTGTTTCACTTAGTTGTTCATCGTGGTGGTTCCCTCTGGCCCTGGGTGGCTAACTCAGCTCCCCCGGGATGTATGTGGACTACACTGTGAACTTAGCCGCTGGACCACCAGGGCATGCCCAGTAAGGTGCAGGTAAGAAAGACGGCGAGTAGGCAGGCAGTAGGGAAGAGAGGAGAGGAAGAAGCATTTTATTCTTTTTTACTTGTACTTCTGGGTGGTTCTTCCCAGCCTGGAACGTATGTAGACTGCACTTAGCTGGAGGCAGTTGACCAAACCACTACTGCACCAGGGCGTGCTCCAGTAAGCTCCAGTAAGCATTTATTCCCTAAATATTCGAAGCAGTTTTTCTCAGAATACAGCAGTTACTTGCAGTCAGAAAAAAAAGCTTGAAGTGTCTTACTGCCACAGGGCAAAGATGATAAATAGGTTTTCCCTCATGTACCTTCTCAGTTTTAACTGTCTAGAGCACTGTGGCAAAAAGGATCTGAAGCCTTGTACAACCCTATAGGAGGATGTGGTGTTTATCTCTTCAGTTAAGTACTGTGAGGCCACTGCTGCCCATCAAGCAGAATAAATTATTTTTATGCCTTTTCCATACAGAACTAAATAATAGCACTCCCTACATCCCCAATAATGATAGCAGATGTGATTTAAAAACAAAGGCTTTTATCTTTAAACTTCAAATTAGATCTAAGACATTGACTTGCTAGAAGGATTTAGAACTCCTAATCTCCATCTCCATACTTCTGAATTAATTTACAGGCCTTACAGAGTTTTTGCTTCCAAACACATAAGCACTCTCTACCTCCAAGGAAACACTCCAAAGACATCTGACTTCAGGTGGCTATTAGCTTAGATTGCTGTGGTCCTGTTGCATTCTGGTTATGTCCATGGTAAGGGCAGAATTCTTTTCTACTTAAGATACACAGTCCTGGCACACCCTGATGACCTAGCAGATTAATCCACCGTGGTACAGTCTACGTACATCCCAGTAACCTGGGTTCAAGACCCGGTGCTGGGAAGAACCAAAATGAAGTGCTTCATCCTCTGTTCCTGCTGCCTGCCTACGCCTTTGCTTTAAAAAAAAGATACACAGAACTGACCTTAAGGTGTGTGACATAATACTCCTAAGTTGGGTTGAAATTCTGAAATGTTGGCGCTAGACAATACCCTTAAGAGTAGAAAATGTTTCACAAGAGTGACTATGCCGCGAAATTAACTGCTTAGTCTTGTGAAAATCTGAAATTCCTGTGTCTTATCACAGATGTGCTACATCAGAGCCTTGAAGGCAATAAGGCGTTTTTCGAATGTTCTGTAACAGTGTTGAGTGCTTGACATTGCTACATTGACTAGGGAAATAAAAATGTGCTTGTAAACTATCCTGAAGTCTGTGCCAGGTCTTGGTCAGAAGTATTAACTTTCACCTCCTTTGATGACTTGTTGCTTGTGTCTTCCTGTGTTTCAGTTGGTAAGTCACATAGAAGAGATGCTCCAAACAGCCTACAACAAGCTCCACGCGTGGCAGTCACGGCGTCTGACGAAGAAAACGTGAAGTGTTTGTGGCTCTCGTGGGTTTTGTGATACTGAGAACTGTGACCACAGTGACCCTGGAAACCCGGCCTGATAGAAATGCAGATGATCATGCTGAAGTGACAAACATCTGCACCAGCAGACTCAGAGCTGATGCTTTCATACTTGCACATTGTGAACTGAAAGGAAGGGAACTGTGACTAAAAGCTGGGGAGGTAAATTCAGGCAGAACCAAAATGAGCTAAGTTGCAAATATATATATTTTAAAGAGACACTGTTTACTGCAGTTACTCAGGAACTGCTTTTGATTCACATTAAGCTGCTTTCAGAAATTAAAAAAAATAAAATTTTTTAAAGGGTGTATTGTTTGAAATTGGGGTGGGGGGGTAGTTTGGGGGTGGGGTTTTCTGTGTAAATTTTTTTCCTAAGTTTATGGCACAGGGTACACCTTAAGTATTTCTCCTTCATCTCCAGTTTGGGGGTCCTCAAGTTTTACTGAATTCTAGTTACACCTGACATCAGCACATTAAGGAGAGTAAAATAAAGCAGAGGGAGACTGCTCAGCCATCAGGAAACAGTTGTAGTTAGAAGACATCACTGGTCCTGTGTTTCCTACGGAAATAAAAAACAGTAAATATTGCACTGAATGTTTGTGGTTTGGAGTCCCTAAATGATAAAGAGGGAACATGTTTGCAGAATGTTGCGTGGGGTTTTTAATGCAGGATTTTGTCAGAAGACAATGGACTGCATGTTTTTCTTTGAGTGCAAATGTACATTGCTAAGCTTTTTTTTTTTTTAAGATGGCATGTGCTTTGAAAAAAGGAAATTGCATTTTTAAAAGTTTAAAAATCTTATGAGTGAAAAATATAAGAAATCTTACTTATTTTCACCTCTTTAGGAAAAATAAAGATGTTTCTCATATCTTCTTTTCTCCAGTATCTGACTGTTACAGTCCTTGGCGAATCGATAATCATTGCATAGCAACTAAAAAGCCTAAATGCAAAAAAAGAAAAAAAAAAAGATATGTTCTTGTTTCTGGAATCTGTGCCATATTTTGTTCTTAACAGGATCAATTTGCTGTTTATCTAAGACTTTAGATGTCCTGTATTAAAAATTACAGAAAAAAAGTAAAACTTTTTTATAGATACTCTTTATCTGTTACATATTTTGTGGTTTCTCCTTATGTGTGACGTTTACTTGATTGGACTGTTTGAGAACTACTCATTCTTTTTAAAGCCATTATTACAAACTAGTTATCATTTATGTAATAGTTACAACAGCTCAAAACCTTTGACACTTTGAACTGGTTAAAAGGAAAGGCAACATCTCTTTCTGCTTCAGTCCTCATTCCTCCTTCAGATCAGTATAGTGATGGTGCATAGGAATATTCTTGAAATGGTAGAGTACACCTGTTGGAAAAGACAGACCTACACAAATAAATGCTCTGTTGAGTGTGCTATTAAAGATTAAATGACATATAATGGATCCTGAAGGAAGAAGTATTGAGGAAATAGGTAGGCTTCACTGCAGAGGTAACATTTAAACTAAACCTTTGAAGGTTGAATAGAAAAAAAGCATAATGAAGTTGTGAATACTTCTCAAGACTCCAGTGTGTTAGAGAAACAGTATGTTTGCTGGTTGGAGGGTGGGGGTGACGAGGCTAAGAAAACCACTTTAATTCACTCAGGTTGTAAGTGACTTTGTATGTCAAGGTAAGGAGTTCAGATCTTACCCATTCAGCAAGGAGGGTCTCAGAAAAAATTGTTTTAAATAAAAGGTCTGGCAGTTAAGTAAACCTATCAGACTTTTAGAACAATTCAGTATGTGACCACATCTCAGGGAATGAAGGACTTGAGTGATATAATCAGAGAGCTCTCAGTTTAATGTCCATCTTGCATTTGAAATGTCTGATCCTTGGAGCCGTTTAAAAATGAACTTCAGTGCACCCTGGTGGAGCAACATTTAGGTCAGTTGCCTCTGAACGAGCCCAAGTCACAAACTCCTGGTTTGAGTCGAGGGCCCTGAGTGGTGGGGTGGAGGAAGCAACCAGTGTCAACGGCTTAATGAAAATAAAAGATGCTTCTTTCTTCTCATACTGCCTACCTGCCTACTCGCCTTCATTCCTGCCTCCACCTTTAGAAAATGGAAAGCATTTAGACCTACTATGGCCCCACCTTCCATGTGGACAATGATGGACTCTGGTGGCTATGGCTTATTCAAACTGCTGTATCTCCCTTCACTCAAAATAACCAGTGAATCTAGGTCAGTGGTACAAATTAAAGATTAGAAATAGTCTAGAGAGAGGATAATATTTTTAAAGAGAAAGAGCACACCCTGGTGGCATAGTGGTTTAGTTCATTGGACACAGTCTACAGCACAAGGTCCCCAGTTCAAGACCCGGGTCCCAGAGAAATAACCAAAATGAACAACTAAATAAAAATGCTGCTTCCTCTTCTCCTTTAAGTACTGCTTTCATTCCTACTTGTGCCTTTCCTTTAAAAAAAAAAAAAAAACATTTCTTATTTGTTTGACTTTGGTTTTTCACCCTGACCCGTGGTCACTGGGCTTTACATGGTTCACATGCTAGGCTCAGCCACCTGACCAACGGCGCTTGGCCCAAGTTTCAGTAATTTACCCAAATTTGCACAGCCTGTGTGACAGAACTGAGATTTAAGCTGCAGCTTGAATCTGCTGTCAGTTAGGGTTAAATGGAAATTTTCATTCAACCTGGGTTTCCATTGCCTAGTTTTTCCTTTGCCCTGTAAGTCATTTCTAATTCTGTTCCTGTCTTAAGAGGAGTTCCTCCCAGAAAGAATCCTTAAGTCAGTATTGCTAGTGTGCTTTGTATGTAAACTATGGAGTAGGAGACATTGTATCCATTTCAGTCTAGACAAAAAGAACGTTTTAATAGCTTTATTAGAAAGGTGGCATTCATCCAAGCTGAGGGTTAACCCAGAAAGTGAGTTCCCATTTGTACAAGTACCATCTGGCGCCAATAGTGGCCCTGAGGAGGAAAGCTGCCCAGTTTAAACTTAGATCTATGTCTCCAGTGTCCAGACTTGCATGGGATTCCTCAGTGCCTTACCCCTGACCTTTCCCAGTTTAGATTCTTCAAGACTCAGCTGTTCTCCCTGTTCCTGAAGCCAAGGGAATCTGTTATTTTCAGTTCTTAAATAGTCCAGACTGGAGTAGTGCCTAGATCCCGTTTCAGGGCTGATTAGCCTTAGTATGTAGTGCATATATTTACAGGGGTAGATACTAAAGTCACAGAAGAGACTTTGTAATTCCGACTTTGTATCCACACAACCCTATTTTCATAGTCTTCCCCCAAATCCCTAATATGCCGGTAAAAAGACAACACCTTCTGTGCATCTGACAACCTGCTGTGTTTACTGGAATCACTGGTAACAGGAATGGGCTGAAGTTAAAATATGAAATTCTGACTTAAATTTTACTAGTCTGTAGTTGTAGAAATACAAAACTGCAAGATGGTAGACTTAAACCCAGTTCATTAGCAATTACACTAAGTGTAAACAGAGAACTAATCTAAATGTCAGGTTGAATTAAAAATAAAACTAGTCAGATAAAAATGTCTACACTCAGCACACCCTAGTGGAGTAGGGGTTGGGTGCAGACCACGTACATCCCAAATTCTCAGGGTCGCGTCCTGGGACCTAGTGGGAATAAGCAAGATGAGTAAACAAAATAAGTAAAAATGTTGCTTCTTCCACTCTCTACCTGTCTACCTGACTCTGCCTTTATTTCTGCCTGCACCTTTCTTTAAAAAAAATCTACACTTATCTCTCTGGACTTGCTTTCCCATCAGATGTCAAATTAAGTTTCACTAGGTGGTAGAGTTCAAAGGCCTTTATTCAAATATATTTCTCTATGGTTCTGGTTGCTAAATGTCTGGTGAACAGAGAAATGAAAACAGTGACAAATACAAATCACCGATTTTTTTTTATATTGCCTTTTTTTTTTTTTTAAGGGAAATGTGTAGGCAGGAATAAAGGCAAGTAGGCAGGCAGGAAGGAGGAGAGAAGAGGAAGAAGCACTATATTTTATTTAGTTGTTCATCTTAATTGTTCCCTTGGCCCCAGATCTTGAACCTGGGAGCTTGAGATAGTGTGGACTACACCTGAGTCGTACTAAACCTCTAGACCTCCAGGACATGCCAGCATCACTGATTATTAACCATTTAGAATTATAAAAGCTTTTTTAGTGAGGCAACTTTGACTTACAGCATATGTTTTAGATGGGCAGTTTTACTCTTCAAATACATAACATACCACACCCACTACTACATTTCTACTAGTCCTTCACCATTATCCATGGGACACCCCCCGCGCCACTACCCTTTGCTTCCAACCCTTTAGCCCCTTCCCCTCTGGTAGCCTCAGTGCTATTGTCAGTGTCCAAGGGTATTTTGCTTTGTTTGTTCATTGCTTTGCTTCTTTATATCCCACATTTGAATGAGATCATCCAGTATTTTTCTTTCTCCTGACATTTCTCTTAACATAATCCATGTCACAAATGGCAAGATTTCATCTTTAACAGCTGAGTAATACTCCATCTTGTATATATATCACATCTTTTTTCACTCATTTATGGGCCTTTAGTTTGTTTCCAGCTCTTGGCTGTTGTAAATAGTGCTGTAGTGAACACAGAAGTGCATCTACCTCAATTAATGTGTTTTTTTTCAGGTAAATACCTGGAAGTGGGATAACAAAATCACATGGAATTTCCGTTCTCAATTTTTTGAGGAATTTCCCAAATGCTTTTCATAATGATTATACCAATTCATACTCCCTCCAACAACACTATAAAGGGTTTTCCTTTCTCCACAGCCTCAACATTCTCCACAACACTTGTTTCAGTCTTTTGGATCATAGTCAGCCTCACAAGTATGAGCTGATGCTGATTTCTCATTGTTTTGTATTTCCCTAATAATGAGAGAGGTGGAACATATATTCATGTGCCTGCTGACCATTTGTATGTCTTCTTTGGAAATGATCTGCCCACTTCCAAGTTGGATTGTTTGGTTTTTCTTTTTTCAAATTTATGAATTCTTTGTATATATTGGATATTTACTCCTTGTCAGATGTATGATGAGCAAATATCTTCTCCTATTCAGTAGCATGTCTTTTCATTTTGATGATAGTTTCTTTCACTGAGTAGATTTTTTAGTTTAATGCAGTTTGTTTTTTTTTCCCTTGCCTCTGGAGTTAAGTCTCCAAAAACCTCTCTAAGACTAATGTCATGGAATTCATTTTTTATATTTTTGTCCTTGTATTTTATGCTTTCCAGTCTTAAATCCAAATCTAATTCATTTTGAATTAGTTTTTGTGTACGGTGTTAGAAAGTAATCTAGCTTTATTCTTTTGCATGTTTCTGTCCAGTTTTCCCAACACCGTTTGTTAAAGACTTGCCTTTCTCTGTTGTATGTGTTTGACTCCTTTGTCATAAGTTAACTGATCATATATGTGTGAGTTTATTCTGGGAACTCAATTCTCTTCTACTGATCTGTGTGTATTTTTTTATTCCAGTACCATACTGTTTTGATTACTATCGATTTATAATATAGTTTGAAATTCAAGAGTGATATCTCTACTTTTGTTCTTTAGTCTCATTATTGCTTTGGCAAATCAAGGTCTTCTATGATTCCATACAAATATATTTGTTTTTAAAGGCCTGTTTCCTTCTCTCACCTTCCCATCCTACAACCTGCAGATTAGGTTCTCTCAAATGAATTTCAGGATCGCTCAAAAGTGTTAATGAGTAAGGAAAGTTTTATTGAAGAAAAAAGAGAAATCATTCTCAAGAGTGGAAGAAAGGGAAGAGGGGGCTGGTTGGGAGACAAATCCCTCTTTATATAGACCAGTACTGGGAACTATTTTATTGATTTTCCTTTTCCTACCTGGCCCATCTCTCCTTTGTTAATTACTCTTTAAGTTTGGCCCATCTTCTTTGTTATTTAATTTTGCCTCTTCCTGGTTTTCAGCTCAGTCCCCCATTCTGTCCATTTCAGTTTTTACAAAATAGATTCTCTCCACTCATTTGAGAACATGAAGGGGATGTTTCCTTGCTCTTGTCTGGGATATAATACGTAAAATACAGGCCAAAAGACAGCTGCAAGTGAATGGATGCTATAAATTAGAATCCAGAATCTGTTTGAAATTAATGTTTCATTTCGTGTCTTATGTTTGATATTAGGAAAAGGGTTTCTTTCTTGGTTGAAGTGGGATGGGATCCACATCCTATCATCTTTTAACTATTTGCTAAAAATTTTACTTTAAAATAGATCAAACAAGGTGAAAGAAAAAGCCATTGATAATATGCGGAATTAGCAATTGCCAAGGGTTTCTCTTCAAAACAAGGTCATAAACAGTCTTCCATTAGCATATGCCCAGACCTAAATACAGTAATTTAACATTACAACAGTTGCATATCACAATGATACTGTGTTAGGCAAGAAGAAATTTTAACTATATATAATATAGTGAGGTGTGCCCTGGTGGCCTCCTGGTCTAGGACCCTGGGAGGTGACCCACGTATATCCCAATGTCCTGGGTGCAAGACCTGGGGCTGGGGTAAACAACAAATGAAAGTAAATAAAAATAAATAAAGTGTTTCTTCTGAAAAAAAAGTAGTGATCCATTTCTGTGTTACATGTGTTTTGCACGTGTGGTCAGCACACCTTCATGGGGAAGAGAGTAAGCAGCAAATAAACATTTCAAAAATGATATTGTAATTGTTATCTATTTTAAGGTATTGTTTTTAAATGTAACAGATATATCAGGCCCTTATTTTGGGGGGTGTGTCTAAATAAATCGATTTAAAGAACACCATTCGGCTTGTCTTGGTGACCTAGCAGCTAGTGTGGACAGAGTCCATACTTCCCAAGGACTCAGGTTCGAGACCTGGGATAGGGGGAACAATCTAGATGAACAACTAAATAAAATAACACAAGTTTCTTTCTCCTCTCTCTTACTACCTGTCCGCCTACTTACTTTCATTCCTCCCTGCACCTTTCCTTCAAAAAGAAAACTGTTGAATAAACACTAGTGTAGGTATTGTTAGGCTGGCCCAGGGACAAAAGCAGCAGCGGCCATGCCCGGGAAAACGGCAGCCAAGCCCGGGAAAAAGGCAGCCAAGCCCGGGAAAAAGGTGGATGACGTCAGAATACGGGATGCAACCCCCACACCTGGATTCACAGGGCCAATCCCCAATCGCGACATGGGAAGCCCGCGAAATTCCTCTGCTTAAAGAGCCCGCTCCCCTTTGTTCAAGCGCGACTTCCCAGCCCGCGACTTCCCCGGCCCTCTGCGGACTTGGGAATTTCGCCCGGGTGTGCAGAATCCAATAAAGCCCTGACTATTCGGCTTTTTTTGTCTAATTGACTTTTTCTCCTCGCGGAGCCCAGAAAAACCTTACAGGTATTATTTAAGAATGGCTAATATTGTGACAGTAACTAAAATTTGGTAAACACTAACCCTGATGAGTTGCAGCTCTTTAGGGAGGCCCAACCCCAAAAGGAAAGTTGGGAAGCACAATCTCTGGAAATAACTGTGCTCTTCTCCTGTCTCCTGGTCCCTTAGAAAGGAAACTAAGAATTGCACAATGCTGGCTTTTCTCTACTGGAAATCACTGCTTCCAGGGAATGAAGGTAGACATGCTTCTGCCCGGGTTTAAGTTAGCTGAGTTGCAGACGGTGTGACCTAGAATATCAGAGCAGATCTGTGGAAACTGCTGCCCTCTGAGCGCTGCATTTCTACTCACTGGACCTCTTGTTTGCACCCTGGTCCTGCTGCTCTGAGATGCAGGCTGACATGTGGGTGAGGCATTAGCTGGAATGTTCTGTTCTTAACCAGCTCCTCGGCTATCAGAATTGGAATGGCTCCAGCCCAGACAAAGCTGCAGTTTATAGGAAGCAGGTGGTATCAAAGGTCTCTCCTGGCTCCTCCCTGAGTCCTTTCTTAGATTGGGCTCTTAAGAGCTTCCCGGGAAGTGTCTTCAATTAACAATCAGATTGCTCCAAAAGGACAGAAAAGGGAACATTTCTTCAAAAGGAAAGGTGCAGGCAAGGATGCAGGCAAGTTGGCACACAGGCAGGAAGAGAGGAGGAGGGAGTATTTTATTTTATTTCCATTTCAGTTGTTCACACTGGTTGTTTTCCCTCCAGACCCAGGACTCAAATCCAGGGGTATGTGGCTTGCGCTCCTTCGGAGGTGATTGACCTAAATGGTCCTCCACCAGAACACATAGAAGTTTGGTGTTTTTTTTTCAAAGAACAGTTGCAGATAGGAATCAAGTAGAGCAGATAGGCAGGCGAGAAGAGAGTGAAGAAGCAGCAGCACTTTTTATTTAGTTGTTCATCTTGGTTGTTCTCTCTGGCCTAGGACACAACCCTGGGTCCCTGGGATGTCTGTGGACTGCACTGCGGCCAGAGGCCATTAACCAAACTGCGACTAACATTTATTGAGCACTCTGGGTGGCCTGGGTTTTATATTTAAGCCTCACAGCAACCTATGAAAATGGCATTAGCCCCCATTCTGTAGAGCTTCCAGGAGGTCAAACAACTTGCCAAGTGCTCATGGTGAGCCAGGACAGGCAGCAAACAACCATGGTGGAAGAAAGATCCCAGGCAGGTCTGTCCCCCGGGGACGTGTGCTTCACTCAGCTACTCTCTGTCCTTTACATGGCTGCCTCTTTCCAACTTCTGAGAAAACAAACAAAACTGAGGGAGGTTAGAGTCTCCTGGGTAGGAGATGCTTTTCTGAATCCATGCAAGGGATAGAGACCAGCATGTGGCAATGGTCAAGCAAGTGTGGTCAGCTTAGGGTGGCTGGAAACACTCATGTGCGTTACATCATAGATAAGAGACTCCATTACAAATGGTAGCTTTACCCTGGCCAGCCCAGCCCATATACAAAACTGACTGTAATACTAGGCAATAAGACATTCTTCCTGAAAAAATGTTGGATAGGCGGGCTTGATGTGCTGGTTCTGGCGCAGCCCTCACTTGGGTCAGGCTAGGCCTGGGTGCAGAACCAAGGGGAAGTGCATTAACCAAACTGTCAGTTACCGCAAACCTGCCTCTCTCCTCGGCTCATTTCCTGAGAAAGGAATATGGTCTATTGAAGAATTTCCTTATGCCAAGTTCTCTGGTTGGCATTAAACTTAATTAGGCGGGTACGATTATTTTTCCTATTTCATAAAGGCATAAGGCTTAAAATGGTTAGATGACTTGCTTAGAAACAGTGAGGCAATAGGAGCAGAATTAGGGTTTGAACCTAAGTTTCTGTGGCTCCCAAACCTGAGGTTTCCACTGAGGCCACCTGTCTGAAGGACAAAAGGTTAGTGCAACTCAGGAACGCAGGCAGATAGAGGTGCTGCTATCTGCACCTCCTCATGCCTTAGGAGATGTGAAGAGAACCTCTGTAAGTGGCGGGGTGGAAAAGGGGGGCATCTTTATTCTGAAAGGCCTCCTCAGAGATGGGGAGTTGCTCTGGGCTTTGGGCTTCCCTACCCTCCTGCCCCACACCCAGGATTTTGACAGTAACCTGATACAGAGTGGCCAGAGTCGCTCCAGATGGTCACCTCAGCCCCCAGCGCATTCCTGCTGCTCACATCAGTGAGGGGCCAGCTTCTGCGCATCACGCCTCATGTAACCTCATTGATTTTCTGCACTGTTAGGTCACTGAGAGTCTACGGCTCCCGCAGAGAGCCCTTCTCACTATGGCCTAGCATGTTTCATGGGAGCCTACTGAGAAGAACTTTCCATTGTCTCTGCTACTGGGAGCAGTAGCAGCACCTGGTCTCTATGCAAGGCGCCTACCCTGATACCACTTGGGGTTCATCTCTTCAGAGCCTCTTTATATCTGGCTGTGGGACTTTGGGCAAATGACTTGACCTCCCTAAGACCTGGTTCCTAGCCAATATAATGCATTTGGAGGTTTAGTAGAGGTGCTGAGTACATAATAAATGTGCAATAAATATGGGAGTGATAGTTATCACAATTCTCATAGATTTGATCTCCCAGCACTAAGAAGCACCATTCCTCAATCAGTAATTTCAAAATAGCTCAAGTCCTTGGCTTGCCCTTCAGCAAAGTGATTGTGGAGATTATAGTGGTGTCCACAGGAGCATTTTTCAAGAATCCATTTTCATCTCTAATCCATGTTCACATGTCAGAAGTTAGTGTATCTCTCCAAATCTCCTGTCCCAACTCCACTGCCTCTGAAATACCCTTGAGAGGTTTCCTCTTCCTCTTTATTGTATAGATTAGTAGTCTGCAGACCTAAACCCTTCTCCTTATACCAGTATCCCCCTTGGTTGGAGACTATACAACCAATCCTTGACTCTGCATCACAAAAGTTCAAGAATAAGTTGAACAAAGACAGAACTCACCTTGGAAATGAGGAAAAGGAGCTAAATAGGAAAAGGAATACCCTAGAGCAGGGAAGCCTGTGAACTCTCCCTGGCACATTGTTTATAAAATTGAATTTCAGGCTCACTCCTGTGGATCTGCTGCCTGTCACTGTTGCGTTGGAAGCAGAAATGTGTCCAAAGGGCTGAGCGAAGATCCAGTTTGCATTCTGATTTTTTCTTTTCCCCTCCTGGAAAACAGAGTTTATCTGAAAAGATCTCCCTACTCCTTGAGATTGTGGCAGAGTGGATTCTGTCTCCTTGAGGAGAGTCACAAAGGAGCAGCTCTGTCTACAATGAGAAACACTTCCACTTTGAGAATCAGTCAGCAACTTGCTGCCTCGGGGGCAGTTTTACCGGATGGGTGTGGGGTGGCGAGGAACTGATATTATTGCCTAATCCCTCCATGCACCACCACCGCCCTCTCTCAGGGAGTGCAAAGTCTAAAGCAAGCTATCATTCTGTGAAAATTTCACCTTTCACCTATGGCCCTGAAAAGGGTTGAACACCAGAGCCTTACAACTTACCCTAAAGAATCAATTCCACTTGGGAGGGAGGGAGGGAGGGAGTGGGCTCACAGGTGGGCCTTCCCAGCTTACCTTTCTTAAAGAACTTCCCGGGCAACCCAGCAGGATTGCCTCCTTAGACTGGTGCCAAGTCCTAGGGATGACAGTGGTATGTGATGGGGCCTCCTGGGAGTCTGCCTTCACAGGGTCTGCAAAGGAGACCTGACAAGGTGCAGGCTCTGGCTGTTGCCCACAGCAGAAAGCTATGGCCCCTGGTTACCGTGGAGATGGTGCCATCTGTGGTGGATGAGGAGCCTCCCTTAGAAAAGGAGGGAGCAGGAAATGTGGTTGCTTGAGAACTAGCTCAGCTTGCAGGAGAGCCTGTGACATTATGAGCCTGCAGCAGAGGGGGCTGGAGATGAGGCCGAGGCTGGGAGCTTGTGAGAACAGAGCTCCTTCAAGGCAGCCCAGGGCCAGTCCTGCATTTGCTTTAATGACTGGGGTAGTGTGGCCTCTTTTGGACTCAAGTCTCACTGCCTAGCTGCCAACCCTCAGCAAAGGTTGTTGAATGTGGCTCTGAGACAGTGGAAAAACCCCAGGAGTTGAGACCAGAGTGAGAGTCACACCCACCATGTCAAGAAAGAACTCAAACTGCCTGAGACAGATGGGGGGGGTGGTTTCCAGTGCCTTAGTCACCAGCACTGAAACACTACCAGGAATCAAATGCATTTCACTTCCCTTCTCCGAGACCTTATTCCTGTTGTGCAAATCACGGCTACCTGTGGGTCCCACAGCATTACTGAAAGAACAGCAGGGTCAGCAGGCTGTTGTGAGGGGCTGGTGGTCTCCCTCTGATTCAGTGAGTAAGCCAGGGTTTTGAGGATCCCTTTCAGGCTTTCATCCCTTCCGTGGCTAAAACTGGAGCTAAGTTAAAATGTCCTTTGAGAGGGCTTGATGCTGCAAGTGTTTGTACAAAGGGCAGAGGTTGGCCCTGCACACACCGGGGTTGTGCAAGACTGAGCACCAGGGAGAGGGAGGCTGACTGGAGAGACAGGGCCCTGGAACAGGCTGTCTGTGGGCAGCGTGCTTTCTGCAGCCCCGGGTTCGGAGGCTGGAGTATCTATGCCGTTTACCTGGCTCTGAATGGAGGGCTATTGCTTTCCAGGCTGTGAAGCACCCCCAGGAAAGAGCAGAGAACAGAGCTAAGTAGAGGAAGAAAAGCTAGTGCATTGGAGCTGCGAAGCCTGAGGCAATTTCGTGTCGTGAGCGTTGGTAATCACACTGGTAATTTGTCCTGAAGAGGTTCAGTGTCGTTGACTCTGCGACCGCCCCGTTGGTACAGGGGTTGGATATATAGTCCATATACATCCCAGACTCCCAGGTCTGTGTCTTGGGATCATTGGGAACAACCATGATGAACAACTAAATAAAAGAAAGAAAGTGCTTCTTCCTCCTCTCTCTTCTTACTGCCTGCCTGCCTATTTGCCTTCATTCCTGTCTGCACCTTTCCGTTGAAAAAGAAAAAAATGTTGGCTGTTTTTCTCTCTTGGATGAGGTAAAAATATTACGAAAGAATTGGCACACCCTGGTGCAGTAGTAATTAGGACAACTGCCTCCGAAAGAGCAAGCTGCATGCCCCTGGGTTCAAGTCCTGGGTCAGGGGTAGGCAACCAGTGTGAACAACTAAATAAAAATAAAGATGCTTCTTCCTCCTTTCTCTTGTCTGCCTGCCGACTGCCTGCAACTTGCCTTAAAAAAAAGAAAAAAGGAAGGGGTGTGTGGAGGCTTGACTCACTCAGAGTGCCCCTGGATGTTAGAACAGAAGAGAGACCCTCTTATGTTCACAGTGAAGGATAAGTGAGTCTACAGAGGGAATATGACTGTCGCCATGTCACCAGGCCCCTTTCGTCAAGAGGCCCATGACAAAATGGGGCAAGAACCCTCTCCTCACCCTCAGGTCAGTGTCTCCTCTCCACCAAGCTGCTCATGGTCTTTCCTCAAGCATCCTGTTTCTCTCCGTACCACCCAAGGTGTCAGAGGAAAAGGCTGCCAGCTTCCCTCAGTGCTCCCCTGCTGCGATCATCTACTTTCTGATGTAGGGTGTCCACTGGGGCTGGTCTAGCTTGGAGAAGCTGAGAGGCACCCTCTGAAGCACTGATTTTAGGAGCCCTCAATCTGGAAGTCAATTACTTTCTGGTGACAGTCTGTGCCTTGGCACCTGTCAATGGATGGAAAGTTTGAGGCCTCACTCCCTGCCAGGGAAGGAGGGAGAGAACAGGGCACAGCTATTACTCTTTCCTGGTGTAGGAAGTGACTGGAGGGATATCTTCGTCTGCTCAGACGGCTATAACAAAATAGCACAGACTAGGTGGCATGTAAAGAACAGAAATTTATTTCTCACAGTTCTGAAGACAGGAAATTCCAAGGCCAAGGTGCCAGCAGGTATTTGGTGAGAGTCTGCTTCCAGGTTCACAAATGGACCAACTTTTTGTTATTTTTTCACTTGTGGAAGGGGTAAGGTATCTCTCTGTGGCCTCCTTTATAAGAATATGAATGTTCTTCATTCATCAATGTTCTACCCCCATGACGAACAGATCTCCTGAATGGCCCTGTCTCTAAATATTGGAGGTCAAGGTTCAACAGAGGAATTGGGAGAGGGAGGACATACACACACTCGGTCCACACCCAAGGAAATCTAGATTTTCTGAGCTAGATTGTGCTTGTGCATATGAGGAATGAATTCTGGAGGGAATGTTAGTTCATACTGAAAAAGAAAGAGCGCGAACATCCGAGGATGATCCCAGCCTGGAAAAGGGACTGAGATGGGGCTGGACAACAGAGGACTTGTAGAATGGCACCCAGGAGAACCTAAGGAGTGGGGTGAAGCCTTCTTGCTTTCACTATCATCTGAGAGATGGGTAAGACTGAGGGATGACAGGACGCAGTCTCTAAGGGACAGGCACCCATTCTTTTACCTGGAAGAAGATATTCTATGTTGGCAAGCACGACCCCTTCAGGGACCAGAACTTGATAAGGCCATGTGCATCTTGGGTCCTGAAACAGGAAAGCCCTCAGCTTTGCCACTATGGAAATGAAAAAACCCAGGCTGTTAGTGGGTGTTCAAAGGGGCTTCGGCACTATGTCAGGTGTCAGAGAAGTGCATGTTCTGTACAGAAGTGGTTGGAACTGTTCTGAGCTTCCTAGTGTGTATTATTACAAAACAAGTTGCCTTCCTTTTCCACAACCTCTGAGTTACCTTGATTTATTTTATTGTTGAAAGGAAAGGAGCAGGCAGGGATGAATGCAATTAGATAGGCAAGGAGGAAGAGAGGAGGAAGCATTTTATTTATTTTTATTTTAGCTGTTTATCTTGGTTGTTGGCCTGCAGCCTGAGGTGTGAACCCAGGTCCTTGGGATGTATGTGGACCGCACTTAGCACACCTAAACACTACTCCACCAGGGCATGCCAGCCTTACTCTTGCCTTTTCACTCTCATTCTCCAAAAATGTCATTAACTTCTGCTGATGACCAAAACCCAAAACAACAAAATCTCTACATTTCTAAGCCTGGCATTTAAATCTAAAGATTCACCAGACACACCGCAAATGTCCTGACTCCATGCATTCACTCTTGCTGTGCTCTCTGCTTTCTCAACATCTGTTCTTCACCAACTGAAGTCTTTTTCTAGATTGAGCCCAAATGCTACCTCTTCCAGGAAGCCTTCGCTAGTATCCCTTCCAAAAGAACTCTCTCTCTCCTCTGACAACTAGAACAGTTTTTGCACCTCTTTTGTAGTAGTGTTACATTATAGCTTATATTTTAACTTTTGAGAGGGATTCTGTTGGTCTCACCCTCTAAATGGTAGTCTTTCAAGGTTTATACATTTGTCTTATTCATTTTTGTATCCCCAGCACGTAACACAGTGCCCTCTACATAGTGGGAATTTAATTCAAAAGACACTTATTTAACAAATAAACATATGTCTTCTGGGAATATGGAGATGAATGGAAAGCTGCTGCCCATTGGGAGCTTACAGTTTAGTGAGAGAAAGAGATACAGGGCAGTAAGGATTAATTTAATATAAAGCTCAAAGAACAGCACTTGTCTATGAATACGTGGGTTTTGGGGAGACATTGGTAAATGTCAAGGGATTGCTCCCATCAGGTTGAAGTGCCTCTATGGAAGTGCATGATATATTTGTGGCATGTAGTCAGTAGCCTCGGTGTATCAGAAACATGAAGGAGAAAAGGGGAGACAGATGTGAGACAGAGTGTCTGGTGTACTTTTCCAAGGAGCTTGGATTTTACTCTGGAGTCCAATGAACACTCTTGAAAAGTGTAGCAAATACTGAATGAAGGAATGACCCAGCACTGTGCTTTGGGCAAACACTGTTCTTTATCCAGTTTCATTTTAGAAAAATCTTACATCGGGTGCTGAACACTATTCATCCTGAGAACAGTATATCTCCCAGTCACACTTCCTCTCTGTGAGATTTTCCCTTTTAAAAAGGTCTCCTCCAAAGAACTCTTGGTCATGTTGAGAAGACTTCTGTCCTTTCAAACAGTGTGTCCTCACCCATTCCATGTGTCCCACCCTCTGCTTTGCCTTTAGTACAGCATTTCTTCTGTTTGCACTATATTAGTCAGGGTTCTCCACAGAAGCAATATATATGTATATATATACACACATATATAAATAAAATGAGATTTACCTATATAAAGAATTAGCTCAGGCATATCTTTGTGGCTCAGGAGGCTGTGATGGTGAGTGAGGTGTGGACCATGTAAAGCTCAAGGACTTGGCTGGAGATCTGGGGGGATGTGTGTGGGGACCAAAATAAACAACTACCTAAATAAAAATGCTTCTTCCTCCTCTCCCTTCCTTCCTTCTTTTCTTAAAAAAAAAAACAACAACAAAAAAAACTAAACAAAAACAAAAAGCTCATGAGATTATGGAGGTTGAGAGGTCCCATGATCTGCCATCTGCAAGCTGGAGATCAGAAAAAGAGGTGGTAGTAATTCCAGTTCAAAGGTGTGAGACGCAGGAGCAACAGTGGTGTACATCCCAGTCTGAGGCAGAAGACCAGTGTCTCAGTTCAAGCAAACAGGCAGACACCCACAGAAAACGGCACTTTGTAAGCCCAGGGACTGACTTGGTGGGCCCTCTAGGTTATTTGTTGACCTTTTCAGAGCAGGGGCTGGGGGAGGGATGATATCCTATAGAGAAAAATAATCATGGCTTCAGAGTCAGCCTGGGTTAAAGTACCAGCTGAAGTCAATTATTAGCTTTATGACCTTGGCAAAGTCACTGATCCGAGTCTCAATTTCCTTATCTGAAAAATGGGGGTAATTATGTCTACTCCAAAAAATTACAATGAAGATGGGTATTGTGATTGCATAGCATGCTGCCTGAGACATAATTGCTGGATAAAAGATACTTTTTAAATTTATACTTGTAGAGTTAAAGAGAAGTTACTGCCTTGTATGAAATCAGGAAACTGGAGTGAGCTGTTGTTAGGGGAGTGCAAACTGTCTGCCTAGATTATCTTCAGAGATCACCCAGAGTCCTCCTGGGGAGGGTTCCTACCGGTCTCCCCAGCTTAACTTGCACTCTCTGTGCTCTGCCCAAGCAGCCAAGATGGACAACCAAATAAAAAATATATACATTTCTTCTTCCTGCCGGCCTGCCTACTTTCCTTCATTCCTGCCTGCACCTTTCTCTCTTTTTTTAAAAGAGGTTTTGAAGGACGCAGACTAGCGTGATGGAAGCATAGAGGAGGAAGATATCAACTCTGTGCATGTATGTGCAAGGGGGCCAGGTGCCAGAAGTGAGTAGAGTTTAAAGAAGAGATGGAGGAGGAAAGCAGGCCCGGAAAAAAAACCAGAATGAGCAAAGTCCTGGAGGAAAAATAACACCCAGTTGTTGGGTGTGGCTGGAACAGAAGCTCGGTGGCGTGGAGAAGTTGGGAGCGCTGACTAGTAAGGTTGAGACCTCATTCTCATTGTGAGACTTGTAAGGTCAGCAGTGGCGGGGAGGGGGGGGAAGCAGAGTCAAATTTTGGAGATCATTCGACTCAAGTAAGGACAGACTGACGCTGTGATAGGCTTTTTCCTCCCCGTGCCATTTACTCGCCAGAAGCTGTTCTGGGTACTGGGAAACAGCGGTGAAGATTCAAGAGAAGCTTTCCCTGGCAGTAACCTCCATCTTCCACGGGAAAGAAAACTAAAGGTCAGCTAGACTCCCCCTGGTGGCCGGGCTTTTGTGGCCCCGGAGCAGCCCCTTAGCTGTCCCGGAGCACGTGGGTCGGTCAGACAGACGGTCATCCGGCTGCGCGCGCCGCTTGGGCCTTCCCCCCCCCCCCCAGCCCCGAGCCGCCAGGCCGGAGCCCGCCCCCTACCCTGCCCACACGTGGGTTCCAGCACGTCCGCCTGGCTCCCCCTTGACGTCACTCTCGCCGTTCCATTTAAGGCCCCTCCCGCGCCCAGCTCAGAGTACACTAGGAGCTGCCGCCGAGTCCGGTTATCTCGCTGCGCTTCGCCGACGCCGGTCCGCTCGACGTGCACTCGGGTACGATGGGGCCTGGCGCGCACTGCGCGGGAGCGGGCGGGAGAGTGAGCTACCCTGGGCCTCGCTGGCCGGGCGCTGGCGCCAAGGAGTCTCGGATTCCCAGCGACCTGGGCGGTGGCCCGCGCATGGTGTAGGCGGGGAGACCGCCGCACTCTGCATTTTTTGCACGGTGGCTTCTGGCCAGACTGAGGAGCTGAGGAGGTGGCCGCACCTAAGCTGGGGTCGAAAGCCCGGGTGGATGCAGAAGGACAAGAAAGGATAGGTTTGAAGGGTGGAGGATACCCCCAGCCTTGAAATCGGCATGCGGCGCAGAACTTGCGGTTCGGTTGCGGGAACCCATGGAGCCTCAGAAGGATGGGGCGGGCGCCAGGAAACCGGCAAGCTGTTGAGCGCGACTCATCAGTTTAATCCTGGGACTCTGGATAAGTGGGTTTCGCGGGGGCGGCTGCTGCCTACAGATTCTAGGGTGCTCTTGAGAAAATTGCATTAATTAGCTCCGTATGTTTGGGGGCTATGATAGGCACTGTGCATTTGAAAATGGAACCGGAAAGGTCTCTTCCCTCCCGCGTCGGACGGTCGGTCTGTTGAGAATAGATCTTCCGGTTCCAACCGCTCCTTTTGATCTGTAGGGAAACCTAAAGCTGGGGGAGGTCACCTCTAAGGTCGCAGTGAGTGGAAGGCAGAGTTGGGGAATAGACCTCATACTGAGGGCTTCTCCCGCACCCTTGTCCCCATATTGAAGGGAATGAGTGAAGCCCAGGGTTTGGGATTTTTGTTAAAACAAGTGGTCTGTGCAGAAAAAACCCCTCCCCCGTTGCCAGCCTGCAGAAACCTTACAGGGCTATCTAGAAATAGCAGTGATTTGTAAGGAGAGACCCGATTCCATCTTGGTAACTCTGGGCTGCCTGCCTGGAAGTTCTCTGGGATATTTTTGTCCGTTGGGGTGGTGTCAAGACTAGACGTGTGCTTCCAGGAGGCAACCTGTGATCATCTCTCCAATGAATGCAGTGCCGGGATGAATTAGCAGAAGTGAAGCCCCTCTCCCTGGCTCTGGAAATCCAGGGTTCCACCGAGTATCTATTAACTTTAGGGTCCCAGGCCGCAGTAACTATTTCTGCATTTCCTGTACTGACAAAATTTCCTCATACTGGGCCTCATGCAAAGCTTTTCAACAAGGATCATAGCAGAAGCCACACGAGGCTCCTCCCTCTGGGTTGGTTAACAGCCCCTGGTTCCTGGTATTGCGAATTGAAGTCTGGCTCTGGCCGCTCGCCAGCCCGGGAAGGTAACCAGCCCGGCTACACTTTTTTTGTGTCTGTTTGGGAGCTCGCGTTAAGTCAAAAGCCTGGCTCGGCTCGTTCCCGGTGATCCAGAGAGCAGGATCGTCCCTAATTCTCGGCTCACGGACGAGGTTTCTTAAGTGCCGCCTGTTGGAACCAGGGTCCTCTAGCTCTCATCCTTGCCCAAAGCGCGGAACTGGGCCTGCGCACGCGCACAAGCTTTATTGGTGGGGAGGGGAGGGGTGGCTACGAGTCTTCCTGATCAGGGCGGGGCTTAAAACCCACCAGCTCCTTTCTCCGCCCCTTCGGGGACTCGGGCTGGTGCAATGAGTGCGCATGAGCAATACTCCTAGCCCGACGCCCAGCTGCTGGCTTATCCAGAGGGCGGTTAAAAGCACCTCCACGTACCTCCCTGGTGCTGGTGTGAGGCGCTTGGCAGGAATAGAGTTGGAGGGCATCCCACGGGATCTTGTTTGAGGAAAGGCTAGCCCCTTCTAGGGGTTAATAAACCAAGACGAGTGAGCCCTCAGGAAGCTATACTTATACCCAGACATCGATACTATTTTTCCACACCAAGGTGAGACCCTTCACACCACGATCCTGACCAGACCAGAGCCTGATACTAGAACGTTTCAAAACCTCTTTGGCTATCGTTAGAATTTTTTCTCTCCCCCATTTTAATCCCTTAGGCTTTTTAGTGGAAAGTACCCCCTCCCACAAGGAAGTAAATCAGACTTCAGAATACCTTTTGGTTATAGTGTTAAAGAAGATTCAGTGACTGCATGTTTTTCCTCCTCTAGGTTCCTTTTGGTTCTAACTCCAAAATGGCATGTCTTAAAGATCAGCTGATTCAGAATCTTCTTAAGGAAGAACTTACGCCCCAGAATAAGATTACAGTTGTTGGGGTTGGTGCTGTTGGCATGGCCTGTGCCATCAGTATCTTAATGAAGGTAAGAGAGATACATCACTCTGGAAGCCAGTAGCCAGCCAGCCATCCTCTCCAAGAAGTGCATTATTACATTGTATATACAGATATTTTCTTTCATGGACTCCAAAGAACTTTGTGAAACAAAATTTTGGAACATGATACTATACCAAAAGGAAATCTGAACTAAAAAAAATCAAAGGTCATTAGATGGTTAATGGAGTTCCTTAAATTTACTAGGCTATACTAACATGCAGGTAACATAGTAACGTGCTACAAATGAAAAAGAAGTGTTATACCTTTAAAGAAGCTAAAATTGTTTTAAAGAATTTTGAATGGAAAGTGATACACTAATGGTAAAATAAAGTCATACTGAGTTGTGGAAAATCCTAAGTGTTTCTCCTATGCAAATCTCCATTGACCGCCTCCTAAAATTTTATTAGAAAAAGAACTTGTGAGTAAATATAAAGAACACTCTTCTCAGTAGTCAAACCTGGTCACATAAAAAAGAAATTGAGACAGCATAAAAATAATTAAAAGTATTTTGAATTCAGATATGGAAGAGTAATATGAATTCTGGGTTCTGAACAGGAAAAGGATTGAAATGAGAAGGGACTGAAGATAATAATGAAGTATGTAGAGATCTTGTAACAATAGTTTGTTAACTAAGTGCTCTTAGAGGCCACATAGTATGCCAGCTCTTATTTCTTCCTGATTGGATCAGAAATTGATATCACCTATTTTTCCCATATCTTATGAAATGCCTCTGACATTTTCCCTGGTTCCCTTTAACACTGGTGTAGTTAAGAGCTGATTGTCAGACCACTCATTAAACTTGGCGATAGATTACTTAGGGGTAGATCTATAGCTCAGCTAGTGTAATCTTTTGTTGTATAGTCCCCATTGTATTAAAGCTAGTCTTGGTGCTTCTGGTCTAGAATACACCTTAGACTTTTGTAGGTTCAACTAGGAGGATTTTTTTCACCAATATTTTGCAATGTACACTCTATGTAAAGCTAATAGTATTGAGTATTGGCTAATACAGGGAAAATGTAACCAGGTAATTATCTTGACCATCACTTTTTAATTCCAAGTCTTCATATTGGTGAATGTCACCTACTAAATGAATAACAACCTAAAAATAATGTGTAAAACTGAATTTGAGAGTCATTAGAGCATTTTAAGTAATTGGACATTGCCCTGAACACTGCTGATCCAGTATTTGCTTCTACACAGTGGTGGTGCAGCTTTTGCAGAGGTTGCTCCAGTGAGGAGAGGGTTGGACAAAGGGTCATTGCTCCTTTGTATGGGTCATCTGTGAGTCAGTTTTTAAATGAGAATCTGCCTCTACCTTGAGGTAGATACTAATAAAGAAGCAGAACTTGCCTGTGCCAGAAAATTTGGTATTTGGTATGCTCTTCTAACAATTTGGAAGTAGAAATTTTCCATTTAACTAAAATGTTTGTGTTTTAGGACTTGGCAGATGAACTTGCTCTTGTTGATGTCATAGAAGACAAATTGAAGGGAGAGATGATGGATCTCCAACACGGCAGCCTTTTCCTTAGAACACCAAAGATCGTCTCTGGCAAAGGTTGATTTCAGCAAGTTTATACTGTAGTCTATGCTAGACTTAATTCTTTGTCTATCCCCAGATTCTCACTCTTCAAAGATTTCTGCTCATAGAGGCTAAGAGAGCCTTTGAAAATTTTTGCTTTGGTACTTACTGATTTCAGAGTTTTAATTTCTAGCAAGCGGTCTTAAAGGAAAATTGAATTTCGCCCATGATGTGGAAGGCCTCTGACTTAGAAATTAGAAAAACTCCTTGGTCCATATTTAATCACATTGCTTCACATATTTAAATTAAGTATACTTCCTCTACTTCTTTTCACATATCAACACATACAAATACAGTAAATGAGCTTCTTCAACAGATTTTTGGCTTGACCCTTTCATACTTAGGGCGCTAGCCAGGAAACCTTGTCACGGGCTCAATGTCTGTTTTAAGACTTCAGTATCAGTGACCACTTATTTGATAAGTGATTCCCTTCATTATCTTCATCCCTGGATTAACCACCTTATGCTTAAGGTATCCAGAAGCAAGACATGTAAATTTGCCTTTAAAAAAAAAATCCTGTGCCTGAGCTGATTTGACCACAGTTAAATAGTTACATGGAAATGGGATTATGGACGAGTGTGAACATGGACCTTGGTTAGCAAAAGAATGGGAATCTATTTGGCATGAGAAGTAAACAAATTTGATTATTTCCAGTTCCCTCAATTGTTGCATGAAGTCTCAAGGTGACTAAACCGAGAATACAAGAAAACTTTGGTGTATTCTTCCTCGTTAGAGGCCACAGTAATGTATCTCTGAAGACAAAGGAGGAATCTGAGGAGCAGTAGGGACATTTGTCTACCACATACACGAAACACTGATAAAACTGCCCATAAAGTTTATGGAATAAATTTCTGCTGGTTAGGTAATAGAGTTCTCTTAAAGACCTTACTTGGTTACTGTTTGTCTTATGTCTAGATTATAGTGTCACCGCAAACTCCAAGCTGGTTATTATCACAGCTGGGGCACGTCAGCAAGAGGGAGAAAGCCGTCTTAATTTGGTCCAGCGTAATGTGAACATCTTTAAATGCATCATTCCTAACGTTGTAAAATACAGCCCGAACTGCAAGTTGCTTGTTGTTTCCAATCCAGGTGAGACTTTCATTCGCACAAAAATAGATGAACTGTGGTAACGCTAGTAGTATCTGTTGTATTCTGTGGATTTGTATTTTGTTTGTATCTTATAAAAATAGCCAATTTTAAAACAGGGGTGGGGGATGCAGTGCCTCCGGCTGTAGTTGAAACTGTTTAAGTGAGTTACTTACCTGGTGAGGTCTTGGCTTAAGGAATAAGTTTTTGAATAATTTGTTCTCTTAATTGATGTGTAATTTATTTTAATTAAATTATATGTCTTAATACTTGTATAGAGGCTTAAAAATACAAACAAAAATATTGATTGGTCGTGATCAATGTCAAGACCCATACGGAGCCATGTGTCTTGAAAACTCAGTCATTTTCTAATGATTCACCTAGTATCTTTGTCTAAATGTTTCCTTCATAGTGGATATCTTGACCTACGTGACTTGGAAGTTAAGTGGCTTTCCCAAAAACCGTGTTATTGGAAGTGGTTGCAATCTGGATTCAGCCCGGTTCCGTTACCTGATGGGGGAAAGACTGGGAGTTCACCCATTAAGCTGTCATGGGTGGGTCCTTGGGGAACATGGAGACTCTAGTGGTAAGCATAACTTAATTTCTTCTTGTTTTCGTAAAGATTTTGTAGAAAGTTAACAGAAGTTTTATTAAACCAGATACCCATTCATCAGGGTAAAATTGTTTCAGAAATCTGTCTTTTGACTATAATTATATACTAACAATTGTTAAGATTTGGACCATTTTATGACATTTTATAGCATTGAGGGTGGGGAATGAAATTTTACTTCTTACTCCATACATTAAATATTAGGATGATAGTGGTGTGCTCTGGTGGCTTAGTGGTTTAAACCAGGTGTAGTCCACAAACATTTCAGAGTCCCTGATTCAAGACCAGGGCCAGGGAAACAAACAGTGATGAACAACTGAATAAAATAAATAGTGCTTCTTCCCTCTGTCTCTTCCCACCTGCCTACCTGCCTTCATTACTGCCTATATCTTTCCTCTTTAAAAAATAAAAGTAAAAAGATTATAGTTCTTAGGATGAACTTGATCATTTACTATCACAGCTGTTTGTGCTTAACTTGAACTGCTTGGCTCTCAGCAGTTCAGCTAATTACTTCATGCAGTGATTGAGAAAATTCTGTTACCACAATCGAAAGATTTTATAATTTGTACCATGTACTCAGTTGTTTACACCTAGAAAACTCCCATTATGATCTCATACTATCTTTATATTTCAGATATATGAGTCAAACATCCCAGTTAAGTAACTGGTAACTACTGGTAACCCAGGAGGTTAAGAAAACAAGTTAGGCGCACCCTGGTGGAGCAGCAGTTGGGGCAATTGCCTCTGAAGGAATGAGCCACATAGCCCTGGGTTCGAGTCCTGGGTTGGGGGAAAACAACCAGTGTGAACAGCTAAATAAAAAAACAAAGATACTTCTTCCTCCTTTCTTCCTGCCTGCCTACTAGCCTTCCTGCCTGCACCTACCCTTGAAAAAAAGAAAAGCAAAAAGTTAGAATATAGTGATAATTCTTAGTTTTCTATAATTTAATCAACAAAAATAGAAAAGTAAGGGCATTGGTAGCATGGATATCTACTGAAAGGGAGCGTTCCTCCCTAGATTAAAAAAAGAGAGAGAATTAGAAAAAAGGAGTCAGTATTACTCAACTGCTGGCTGGTACATGGAAATAAATGTATTCTGTGCTATTTCCTTTAGTGCCTGTATGGAGTGGAGTGAATGTCGCTGGTGTCTCCCTGAAGAATCTGCATCCTGAATTAGGCACTGATACAGACAAGGAACAATGGAAAGAGGTTCACAAACAAGTAGTTGAAAGGTAAAAGTTCCATAATTTGGCCATATAGAAGATGAACATTTATTATTGGAAAGATTGAAAGCTTATTAACATTTACATATGAGTACTTTTTGTTAGGGAGCTTATTTTCTAAAGCTCTGTTAAAGATCAAACTGTAAAACATAGGTTAAGGTACCAAAATTAGAGAAGCTGGTGTATCCCAGTGGCTCAGATGTTAAGCTGGTGGCTTGGGTGTAGGGCATGTGAAGTCCAAGGACCTGGGTTGGAGACCAGGGCCAAGGAGAACAACCAAAAATAAGCAAATGATTAAAAGTGCTTCCTCCTTTCTTTCCTTCAAAAGAGTTAAAAAATTATAGGCATTTAATGCTACAATCTTTTTTTGCCCCAATTTTCAATTTACAGTATGATAACTCTGTGCTTGTAAACTATTAAGAGAAAACAGATCAGATTAAGTCTATCCTACTTGAGATTCAGTTTTTAACAGCATATATGATTTATTTGATTAGGAATAAGAATATTTATTAAAAATGATGTTTTGTTATTGCTGTCTTTTTAAGGAAAGGTACAGGAGGGAATGAAGGTGAGTAGGCAGAATGGCAGGAAGAAGAGGAAGAAGCATTTATTTTATTTAGTTGTTCATCACGGTATATGGTTGTTACCCTTAGCCCAGGGTCTCTAACTTGGATCCTTGGGAAGTATGTGGGCTATGCCTGATGACCTTAACTGCTAAGTCACCAGGACTAACTTTATTTAGTTTATTTTTTGTTTTTTTACCTCCAGCTCCAGGTTGCAAACCCAGGTCCCTTGGCTTTACATGGTCTGTACCTTAGCCATCCCAGCCTTAGCTGCCTGAGCCACAGGGCTCCCCCTAGAATAATACTTTTTAAATTCAGGTTCCTGTTATAGTACTTTTGTTGTTTTTTTAAGGAAAAGTGTAGGCAGGAATGAAGACAAGCAGAGGCAGGCAGGCAGGAAGAGAGAGGAGGACCTTGGGATGCTGTGGAATGCACCTAACCACTGCCACTGCTCTGCCAGGACATGCCAGCCTGTAATAGCTTTTATGACTAGAAACAGCTAGCTTCTTGTTTATGCAGATGATTATAGAGTTTTAAACAATGTCAAGATTTGTAATGGTATTAAAAAATGTAAATTTTGTTAGAAATTGTTGAAGTAAGTGATGCTTTTAACTTGGTGACTTTATTTCCTTATAAATCATATGGTCATGTGAGGACCTGAGTTTATAGACTTTAATAATGAACCCTGATTGGTGAAGACAAGACCCTGTTACTCGTATTTGTTTTAAGCAAAACCTGTAAGCCCACCACTGAACACAAGGAATAGTAGTCTTCCTCTAACTGTAGTGCTTGTTAGGTGAGAATTACTAGTCTGCTGGTACTTGGAAATGAGTGAATTCAGTGCTCCCACTCAGATTCTCACCCACCCCTATAAATGCTTCAAATAATACTGAATTAAGCTTGTTCTGTGTAATCTTTGCTTTACTTTTTTAAAAATCGGTATTGCTTTTTAAAGAATCACTCATCTTGTTTCATGTAGCTAGTACTTTTGAAAGCTATGTAATCCTTTCTCTGACTGCACCACAATTGATCCATTCTCCTGTTAGATAGTATGGGGCTTATTGCCAAGTTTTTACTATACTGACAGTACTGCTGTGAATGTCTTTATTCGTAATATGGGATTCATGGCAAGAGTTACTCTTAGGCATGAGATGCAACTCAGTGGTATTACTTAATATAAAGCATGTGTTCAGTGAATAGTTTATTTTTGGTTTGTTTCTCCCACCATCCTTTTTTCTATCCTTCCTTACCCTATAGTGCTTATGAGGTGATCAAACTGAAAGGCTACACATCTTGGGCCATTGGACTGTCTGTGGCAGATTTGGCAGAAAGTATAATGAAGAATCTTAGGCGGGTACATCCGATTTCCACCATGATTAAGGTAGGTTTGAATAGTGATATGTTGTCCTTTTTTTAACCAAAAGATTCTTCTGAGCAATGAATCAGAATAACGAGACATAAGCTCTCAGTCATTGGTTTAAGGAAATAAATGCAATTTTCTTACTTGAAAAGGCACAGTTGAACTCCAGTATTAATGTTCACTGGCACTGTGGTCAACATATAATACTTGATAACATGTTGACTAAAAATACTATATTGAGATGGGTGGAAGACTATAAAAGAAATCATTTTTTCCTTTGAGAAAAACAAAGTATACTCAAGTTAGTTGCCAAAATGTGAATTTAAAAAAAAAAAAAGCAAAGTACTGTGGATAATGGCAGTAGTTTAGATTTTCTTTTAGAGTGGAAATCTTGCTATTTTAATGACTTTCTTTTACGTGTTCATTATATCCTAAATGAAAATCTGAGAAACTATTTCAATTCATTAAGTTGTCTTAGATAAGTGGTATAATTGTAGGGAATGAAAGCCTTGGGAGACCCCAGAAGCTATAGATGAAGCATAAAATTATTTTCATTTGTCTTCAGGGTCTCTATGGAATACAAGACGATGTCTTCCTTAGTGTGCCTTGCATCCTGGGACAGAATGGGATCTCAGATATTGTGAGGGTGACCCTGACTCCCGAGGAAGAGGCCCGTTTGAAGAAGAGCGCAGATACGCTTTGGGGAATCCAAAAAGAGCTACAGTTTTAAAGTCCTTTAATGTTGTATCACTTCACTGTCTAGGCTACAACATGATTTTAGTTGGAGATTGTGCATAATGTCCTTTTCTGTGACTCAAGCAGCGTTAAGTTAGGCTTAGGGAAACAGCAGTTTTCTACAGTTGAGTTACACATGCTGCAGTTACCCTTCCAACAAGCAGTTTACTGTGTGTCATATAACTTCTGATTCCTCCACCCAACATACTATTCCACTTTCCTCCTATCAATCAGATCCTGGGATCCAGTGTATGAATCCAGCATTGCATGTCTTTTGCATAACTGTTCTAAAGAATCTTATTTTGTGTATTATATGTGTAAGTATAATATACATTGTCATAAAATATAAAGAGGAAATATGCATATAAATAATGCAACCTACTATCCAAGTGTACCAACTGAAACACCAAATAAACCTTGAACAGTGACTCCTCTGTTAATTTATTAAGATATGAAATCATAAAGCTACTATTTAGTCATTACATTATTGGTGCTATAAAATGACTGCGCAACCCTGCAATGATATATAGATATATATATATAGATACATATATATATATATATATATTTTTTTTTTTTTAAAGGACAGGTTCAGACAGGGAGAGAGAGGAAGCATTTATTTTATATAGTTGTACAACTTGGTGATTTCCCCCCACCCTGGGATGCGAACCCTGGGTCCTTGGGATGTCTGTGGACTTCCCTCAAGCCGGAGGTGACAAGCCTTAGCTATTTGACCAGAGCACACCTGCAATGAAATAGGGGGTAGTTTACTAATGATTAGAAATTAGTTTAATATGATTTAATAGGTTGTGAATTGACTAACTTGTTTTGATGCCATTTCCATTACAATCAGTTACTTGTATGTACTGGCCCTAAGATATATAACTTAATAGCACTAACTCATTAATGTAGGTAATATTCTGTATGTGAATGTAAAAAATATTTGCCGGCTGAATATAAGCAGTGGTACTGTGCCCAGGTGGCCTAGTGGGCATAGTTAACCAGGCATAGTCCATATCCATCCCAAGGTTCCTGGTTCAAGGCCCGGCACTGGGGAAAAAGCAAAGATGAACAAGTAAGTAATACTTCTCTTCTTGCCTGCTTGCCTACCTACTTGCCTCTTGCCTTCATTCCTGCCTGTATCTTTCCTTTAAAAAGAAAATTGCTCCTGGAAGCTTATAACAGTAGTACTTGATTTTAAACCAAATAGTTTTGGTGGTTGTCCACTCAAGTTTTTGAGATTTTCCTCAAAATACTTCTATAGCTCTGTGACTTATTCAGCCTGAAAACCATATTGAGAGGTCAATTAGAACAACTTTATTATCACGCCTCCAGGATCTTACCCCAAAGTTTCCTTCCTGAGAGATAAGTTTTTTTTTTTTAAAACATTCTGCTGCATGTACTGTAATCTAGACATAGTAGGGTCATTAAAACAATATAAACATGTTTCAGAACTACCCTCACAAAAAGACACTTAGAAAACCAGACTTTTGACTTCCCAAAACAGTCACACTTCATGGATCATTTCTAGTTGGAGACAACCGAGTAGAGTCATACCTCTTTTTTTAGCATGACCCGATAGATACAGTCTTCTATCCGCATATCCACTTACTCATAAAGCCACACCTGAATCCAAATCTATTGTGCTAGTCTGAAGATGAGACTGACTGGCTGTACCAGCAGTTTTTGGCCCTGGCCATAGTACGCTGTGGTGGAAGCTTTCCAAGATGACACCAAATTGCACACTACCTCAGAATCCTAGAAAGATTTTTAAAAAGTGTTTCTAATGTAAAAGGACAAGATGATTATATAGTCTTGACAATGATCTATTCTAATAGGGTTTGCTTTCCTCTGCTTTAAAAGAAAACAGGCTGGATATGTCCTGGTGACTCAGGTGTTAAGCCCATGCCAGGATAGCAGTCCACACACAGCCTAAGGACCTGGCCTTGGAGCCTTTGGGGGGACAACTAAAATGAACTAAATAAAATACTTGTTTTTCATCCCTGATGCCTGCTTGCCTTCATTCCTAGCTTTCTCTTAAAAAACAAAACAAAAACACCCCAAAAAACCACAACAACTTTAAGATAGCATTTAAAGTATAAAATTCTGTGGCGTTTTAGTATATTCACATAGTTTTGCAGCTATCACCACTTATCTAAAGCATTTTAATTACCCCTTATCCCCCCCCACCCCTCAAAAAAACCCCTTGCATTTGCTTCCATGATCTTTTGTAAACTTAGAGACACTTTCAGTCTTAAAGTACTTCTATTTATTAATTTCATATTGATAGTCAATTAGTCAATACCACTGACTGAAGATTAAAGATTAATCTTTGTTGAATTTTCAGATCTAATCTTGTATAACTTCCTAGCACCAGTAAGTGTTTTAAGATTGCAGCTTCCTGCCCCAGGCAAGGACTAAGCCAACTCTACAAGGAACCTAGATTCTTTTTTAATGGGATATTATCTTTTATAAACTTGGCGAGTAGATTAATAAGCAGGCCTTACCCCTACCTCACACAAGTTGATGGGAGAATCAAGTGGGATATTCAGTTGTGTTCCTCATACACACGCATAGATACATACATACCTGCATATATATATATATATATATATATATATATATATATATATATATGTCAATGCCTGTGCCTGTGTGTATAGCTCCCCGCACAAGAAAAACCCAAACATCCAAAACCTATGTTGCCAAAACTCAGGATTACCAGCTGTGTTCTTTAACAATTTTTGGCTGAGTGAAGATGTTATGTACAAGAAGATGAATATACAAATCTTGGCTCTCCTGTGGTGTTTGCATTGCTGTAATCAAGTCAAATGGTAAATCACTGTAGATTGAAGCTATACAGAGAGCCCCCTCAAACTTGGGCATGTGTGAATAGAACATCTTTATCTGGAATTAGGAGTTAGGACACTACCAATGACAGTCCAGCCACCTGGGGCCTGAGGCAGGTGGAGGAAGGGCACCCATACCAGCAGTGTCTTCCTCTCTGCCCAATGACAAAAGAGGTGCAAGGGCCCGGAGTTGTCTGTGGAAGCACACAAGCAAGCGGTGGTATAAGACCAACAGCTGCTGTCACTCCTGTCTACTCCAGGGGGCTTGCTGCTTCGGCAGCTAGGTTGTGAAAATGCCATAAAAGAAATCGGAGAGATTAGGGAGGTGGTGGCAGTTGACACGGGTCAAGAAAAGCTAGAAATGCCGTTTAAGCCTAAAGCTGAAGAAGAGGAATCAACTTTGTGAGGCGCTGTGAGAAGAACGTTTCAGATGTGGGGAACAGCAAAAAAGTCCCGAGCCAAGAAAAAGCTATTTCGAAGCCGCAGAAGAATGTGGTGAGTTTTTTGAGATGAAGTAGCAGAGGGTAAGTAGGAGGCCAAATCTTAAATGTCTTTTGGATGTGACCGAAAGTGTAATGGAAAGCCATTGGAGGGTTTCATGCATGGCTAGTGCCATGTGTATGATCTAGACAAAACCACAAAACAAAAACCCAACAATCATAGGCTAAGATATGGAAACCGGAACTGATTATCCCTTAGCTTTTGAAAAGGATTCAAGTACTCAATAAAAGATGATGGAGGAGGTTGTGTCCCCTCTTGGGAGTTCTAATTTCTTGGTGCAAATTAAAATGACCCTTAGAAAACCAAACATTCCTTTCCTTTTCATTATTACTGCTGGAGTCCTCTCAGACTTTTATTTCAACCCTCAGCCCTTAAGTTACAGGGTTTAAGACTTTAAAAACTTCCTGCAAAATCATGTGTACACACGGGAATGAGAAGCGCATCAAAAAGTTGTCTGTGAAACTCAGGCTGGGATGCTCAAGTCCACCCTTTGCTTAAACGCCTTCCTTGCGTGGGGCTCGGGTTGCCTCGGCCTGCCCGCGGGGAAAGACGCAAGTTAGGCGGGTTCTGGCCAGGAGCCCCACGCAGGCACTTCCCACGCGGCCGCCCGCGGTCACGGCAGGGGCTGGCACCGCCGCAAGAAGACGAGGAGGCCTTCTCAGAAGAAATCTTTCCCACGCGACCCTCCAAGAGGCTGGGCTGGTTGCCCATCAGGTGGTAGTGGGGTACCCAATAAGCACCCTAAAACCAGTGCCAGGTGTAGGCTAAGTGGGGTAACGAAACAACACTCCCAATGTTCCTCTGCTGAACTCTCTTAAGGACCATCCAAAAGTTTCCGCACGCACATTCCGAGGATGTAACAAGCGGAGTCCTCCCAGGCCTAGCGGACTGCAAATGACCGCCAATGCGCCTGCGCCTGAGCCGGACAGGTGTGGAACTTTCGTGCTGACGAAGGAAAGCCGTGCGTGCGTGCGGGTGGGCGTGTGTGCGTGCGTGCTTGGGAAGTAACCGTTGCTCGACTTTGCACCTCGACTGCCTTTGCTCCGTTTTTTTCTTTTTTTCCTGTTTTTTTTTAAAAAAATCTTTCTTAAATTAAGGCTGTATGTTTGAACTGAGTCGTGCTAAGCAAAGCATTTGTGAGCGTCTGGTACTGGGTTCAAAATGGTGGCTGGGGCAGGGAGAAAAGAAGATGCTTGTTGGTGCCTCAGTTCCTACTTTTGAAAGACTGGTTCTTCCTCTGTCCACGGCCTCTTGACCAGGAAATCCATTCTTTGGCTCGCCCACCCCCAAAACCCCACTCCAATATTCTGCAAGCTCGAGAGAGCTCTTTATGGGATCAGTGTGGTTAGTACCTTGGTAGCTAGCAGTGATTAAGGAGTTTGATTCCACTGAAATTGCATTATCCCTCGCAGGCTCTGAAAATGTCAACTGTCAAGGAGCAGCTTATTGAGAATCTAACTGAGGAGGATAAAATCTCCCAGCATAAGATCACCATTGTTGGAGCTGGTGCTGTGGGCATGGCTTGTGCTATCAGCATCTTATTGAAGGTAAGTGATAAACTCAAAGTGTCCCTGGAGATTAATTAAAGACCTTTAAGTCTTGCAGATGTTGAGTTCAGAGCTGCAGGAATAATCCTGTGATAGCAAATATGCATCATCCGATTTTCACACAACCTAAAAATACTTATTTGGAGTTTATCGTGTGTCAGGCATTGCTACACTTTTCAAATTTATTTATAGGAGACACCAATTGTATTAACATTTTCTGTGGAAATGATTCAGTACCTTGGTTTTAAGAGTAATGGATGAAAATCATATTTCCTAAAGGCTTATACTTAAAATGTTAAAGAATCATGTACTTGTTGCGTTTACGTTGTAAAACAAAAAGTACTGAATTTGGTGTGATGATGAAAATCCTTTAATGTTCCTTCTGTTTCAAGAGCTTTTTTTCATGTACTTGTTGATCATTTGTATATCTTATTTGGAGAAATGTCTGTTCAAGTTATTTGCCCATTTTAAAGTCTGGTTATTTGTTTTTGTTGAGTTGTAGGAGTTCTTTTTAATATTCTAGATATAGACGACTTATCAGATATATGATATATGATTTTCCAATATTTTCTAACATCTTATAGGGTTTCCTTTTTCTCTGTTCGTTGCATTTTTTTTTTTTTTTTTGGTTGAGGTAACATTGTTTTCTAACACCAAGCTTTAGGAATGCAGGTTCACTCTTTATCAGATATATCAATACAACACCAAATTTGTGATTATCCTCCATCACTGTCTATTGAGCCACCTCTACTGTTTTCTCCTACCCTACCCCCTTCTTAGTAACCTCAGTTCAGTTCTCAAAGTCCCAGAGTAAGTTTTTCTGTTTGCTTTGCTTCTTTCTGAAGCATTCCCTCTGTTTTCTTCTAAGAGTTGTATTGGAGGCTCAGGCCTTACATTTAGGTATTTGATCCATTTTGAGTTAACATTATATATGGTATAAACGTCATTATTTTGCATGTAAATATCCTATTACCATTTGTTGTAAAGACTGTTCTTTTTCCTAATATCTTGGTACCCTTGTCTAAAATCTTTGACCATATGTATAAGAATTTATTTCTGGACTCTCTGTTTCATTGGTATATATGTTTGTCGTTATACCAGCACCATACTCTTCTGATCACTGTAGCTTTATAATGAGTTTAAAAATCAGGAAACATGAAACTTCCAATTTTGTTCTTTTTCAAGATTGTCTTATCTATTGAAAATCCTTTGAGATTTCATAACAAATTTTAGAATGGATTTTTCTATTTCTTAAAAAAAATGACTGGGATTTTGATAGGGGTTGCATTAAATCTGCAGATTGCTTCAGGTAATACTGACATCTTCACAATGTTGTCTTCTGTTTCATGAGCATGGACTGTCTTTCCATTTATTTGTGTCATCTTTCATTTTTTTCAGCAACATTTTCAGTATATAAGTCTTTTGCCTCTAAGTATTTTGCAGGTGTTATTTAACCATTAGAGCAACTTTCAGAGGTGGGCACTATTAGCAGCTCCATTTATAAATGAGAATCCTGAAGCAAAGTTGCTAAATAACTTGTCCATGGTCAAATGTCTAGTGGGTAAAGGGCTAAAATCCAAACTTTGGCAGTGTGAACACAAGCCCTATTCTTAAAAGCTTCATTATTGAGACAATTTGTGGAAATATGCAGAGGGAGATAAGAAAAAGCCATGTCCATTAAATTCCAAAATCCTGGAATGGTTCAGGAATGTGAAGTATCAATTGCTTTACAAGGCGAAGGTAAGGGATGGGATTAAAAAGAGGAGGATTGATTGAAAGTTCATATGATAAGAAGAAAACTACCAGATACTCTCTTGCACATTACTTAACCAGGCAATTACTGCTTTCATCTCAGCAGGCAAGGGGAAGGAGTTTATTCTTTGAAAAATATAATTAGACAGGCTCTTATCAAGGACAGTGGAGGACAGGCATCTTATTGAAGCAGTATGTTTAACTGAAAGCCTACATTTTGGACATTGAGGCATGAGCTTTTTAGTCCCACTGGACTGTTTAAGAAGGATTATAGAAGAAAAAATAAATAAAATTAGATGATCACTCAGGAGGGTTACTAGCTGATATTCCAGTAAGAAATAAGAAAAGGAAGAGAATTATTCAAGAGATTAAAGAAAAGTGCTAAAACTTAATGACCCGAATTTGCCACTATAAAGAATTCATTGAGTACTCAGCACAATGAATTAAAAAAATCCAACTTCAAGGCATATTATTGTGAAACTTCAAAAGCCTGATCGTGAGAGAAGGCCAGTTGCTGGAGCACTTTCCTTCTAGACTTCACTGAACTCTGAAAAATATCCAATGAAGCAGAATAGATCAGGACCTTATCTTCAGGTCACTTTGATGTGTGTTGTGGTATACATGGAAAATGATAAAGGGTGTTAACACTGCGTACTCATATATTCAGTTGACTTGAAATAATTTTGCCCTGTATTGAGTACCATGACATTTCTATATGTTATTGAAAGGTGGAGTTAAGTGGGTTTATAAGGACATAGAAAGTTTTTAGGAGTAGTTAGAAATACAGCGTACTTCCTTGTCCTGTAAAGGGCAAAGTGATTTGTGGTAGTTTTCCTTAGATTTTCACACCTCATAGAAATTGTGCTTGTTTGTTTTACCTGTTTATCACTTGTGAACTAATGGACATGGCCAGAATGAAAGATGGAACAATTGATTGGGTCTGGTTATCCTACCTCAGGGTTGTGGGACCGATATTAATTTTATTTTACTGAACCACATGAAATCACTTCCCATAGTGGCTGCCTTTAAGTTTTGGCATTGCGATACGTGCTCAAAATAATTTCAGCCAACTCAGAAATTAGGCATGAGAGGTAAATATAATAAATCCTTTGAAAGATGTTCATGGTTTTTCATTGGTTTTAAACAATATGACATAGAAAAAATTCATTCTAAAAAACTGAGTTATATGAAGACAAAGTGATTAAATTTTTTTATTGCATTATAAAATGCATGACTTTTTGGTCACTGTAGACACATTACAAAACTAGATTTTTTTAATCACATTTTTGATTAAAAATCAATACTCCTTTGATTGTAAGTAGCCATACAAAATTCTTATTGTTCTAAAACTCAAGTAGGAATATTTTCAGAACATATTATTTGTAACTTTCATGTATTTGACTGATGAACTTGCCCTTATTGATGTCTCAGTGGACAAACTGAAGGGAGAAATGATGGATCTTCAGCATGGCAGTCTTTTTTTTTAATACTCCAAAGATTGTCTCTGGAAAAGGTTAATTTTAGTTTTATAAAGTTATTTTCAGAACTTTTGGAGAAGTAATGAATTTTACCACGTTGATGATTTCCTCAAGTATAAAATTAAAAAGACCACCACTATCACTAGGACATACACTCTAAAAGGTTAATTTTTTAATGTTTAATTTTAATTAAAGAAACATTTGAAAATACAAATAAGGTATAAAGAAAAAGTGAAATCTCTTGTGTTAATGATTTTATATAGCTTCTTGTTTTTTACATAATTTACATTATATATGTGCTTTCTAAACTTGTCATTTTTTTCTTATATATTTCCCTAAGGATGTTCAGACTTGAATATTTTTGTAATATTATTTTGCCTATAAACAATTACCCTTTAAAATTTTATTGAAGGAACATTGCATTTTAACAATATATAGGTTTAAGGTGTGCATCATTGTAAATCAATATCTGTATATAATGTGGTAAGTTTACCACCAACAGTTCAGTTCTATCCTTCACCATATAATTGATCCTTTTGTAATATTATTAATACATTTATTCATATTATAACCTGATTTCCTTTTTGTGTTTATAGAGGATCGTGTTTCAAACTATAGTGTGAGGCCATAGAACACAGGAAGTGGAGAGCTGGGCCCAGTAGCATTGACACCATGAATTGAACGACTAAAAATCCTCAGTGAATTAGGAAAAATAACTTTTATCATACCCTGAAATTTATACTGCAGTCTTTGTTAATGTAATTCAACAGATGTGCTTTCTACTAGATGCTCTCATATCTAACATAATTAGAACTGATGGTGGTTAGTTAATTAAAAAATGTGTTAGTAGAGCCTTCATAAGCATTTTAGACTGACCTAAAGACATGTATGTACTTAGAAGTTCTTTCATCAGTTTGTTGATTGGAGGGCAGAGCCTTTAACTCAACTGATTGGAGTATTGCAGTGCCTTTTTTTAAGCATACCAATAGTGGTCAATTTCTTTAAAGTACTAAAAAAATGGAAAGTTATTCATGATCACAAAAATCACAAAACTTTACTAAGTTTTTATGATTTTCTTGTTTTTATTTCTCTGGGTGTTTTTATATTGCTACATTTTTTTAAAGGAAAGGTGCACACAGGAGTGAAGTTGAATAGGCAGGCAGACAGGAAGAGAGGAGGAAGAAGCATTCTGTTTTTATTTAGCTATTCACATTGGTTGTTCCCTTTGGACCTGGGATGTGACCCAGATTCCTTGGGATGTATGTGGCCTGCACTCCTTCAGAGGCAGCTGACCTGACTGCTACTCCACCAGGGCGTACCTTTGTTGCCTTGAAGGACAATTATGATTTATTAAAGCAAGGAAGGAAAAAAGAGAAAGAAAAAAACATTTTTATTTATTTGTTTATTTTTGGTTTCCCGCTACCCCCACCCACGCTGGCTTGCAAACCTGGGTCCTTGGACTCAGCATGGTACATACCGCAGTTGTCTGGCTGCCTGAGGTACAAGGGTGTGCCCAAGAGATGCCTCTCTCTCCCTCTCTCTCCCTCTCTCTCTCTCTCTCCCTCTCTCTCTCTCTCCATATATAGAGCCCACAAGGGAAAATTACGCAGAACACTGCCATAACCCGAAGGCACCTAGGAGCACCCCCACTGGCACTCCTCTTACCATACTGTGCCCCAGGACCCGCCCACAGGAAATCCTGCCCCCAAGCCTTAAAGGAAGAAGAGAGTCTACCAGAAGGGAGGAACTGCCAACACTACCCACTAGCACCACCCTGTGGGTGGAGGTGGAATTCAACCTGATTGCTGATTGTGGGCTGATGACAGAGGTCTTTATCATTCAGATCTGTGATGCTGGGGGAAGGCATTGAATCCTTCACACAGACTCCAGCCCGATAGGCTAAACTCTAAGAACTTCAAAAAAATCCAACCAGTGGTAATGCCACATAACTCAAGAATTCCCAGTGTTCAAACCAAGTTCCAGGCTTATTTGTCTCAAGTTTTCAAATATTTTCTCCCTCATTCTGTAGGTTACTTTTGCTTTCCTATTTCTTTTGCTGTGAAGAAGCTTTTTAATTTGCTGTGGTCCAACTTGTCTGTTTTTGCTTTTCGTTGCTTGTGCTTTTGGTGCCAAAAAATAATTGCCAAGACCAGTGTCAAGGAGTTTTTTTTGTTTGTTTTTTTAAGAAAAGGTACAGACAGAAATGAAGGCGAGCAGGCAGGCAGGCAGGAAGAGAGAGGAAGAAACATTTCACTTTATCTTTATTTGTTCACACTAGTTATTTCCCTCTTGAACCCTGAGTATGTGGTCTTGTACTTCTTCAGAGGTGATTGACCTAGTCACTACTTCACTAGGGCATGCCAAGGAGCTTTTATTCTATCCTTTTATTCTATGCTTTTTTTTCTATGTTGAAGGCTTCAATCAATTTCAAGTTAATTTTTGTGAGTTGTGTCAGATAGGAGTCCAATTTCATTCTTCTTCAATATGATTATTCGTTTTTCCAGCATCATTTACAGAAGAGACTATCCTTTCCCCATTGAGTATTTTTGGTTCTCTTGTAAATATTACTTGACTGTAGAGGCAAAGGTTTATTTCTGGGCTCAGACTTCTGTTCCATTGGTCTATATGTCTTTTTTTAAAATAAGATTATTTTAAGGAAAGGTGCAGGCAGGAATGAAGGCAAGCAGGCAGCCAGGAAGAGAGAGAAAGAGGGAGCATTTTAATTTATTTTATTTAGTGGTTATTTTGGTTGTTCTCCTCTGGTCCCAGGACACAAACCTGGGTCCTTGGGATGCACATGGACTGCACTAGTGGACTTAACCACTAAACCACCAGGACATACCTATATGTCTGTTTTAATGCTATTACTATACTTTCGTAATATAGTTCAGAATCAGGAAGTGTATTGTCTCCAGCATTTTTCTTCTTTCTCAGGATTGTTTTGGCTCTTCAGGGTCTTTCGTGGTTCCCACTCTCAAGTTTTTAATTTTTTTCTATTTCTGTGAAAAATACCATTGAGATTTTAATAGGCGTTTTATTGATTATATAGGTGTCTTTGGATAGTTTGGACATTTTAACAATATTAAATTTTTAATTATATTTTCATATTTATTTTTATATTCTTCAATTTCTTGCATCAAAGTAAAGTTTTCAGGGTATAGATTCATCTCCTTAAATATTTTCCTATTTTATTGTTTTTGATGCTATTGTGAATGGCATATTTTCTTCATTTATTGCTGGTGTATAGAAACACAACTGTTTCTGTATGTGTATTTTTTTATTGAAGTAACAGTTTACTACACTGTAAACATTTAAGGAGTGCCTATTTAGTCTTCATTATGTGTATTTCACACTCACCACCAAAGCATTAATAATCCTCTACCACTGTCTACTTGTGATTTTGTATCTTGCAACTTTATTGAGTTTGTTGATTAGGTCTAAGAATTTTTTTGTGGGATCCTCTGGATTTTCTGTAATAAGATCATGTCTGCACAGACCATTTTGCTTATTCCTTTCCAAAGGGATACTTTTCTTTTTCCTGCCTAATTGTTCTGACAAGGATTTCCAGTACTATGTTCAGTAGGACTGATGAGTATAGGCCCGTTTGTTACTGAATTAGAGGAAAAGCTTTCAGGATTTCACCTTGAATATATTTGCTGTGGCTTTGTCATATATGGCTTTTTTTATGTTGAGGTACATGCCTTACCTGCTCAACTTGTTGAGAATTTTTATACTGAAAGTACATTTAATTTTGGCAATTATTTTTTGTCTCTATTGAGATGATCATATGATTTTTGTCTTTTGTTTTATTAATGTGGTATATCACATTTATTGATTTGTTAAATCATCCTTGCATCCTAGGAATAAATCCCACTTGATCATGACAAATGATCTTTTTCTTTCTAGTTTTTTCATTTTATTTTTATTAGGCATTATATAATATACCTCATAACCTTCTAGCATGGGTAGATGAGCATAAGTTGTTTTTCATCAATCAGGAAAATGCTTCCCTAATCAATATTCTCCAAACCCTTTTACACATAGTAACTCCAGAGATGTTCCTATCTCTTTCCATCAAATTCCATTGATGTGGGTAATAGGCAACCCTTTTTTCCTTGCCCCTGTTCATGAAGTGGTGGGTAGATGTAGTGGCCACTTTGGGGATGAACAAGTACATGCCCGTGACAGTGATTCTGGGGAGAATCTCAATCACATTGTTTGATAATACTATTATCCAGGGCAAACACTTCCTTCCAGATACTGTTGGCAAATGATCTTTTTAATGTATTGTTGAATTAGATTTGCTTATATTTTCAGAATTTTTGCATCAATATTTATCAGGATTTTGACCTATAGTTTTCTTATGAAATCTTTATCTGGCTTGGTATCAGAGTAGTGTTGATCTCCATACAGTGTGTTTTGAAGTATTCCCATTCTTCAGTTTTTTGAAAGAGTTTGAGAAGGATGGTGTTAATTTTTCAAAATATTTGGTAGAATTTACCAAGGAAACTATTGGTCCTGGACTTCTTTTGGGGGGAGAATTTTTATTACTGCTCCAATCTCTTTACTCATTATTACAATTATCTGTTTATGTATCATTTTTTAATGATTTAGTCTTGGCAGATTTTTTTTTCTAGGTATTATCCGTTTTGTCTAGATTATCCAATTTGTTGGCATGTAATTGTTCATAGTAGTCTTTTATGATCCCCTGTGTTTGTATGGGCAACAACTGTAAAGTCTCCTTTTTCAATTTTGGTTTTATTTATTTGTATCTTAACTCCTTTTTCTTAATCTATTAAAGTGTCATAATTTTAATCTTTTAAAACTCAACTGTTAGTTTCATTGTTCTTTTCTGTTGTCTTTTTAGTATCCCTTTTAATTTATTTCCACTCTGATCTTTGCTATTTCCTTCCATCTGCTAACCCTGGGCATAATTGTGCCTTCAGATGTAAACTTAGGTTTTTTCATTTGAGATATTTCTTTTTACCGAATGTAGATGTTTATAAACTTCCCACTAAGAGCTACTTTTGTTTTATCACTTAAGTTTTGGTATGCTGTGTTTCTGTTTTCATTTGTTTGTAAAATTTCTTTCTTGAACTATTTGTTGTTGGGGAGTGTGTTGTTTAATTTCCACTTGTTTCTCAATTTTTCTCCTGTTTCTCCTTGATTTCTACTTTTATATAATTGGGTCAGAAGAGATTTTGTGTGGAATGTGTGGAATGATTTTAATCTTCCTAAATTTGTTCAGACTTGTTTTGTGATTGTTCGTGACCTATCCTGGGGAATATTCCAGTTGCACTTGAGAACTGTGTGTACCCTGCTGCTTTGAGTGTTCTGTATATGTTCTCTATGCACCTATTAGGTCCATTTAGTCTAAAGCATAGGTAAAGCCAAATATTTCCTTATTGATTTTCAGTGTTAAAATGGGGTATTGAAATCCCTTGATGTTGTGTTGTTGTCTATTTCTCTTTTCAGATGTATTAGTATTTGCTTAAAATTTTAGGTGCTCTGGTGTTGGGTGCATATATATTTATGATTTTTTTAAAAGACAGAGTTATAAAACTTCTTTGTTATTTCCTGTATTTTTTATTTCTCATTTTTTATGATTGATTTTATTGAAGGAGTATTACATTTTAACATTAAGGTATACATGATTATTACATTTACCTTTTTTCTTTAAAGGAAAGATGCAGACAGAAATGAAGGCGAGTAGGCAGGCAGGCAGGCAGAGGAGTGAGGAGGAAGAACAGTCATTTCCTCCTATCTTCACCAGTTGTCTTCAGGAGAGAAATACCATTGTCAGCCTGTTGGGGACTCTGAGGCTTTCTCAGACCTTTCACGAATATGCCTGCTGAAGCGTCTTGCTCCCTATTGTGGCAGAGTTCTCTCTTGACCCTCAATGCAGTAGGTCTGCAGTGGTGATGACACTTCCCTTTTGCTTTCTTGAGGGCGTAGCTAAGACTGAAGTGTGTGGTCTCCAGAACCTTCAGATTTGAACTTTCTGTTTGCTGGTGTCTGCCAGGGCTTGCCCACACTGCTGTCAGGAGCACAATGGGGAGCTAGCTGTCGGGTGGGGGTGTGTAGGTGAGGTACATGGAGTGCTGGGCCTGTCGGTCAGTTGGTGGGAGCTGCACTAGGGACAGTCACGTCCCAGCGGCTCCTGGGCAGGCTTGCTGACGGAGTCCACAGTGCAGGTAGTATGATCTGTGTCCTCTAATGCCCTCTGAGAGTTTCACCTGCTGCTCTCCCAGCTTCTTCTCGTCCCCTAGTCATGCAGCCCATGACAGTGCTCTGGTTGAGATGAGGGAGAAGTTATCCTCATTGGCAGCAACCTACGCAGAGAGGAATCTGCATGTTCACTCACACACTTTCTCTTTCCTCTATGGGAGAAATCACAGGCTAAGAATGTCTGTCTTAATTTTGAGTTGTGCTTAGTTGCGGGTAGCACAACTTGATGCAGGTAAGGTCAGACTGTTCCTCGTTCTCTCTCCAATGCGCCCAAATGTGTGTTTTTTGCTCCACCAGTATATTGGAACTTCTCTACTGGAAACCGAGCTACCAGAAAGGTTCTCTGGTCATTCCCATTTGAACTGCTTTGGCAGGTTTCTTAAAGACTAAAATAAATATGTAGGTCTGTTTCTGGATTTTTTTTTCTATTGATCTCCATATATATCCTTTTGCTGTTATCATACTATCTCTTTTATTCTTAAAGGGAAGATTTAGGCAGGAACGAAGGCAAGCCAGGCAGGCAGGCAGGCGGGAAGAGAGAGGAGGAAGAAGCATCATTATTTTATTTAGTTGTTCACACTGGTTTCTCCCCTCAGACCCAGGCTTGAAGCCAGAGGTGTGTGGCCTGTACCCTTCAGAGATGATTGACCTAATCCCACTACTCCACCAGGGCACCCCAATATACTATGTTGATTACACTAAATATTTAAATCAGTTAATGTCTTACTCTTTTTGATATTCTTTTCTAAAATTAGTTTGGATGTTATATGTTGTATGCATTTCCACATACAATTTAGAATTGACTTACAGTTTCACTACAAATATATGCCTAAATGTTAATTGAGATTATTTTGCTTTTGTAGATAAATTTGCAGAGATTGATGTCTTAATACTATTGAGTCTTCAAGTCCATGAATATGACATATTTATTCATTTGTTCTATTTTATTTTTTTCTTTTAGCAAAGTTTTATAGTTTTGGGGCATAGGATTTATACAAATTTTATTAAATTATTTCATATTTTGATACTTATAAAAGGAGTTCTTCTTTGCATTTTGTGTTCCAGGTATCTTGAAACATTACTAAATTCACTTATTCTGCTAATTCTCTTCTTATGCTATTCTCTGTATATCATCATGTCACCTGCAAATAACCTTGTTAGTTTTACAGTCTTCCTTTTTAATCTAAAGAACTTTCTAATTTTTCTATCTTTTCACTGGTTAGGACCTCCAATAAATGGTGAATGTGAGCAGTAATGAGGGACAAATCTGCATGGAGGCTCATTTCTTCCCTCCTTTTGGAAGCTTCACAGAGAGCTGAATCACATTAACTGAGCCAGCCTGTGGCAAGAACGTCACGTTCTTTCCAGGGCCCTGGTTCCTGAACCCAGCTAGTCCTTCATAGATTTCTTGTTTCTAAAGGAAACTAGATGTTCATCCAGAAAACTAACATAGAGATAAGTAACATTGTCTAAAGGTGGACTCATTCTTGCTCTTGGAAGAATTTCGAGGGTAAGCTCAGCTTGCCAGCCTAAAGAGGTTCTTCTGCTCTTGGCTATTTTGTATTCAGAAGATCTGTGCATGATACAGACTGTGGAATAATGAGAGTTCAGTTCATAGAGAATGGTTCTTTACTTATCTGCTTCTAAGTTTTTCTTCTGTAAACACTATCTGGCATGCCATGGTCGCTCAGGCGCTAAGCTAGTGAGTGGGGCATAGACCATGTAAAGCCTAAGTGATGTGGGTACCTGGCACTGGCAAGTGCAGTTAGTCCTGGAAAGAATTTGAGGGGAGATGCCTTATCCCAACACCATGTGTGAAGTTTATTAGAAAACAACTAAATAGAAGTGATGCATGTAGCTTGGGGTTACAGGAGCAAGAGAGAGTTGTTAAAATGGAGTCTCTTATATATGGGGGAAAGGGACCTCCCTTTGGGAGTATCCAGGGGTTGCAGTTGTCGGGACAGTCAGAGTTCAAGGCTAGGGGGTAACTAGGGGGTGTGTCTCCAGTTCAGGTAGCTAGAGAAGGATTACAGGTTTTCCAGCCAGTCCCTTCTCTCCTGTCCCTCATCATAGGGATCTGGGGTTGCAACCTCAGGCCAGGGGAACAAAAATGAACAAATACATTTAAAAAATGCTTCTTTCTCCTCTCCCTCCTGTTTGCCTGCCTGCTTTCCTTCCTTTTAAAAAAGAAGCAAACAAAAGCCACTATATCTATACCCACTGGTACTTGGAGTATATGTCCATGACACTCTTACTCAACAAATGCTGAGAGTGGACATACTTGCCTGGCTCTTTGTCTAATGGGGAAGGCATTCCATCTTTCATTATTGAACATGATATTTAATGTGAATTTTTCATAAGATTCTCTTCATAGTTATAGTTTTTATTCATTATGAATGAATTTTGAAGTTTGCTAATTTTTTTCTTCACCTGTTGACCCTGTTATATAATGTCTTTCTTTGTCTCTAGTAATAATTTTTGAGTTAAAGTATGTATTATTATTGTGACAAAATACTCAAACATTTAAACCACTTTAAAGTATTCAATTCAGTGACATTAGCACATTAAGTACATTTATTTTATACAAGTGCTACCACTATCTAGTGTTCAGACTTTTTCATTACTCCAAACAGAAACCCTGTATATGACTTTATGAAAGAATTATCTAAAGTCTGCATTCTATGTTGTTTGTGCATAGCCATGAAAGTCTTTGTTCTTTTTCTATAGTCAACAATGATTGGGAAGAGCTTTTCTTAAATATCTGCAATGAAACATTTGCTGGAGGGTTCTGGGGGCAGGCCTTCAACACCTAGCCAGGGAATTTACAGCTGTACCACATTCATTTCTGCTTGTGCAGAGCCTGAAGTTCAGACATCACTAAGGCTTCGATCTTCCCATGTTTTTCCTGAGCACACATATACCTACCTGCACACAGCCCTAGAAATGCATGTGGCATTGTTCTAGGTAGCAGATGCTGGTAGATTAGACAGGTGTTGTGATGAAGAGCAGAAATTGAGATGATCTTAAGGAAGGAGAATAGATTGCTTGACTATTTGATATAGAGATAAGTACATTATCTCAAAGGAAGATTTTTTAAAAATAATTCTGATAATGAATAATTTAACATTTGGAAATTTGTGTGTGAGCTTTTCCATTTTTCTTTGTTGATGTGCTTCACTTTGAACTCAGTGACATATCTGTATTTGATTCTAAGACAATAGATCAATTCAGAAAAACAAATTGTAACATAAGTTACTATGACTCTTTCTAATGAGATCATTCTTTCTAGTGGACATTTTGACATACGTGGTCTGGAAATTAAGCAGATTACCTCCATCTCGTATACTTGGAAGTGGCTGCAATCTAGACTCTGCCCGATTCCGTTTTCTAATTGGAGAGAAGCTGGGTGTTCATCCCACAAGCTGCCATGGTTGGATTATTGGAGAACATGGTGATTCTAGTGGCAAGTACAAAATGATTATGTAATCATACTTAATCTCTAATAATTCTTATTTTCTTAAATTTATTTTTTCTGATGTTAACATAGCTGCAGAGCTTTTGTTTTATTGGTATTTCTATTCCTTTGCCTTTTGTTTTTTGAGTCATTGATTTAAATACCTATCATAAAATAGTGCACAGAGCATATAGTTTGAAAAGACTGAGTGTCTCTTATCTGGGGCACTTTAATTTATTGTGATTTTCAAAGCATTGTTAAGATATAATTCACCTACCATAAAATTAACCCATTTAAAATGTGTAATTCACTGTTAGTATAGTCACAGTACAATCATCATCTAAATCTAATTATAGAACTTTTTATCAATGCCAAAAGAAACCCCATTCCTTCACTAATCCCCACCTCATCCCTATTCAACCATCTGTCTGCTTTCTCACTATAGACTTGTATATTCTGGATTTTCCATACAAATAAAATCATATGTGATTTTAAACTATTAGGCTACACAAACTTTTTTCTTTGCCTTCCTGCTTCCCTGCCTTCCTTCCTTTGGCATTTTTTTTTTTTTTTCAAATGAAGAAAGAGAGAGAATTAAGAAGCATTTAAGGAAGGAAGGAAAGAAGAGGAGGAGAAACATCTTTTTATATATAGTTGTCCATTTTAGTTTTCCACCCGTGTCCTGGGTCTGGAACCCAGGTCCTTGGGTTGTATGTGGTCCATATTCAGCATCTCTGCTGCTCGAGCCACAGGGTGTAACTTACCTTTTGTTCTCTAAACTTAAACATTTTATCTCTGCTACAAAATTAGTAAGTTATACTTCTTACAGTATTCTCTAATTGTGTCATATGAGGAAGTCAGCTTGTTTTGTTTTGAAGGAAAGACACAAACAGGAATAAAGGTGAGTAGAAGGTGAGTAGACAGGCAAGTAGGAAGAGAGAGGAGGAAGAGGCACTTTATTTTTATTTTGTTGTTCACACTTGTTGTTGCCCTCTGGACCTGGGACTCGAACCCAGGGGTATGTAGGCTGCATTCCTTCAGAGGCAGTTAACCTAACCACTACTCCACCAGGACGTACCATGTTATCTTTTCTTAAAATGTCAATAAAGCCATTGAGAATAGGGATCATTTATTCAGTCATCTATTTGTTTATTCAAAATATTTAATGAGGCCTCTTTTTACTACAAAGGTCATAGTATAATAAATACTCTTGATTCAACTTGGAAAACTACTTCTTTGACCAGTCCCTTAATTTTATCCTCTTGGCTTGTGTTATTTTTACCTAGATCTTTCTCCTGAAAGTAATTAAAATTATTTATCCACATATGGTTTAATTTTTCATATTTAATAATCCATGATTTAATTTAAAAACAGTATATTCTGATAGCATTAATTTGAATTTATTTAGTTTACTTAGTGAGTTTTTGTGGTTTCTGTTATCTTTTTCTGGTTTCTAGAGGATCAATTACACTTTAAAATTTTTTCTTTACTATTTTGTGTTATTCACTCACCTCGTAAGTGGTTACCTATACATTTTTAACCTTTATACTTAACCTAAAAATAATTAGTATGCTTTCTCTTCTTTGGAACAATATAAATACCTTAGAATAATTAAATGTGATCTCCCTCATTCTATCATAAATGTAATTATTGGCCACTTTTCTGACTTGATCCTGCTTTTGTATTTCCAAGCCAGTTGTAATTATTATTTCTTTAGTCAGTACCCATTTTGATTTAAGTACATTTGCCAGTTTTATTGCTTATTTTTATTTCCTTTATATAACTCCTTCCCCTTTTATTTCTTTTTGAAGTAATATCAATTTTTACCTCTTTCAATTAATCTTTTGTGAATTTTGTATTTGTTTCATGGCTCATATACCACATAATTATCAATAAATTCTATGTATTTTTGTAACACTTTATAATTTTATTTCTTACATTTTTCTCATGTCCACTGAAGCTTATTTTTATACATGGCACAAGGCAGGAGCCTCACTTTATTAAAAAATAAAACACTGAAATTGGGTGAAAAACTAAAATGGACAACTATATGTAAAAAGATGTTTCTCCTCCTCTTCTTTCCTTCCTTCCTTAAATGCTTCTTAAACACTGATGTAGTACTGAGAAGAGTTCATTCTGAGATTTCTTTCTTTTAGTGCCCTTATGGAGTGGGGTCAATGTTGCTGGTGTTTCTCTGAAGACACTAAACCCTAAACTAGGAACTGATTCAGACCAGGATCAGTGGAAAAATATCCATAGACAAGTTGTTAACAGGTAATTCTATCCATTCATTTTTTAATGCCTTAATAATCAAACTTAACATGTTTCACAGACAAAAGTATATCCAATTGATATTTACTTATTTTTGAGAAAAATTACTCAAACTTTCTGAAAATCCTCCTATTCAGACTTATGTATAACTTTCTTGGAGAGGGAATTTTTCAAGAAGAAAATATACATTTCTCAAGATCTCACATATATTAAAGGGTAATAGAGCATCATGATTATGGGGATGTACTTTGAATCCAGTCATCCAGGTTTGAACCTGGCTTTGCCATTTTTTAATGGTATGACATTGGGAACTTATTTAAAGTAACAAAAGCTCAGTTCCTCATATTTAAAATAGGAGCATTAATAGAGTTTACCTTAGAGGGCTATCATGAGGAATAAATGAGTTAGTACTTGTAAAATGGTTAGAACAGTAGTACTTAGAACTTAATGGTTAACAAATGACTTGATGAACAGAAACATGAGACTGGTGCAGATAACCACAAGTTGGCTACATTTACTTACGTATAAAACGTTGAAGATTCTATATACCTCAGCTTGAAGAGCACACATGGCTCTCCTTCATGCTTCAGCCAAGTTTCGTATTAGTAGAAGTTGTTATAGAACTTAGAAATAACTTTTGGGTATTCAAACTAGAACATTAAAACCTATAAAAACCACAAGTCTACTGTATGTATATTTGTGAAAATAATCCTACAAAGGTATATAAGAATTAGGGCAGTGACTAAAAAAAATACAGAGTGTAATAAAAAAGTGATTATGGGTGAGTTTTTATTCTATAAATGACTTCTAGTTTAAAAAATTGAAACTTTTATTTTTTTATTATAAAAGCATATGGCCACTTTAATAGCTATGGAGTTTCAGTCTGGGAAGATGAAAAAGTACTGGGAAGGACAGTGGTAGTAGTTGTACAGCAGTGCTTATCTGCTTGATGCCATTGAACTGTATACTTAAACATGGTTAAAATGGCAGATTTTACCACAATTATAAAAAAAAGTACGTGACCACCAACAGTGGCCTGAAGTTTGCACTGTCAGACTTTCACAGAAGATAATAGGCTTTAACCTCACACTAACCTAGCATTAAGTTTATCTACCTTGGCAAAATGATAGTAAATAGAAAAAACAATGAAGAATATTAGTCTTTTCTTTAGGAACTATTACATATTCTTTGGTGTAAATTCCAGGCTATATCCGGACACTGGGGAAGACAGAATTGGTTTTGAAGGATGTGGGATGCACAGGGGAACAGTTCTTTGTTTTCCAACAGTTTGAAATATAGTTCTTGTGGCAGAGCCTCTGGGATTTGCCGCCTTGTTCCCAGTCTTCCCAGTCCTGGTAAAATATACAAGTCAAAGTTTACAAAATATATGATGCTGATAGCATTTATCTTAACTCATTTATGTATTTCTTTTTTCTAATTTGTTTTGTTGTAAAAACACATTGCATAAATTTTGCCATCTTCATCATTTTTAAGTACACAGTTCAATGATATTAAAACCATCCACAAAGTTGTGTTGTGAAACCATTCTCACAACTTTTTATTTTTCAAAACTGAAATTCTATACCCATTAAATAATAGCTCCCTGTTTCTAGGAACATCATTTTACTTTTTGTGCCTAAAATTTTGATTACGCATGTGAGTGGAATCACGAAAATTTTCTTTTTGTTACTGACGTCTTTCATTTAGTATTATGTCTTCAAGATTCACCCATGTTGTGGCATATGTTACAATTCCTTTCTTTAAGGCTGAATAATAGTCCTTTGTATAAATATACCACATATTGCTTATACATTTTGTCAATAGATATTTTGCTTCATGTTTTAGCTGTTGTGCATAATGCTTCTATGTACATACATACATAACACTGCTATGTACAGATATCTCTTTGAAATCCTAATTTCAAGTCTTTTGGGTTTATATCTAGAAGTGGAATTGCTAGATAACTGGAAATTCTCTTTTTACTTTTTTGAGGAACTACCATACTGTTTTCCACAGGGGCTATCCAATTTTACATTCCTTCCAACAGTATATAAGAGTTCCAACTTCTCTATATCCTTACCAATACTTAGTATTGATACTACTATTTGATAGTAACCATCCTCATTAGGTATCTGGTTATAGGTCTTAATGGTTTTAATTTGCATTGCCTTTTTGATTAGTGATGTTGAGCATCTTGACATATGCTTATTGGTCATTTGTATATCTTTGGATTCATTCAAATTCTTGCCCATTTTGAATTAGGTTGTGTATTGTTGTTGAGTTTTAAGGGTTCTTTGTATATTCAGTATATGAATCTTACCTAATATATGATTTATATTTTCTTCACCCAGACTGTGCTTTGTCTTTTTACTCTGTTAATAATATCTTTTGATGCATGACATTTAAAAATTTTCAGAAGTTCAATTCATTTTTTTCTTTTGTTACCTTTAGTATTTTATCTAAGAAATCATTGCCAAATGCAATGTTGTAAACCTCTTGCTCTGCAGTTTTTATTAGGGTTTCATCATTTCAGGTCTTATATTTACGTTGATCCATGTCGAGTTAAATTTTTGTATATGGTGTTAGGTAAAGATTCTGCTTCATTCTTTTGTATGTGGATATCCAGTTTTCCCAGTACCATTTGTTGAAGTGTCCCTTCAGTATTCAATCATTTTGGAACCCTGTTGAAAATCATTTGACCATAGATAGCTGGGTATCTTTACAGGCTTTCTGTTCTATTCTGTAGGTCTATGTTTGTGTTGAAGTCGGTACCAACCTGTTTTTGTTAATTGTAGCTTTGTAGTAAGTTCTGATACCAGAAAGTGTGAGCCCTTCAGCTTTGTTCCTTTTAAAGATTGTTTTGTTTTGACTATCCCTTTAAATTCAATATGAATTTTAGGATGGGTTTTCTATATCTGCAAAAACACCATTGGAAATTTTTTTAAGGAAAAGTGTAGACAGGAATGAAATCGAGTAGGTAGGCAGGCATGCAGGAAGAGAGAGGATGCTGAAGCACTTTATTTTCATTTCAGTTGTTCACACCGGTTGTTTCCCCCTAGACCCAGGACTTGAATCCAGGGGTATGTAGCCTATGCGTCTTTGGTGGTGATTGACCTAACTGCTACTCCACCAGGGAGCACCACCATTGGAATTTTGATAGGCACTGTATTGAACCTATAGATCACGTTGGGTAGTAATATCTTAATATTATATCTTCCAATCGATAACCACAACATGTTTCTATTTATATCTTCTTTGATTTCTTTCAGCAGTTTTTTTTTTTTTTTTTTAAGGAAAGGTACAGGCAGGAATGAAGGTGGGCAGGGACAGGCAGGCAGAAAGAGAGAGGAGAAAAAAGCACTCGATTTTATTTAGTTGTTCATCTTGTTTCCATCAGCCCCAGGACATGAACTGGGAACCTTGGAATATATGTTAGCTGTGCCCAACCCCTACTCTACCAGAGTGCACCTCTTTAAGAGCTGTGTAGTAGTTTTAATTGTACAAATCTTTCACCTCCTTGGTTAAGTCATTTAGTATTTATTTTCTATGATACTGTAAATGGGATTGTTTTCTTAATTTCCTTTTCAGATTGTTTGTTGTCATTGTATAGAAATACAATGTTTTTGTACAGACTTGTGTCCTATTACTTCTCTGATTCATTTATTAGTATTTTGTTTTGTTTTTACCTTCCTCCAACCTTGGGTCTCGAACCCAGGTCATGGGCTTTACATGGCCTGCACCTTAGCTGCTGAGCTGCACGAGTGTGCCTCATTTATTAATGTTAACAGTTTTTATGTGTGTGGAAACTTTAGCATTTTCTGCATATAAGGGCATGTTATCTACAAGTAGAGATACTTTTACTTCTTTCTTTCCAGTTGGGATGCTTTTAATTTCCCTTTCTTGTATAGACCTTCCAATACTATGATGAATAGAAGTGGCAAAAGTGGGCCACCTATTCCTTGTTATTGATGTTAGAGGAAAATCTTTGAATCTTCCACTGTTGAATATGGTCTTCACTGTGGGTTTTTCACATAAGGCTTTTACTATGTTGAGATAGTTTCTTCTATTCATAGTTTCTTTAAATTTTTTATTATGAAAGGGTGTGAATTTTTAAAAATTATATTTCTGCATCCATTGAGATGATCGTGTGGTTTTCTCCCTTTCATTGTCTTAATGTGGTGTATTACATTGATGGATTTTGGTATGTTGACCCACCCTTGCATTCCAGGAATAAATCTCAGTTGACCATAATATACAATCCTCTTAATATACTACTGTGTTTGGTTTTCAAGCATTTTGCCGAGGACTTTTTTTCAATGTTTATAAGGGATATTGTAGTCTTCTTGTAGTGACTTTGTCTGGAGTTAATATCAGGGCTGCATCAAATGAGTTAAGTGTTTCCTCTTGTTCAATTTTTGGGAAAAGTTTGAAAAGTATATTAGTTCTTTAAGTATTTTGTAGAATTCACCAGTGAAGTCATCAGATCCATGTTTTTCTCTGGATATTTTTAAATACTGGTCAATATCCTTACTAGTTATAGGTCTGTTAATATTTTCTATTTATGCATGATTTAGCCTTGATGGGTTTTGTATTTGTAAGAATTTTTCTGTTTCATCTGGGTTACTCAGTTTTATGGTGTTCATGATGCTCTCTAATAATCTTTTTTGCTTATGGTAGTAATGTTCTCACTTTCATTTTTGCATTTGTCTTCTCTTTTTCATAGTTCACCTATCTGAAAGTTCATCTCTCTATGCCAATTTTATTTATATTTTCAAAGAACCAATATTTGGTTTCATTGACTTTCTCTATTTTTCCATTCTTTATTTCATTTATCTTTGCTGTAATCTTTTTTATTTCCTTCTATATGCTAGATTTGTTCTTTGTTCTTTGTTACTTTGTTCTTTTTCTAGCTTAACATTGTAAAGTGATTTGAGATTTTTCTTGCTTTTTCATGCAAATGTTTATAGCTTTAAATTTCCCCTTTAGCACTGCTTTCACTGTCCAATACTGTTTTTTTTTTTAAAGGAAATGTGCAGGCAAGAATGAAGGTGAGTAGGCAGGCAGGAAGGAAGAGAGAGGAGGAAGAAGCATCTTTATTTTATTTTTATTTAGTTGTTCAAACTGGTTGTTCCCCAACAGACTTGGGACTCGAACCCAGGGGTATGTGGCTTGCTGCTTTGGAGGCAATTGACCTAACTGCTACTTCACAGGGTATGCCCCATTTCATCAGTTTTCTTCATATATTGATGGGCTGTTATCAGGTATATAAATGTTAATAAGTTTTATTGTCTTGCTGTAATGAACCTTTTATTGATACATAATACCCTTTGTCTCCTGTAAACTTCTGATTTAAAGTCTATTTTGTCTGATATCAGCATAGCCACCACTGCTCTCTTTGGGTTGCTATTTATATAAAATATATTTTCCAGCCTTTCATTTTCAATCAATTTGTATCTTTGACTCTAACCTGAGCTTCTTGTAGACAGCATATACCAGGAGCATTTGTTTTTATGCATTCTATTAATCCCTGTCTTTTCGATTGGAGAGTCTAATCCATTTACATTTAAAGTAATGACTGATAAGGATAGACTTTTTCCCCTCAGTTTCTGTATATCCAGTAACTATTACAGGTATTATCTTTGGTCACTGCGGGGATTCCATTTAGCATCGTAAAGTCATTACACTTCTATTTGAATTATGCCAGCCTAACTTCAATCACATAGAAAACTCTGCTCCTTTGTGACTGTATCCTCTTTGTTGTCATAAATCACATTTTTACACATTGTGTGCCCCAAAATATAAGCTAATTATTTAAAGTAGTCACTTAAATTATGTAGAAAAGTATTACAGAATAACAAATTAAAGTTACACTCGTAGTACTTATAGACTAATAAGGTTTGATTTTTTTTTTTCACTGAGCCCTGGGTCTCAACCCCCATCCATGCGCTGTATTTGGCCTGCACATTCACTGTCTGAACCGCAGGCTGTGCCCTAATAATCATTTTTAAAAATTAGTCTATTAAGTCATGTAGAAAATAAAACTTGGAATTGCAAACTGTTGCTACCAAATTACAAGCTTTTATAATTACCTAAGCATTCACCATTATTGATATTTTTTCTTCGTTTCTTCCAGCTTCTGTTTATTTTACCCTAAGAACTTCCTTATATATTTCTTAAGGCATTTCTAGTGGTAGCTAAACTCTCTCAGCATTTATTTCTTTAGGAATGTCTTAATTCTCCTCACTGCTGAAGGACAGTTATGTCTGACATAGGATATAAGATTTTTGATTGACAGTTCTTTCTTTTGCACTTTGGATATATCTGCCCACTACTTTCTGGCCTCCAAAACTTCTGATGAGAAATATGCTAATAATCTTATTATTTACTCTTCTACAATCTTTTTTTCTTTCTCTTCCTTTTAATCAATACATTCTACTGTTCTATCTTCAAATTTGTTGATTCTCTCTTCTGCCTGCTCACATCTCCTTTGAATTTCCCTGGTGTAGTTTTCATTTTAGTTAAGTGTGTTTTTTTAGCTCTAGGTTTGTTTTTTTTTAAGGAAAGGTTCAGACAGGAATGAAGGTGAGTAGGCAGGCAGGAAGAGAGAGGAAGAAGAAGCATTTTATTTTATTTTTTTATTTAGTTATTCACATTGGTTGTTCTGTGAACCCAGGTCTTTGGGATGTATGTGGACTGCATTCCTTCAGAGGCAGCTGACCTAACTGCTACTGTATCAGAGTGTGCCTCTAGATTTTTCAGTTTGTTTTCTTTTAGGTTTTCTATTTATTGATATTTCCATTATGTTCATTTATCACTTTCTTGACTTTCTAGCTTCTTTAGTTCTATGACTTCTTTAAAATAGTTGTTTTAAAGTCCTTGTCTATGTACCTGTCATTAGGTCTTTTTCACGAAAATTTTATTGATTTATTTTCTTCCTATTAATGGGTCATGTTTTCCTATTTCTTTGCATGCTCTGTGATTTCTTTTGATTGAAAACTGGACATTAAATCTAATAATGTGGGGGAAATCAGATTCTCTCTTTTCCCCAGCATTTTCTGAGTTCTGTTGTTGCTGTCATTGTTTTATTTTGGTTGGTGAAGGCTTTATGCCAGGAATCAATATGAGGTATAATTTTAAGATCTTTCAGATCTTCTCTTGAACCTGTGTTCAGACGTTTATCTGGAAATATGTATTTACTTTCAAATTTTCCTCACATATGCAATTGTTTTTTGATGTTTGTCTTTAATGTCTGACTTCTAAAGGGGAAAAGAGAAAACCAAAATGGTTCCTGCCTTTTTAGATCTCTTTGGGGTCATGTTAGTCAGAGAGAGGAGCTTGCAACAACTGCAGGGAAGTGCACCAAAAACAGCTGCCCCCTCTTTGTCTGCATTTCTGTCATCAGAAGCAGCAATTAGTCATCAGAGCTCAGATTCCTAATATATGGGGAAAAAGTTGCTTTTTTTAAAAACTGTGAAAGTTGCTTTGGTACACTGTGAAGAGGTGATGCTTGCTGGGAGTAGGGGCTAGGAAACTGATACTGTGTTAAAAACTGAAATCAGCAAAAATTTACTATGGTCTACCATACAGACCTTCCCTTGAAGTTTTAAACCATCAATGGACTAGTTATGGTAGAAGATCTTAGCAGTGTAATGAATTGTTATCTAAGTGGAAATGTGCTTCCTATATCACTAGTCTTCCTGGAATCCTCGAGTATTTAACTAACTTTTTTTTTACCAAGATAACTGTTTTGTCAAAAGCAAATTTAAGGTCATCTTCCCAGATACTCCTGGTTTTTTTGGAAAGGGTTCATTCCTGCTACAACCTGTTACACATGATACCACTCCATGACCTTGGGTGATTTTCTTGGCATCATATATTCTTATAGTTCCTTTGACAAAATTGTTTTAATATTTTGTATGTAGGAAAAGACAAGGTATTGTACCTACAGCCACAAGGATCTGTAAAAAATTCAACAAGTAATAAGAATCCCTCATAGGTATTTTATTGATCCTTAACTCATTGGATTACCTAATTTCCTCCTTTTATTAACTATCATATTTTATTAAATATACTAATAATCACATTTGTGTATTCAATATCTTAACATCTATTTCCTTGAAAAATGTCAATGGAATTTGGATGGGGATTGCATTAAACCTCTATATTGCTTTAGGTAAGATGACCATGTTAACAAAATTAATTCTTCCCATCCATGAACATGGGATATCTCTCCATCTCTTTGTGTCTTCCTCTGTTTCTTTTAAGAAAGTCTTGTAGTTTTCATAAGACTTGTACATGCCTTTCACGTCCTTTGTTAAGTATATTCCAAGGTATTTGATTCTTTTTGGCTTCTATTGTAAATGTGATTGTTTTCTTGATTTTATTCTCTCCTATCATATTGTTTGTGCATGGAAATGCTTGTGGATAGAAATGCAATGGGTTTTTGTGCATGATTTTGTAGCCTATCACTTTACTATACTAATTGATTAACTCTAGTTTTTTTATGGAGTTTTTAGGATTTTCTACAATTATCTTGTCATCTACAAATAGTGGTAGTTTTACTTCCTCATTTAAATTTGGATTCCTTTTATTCTTATACTTGCCTAATTGCTCTAAGACCTCCAATATGATATTAAAAAGCAATGGTGGGTGCACCCTGGCGGCCTAGCAGGTCTAGTACACCTGGGAGCAGTCCCACATACATCCCAAGGTCCAGGGTTCAAGACCTAGTGCTAGGGTGAATACAAATGTGAACAACTAAATGAAAAATATAAATAAGGTTCTTCCTCCTCTTCTCTCTTTCTTCTTCCTGTTTAAAAAGAAAAGCAATGGTGAGAGTGAATAGCCTTATCTAGTTTCTGATATTAGAGGAAACATTTTCAGTTTTTACCATTAAGTAGGGTGCTGGCTCTGTGTTTTTCATATATGGCCTTTGTTATATTAAGGTATGTACCTTCTATCCCCATTTTATGTAGAGTTTTTAAAAAAATCACAGATAGGTGTTGAATCTTGTCAAAAACTTTCTCTGCATCTACTGATATGATCATATGATTTTTCTCTTTGCTCTTGTTGGTGTGTTGTATTAACAGATTTATATATGTTGAACCATACTTGCGTTCCCAGGATAAGCTCCACTTGGTTAGGATGATGACCTTTGATGTATTGTTGGATTCATAAGGGATAATGTTTGCAGCCTTTTCCTTCTCATCTTTATTCTCCTTCTCAATCCATTTTAATTCCTGAGAGGAAAATCTGTCATCTAGAATTTCATGGGTTAGATTTTTCTCCAGTTATCCAAACAGAGTTTTCTTTACTTCAACTCAGAGATGGCACACCATTATTCTGTCAAACACTAGGTAAAACCTTCTTCCTTTCTTTCTTTTTACTTAATCCATGGAGTCTTTGTCATATTAAATTGAGATTCTGAAGTTAATCTTACATTTTGACAGCAATATGCATTGCCTCTAATTGTGCCCTGGTTTTGTATTGACTGTCAAATCACAGAGCACAAAAAAAGCTTTAGTCCAGGCCCAGCTTCTCTGTGCGTTGATGGTCCATGTATACATCAGTCTTATTTTTGCAACCAGGTTATGTTAGGTGTAGTCTTAGGATTTTGAAACTGTTCTAGGTAGTTGTATGATCACCTAATATGAGTAATGATGCTGGATATTGCTTTTCCTGTCCTGGATTCTTTCTCAAAACTAAGTAGAATCAGTGCCAAGTTTAAAACTCTGTTCTTCATTAGTATTATTAAAATGACTATCTTACCTGAAGCGCAATATATTTTTATAATGCAATCTCATAAAAATTCCTCTGGAGGCACTTGCTGTTGAAGTAGCAGCTAGGTCAGTCACCTATGAACCGCTGGGTTCAATTCCTGGATCCAAGGGGAAACAACCAGTGTGAACAACTAAATAAAAATAAAATGAAGTGCTTCTTCCACCTCTTTCTTCCAGCTACACTACAAAGCAATTGTGATCAAAACTGTATAATACTGAAATTAAAACAGATCAGTCAAATAGAACTGAATAACCAGAAATAGACACACTCATATATGGTCACTTAACTCATGACAAAGTTCTTTTCAGTAAATGGCATTGTGAAAACCTGGACAACTACATGCAAAAGAATGCATTTAAATCACTCTTTACCATCATACACAAGAATTAATTCAAAATGGAGTAGAGACTTGAATGTTAGACCAGAAACCATAAAATACTTCGATTACATAGGCAAGTCATTCCATGATATCTGTGGGGCCTCAACTCCAGTGGCAAGGGATACAAAAACAAAAATAAACAAATGGGACTACATCAAACTAGAAGGCTTCCGCGCAGCAAAAGAAACTGTCACCAAAACAAAAAGGCAACCTACTCACTGGGAATAGATATTCCACATCACATGTCTGACAAGGGCTGAATACCCAAATATATATGAAGACCTCAAAACTCAACAACAGAAAAACCACCCAATCAAAAATGGGTAGAATTGGATACACAAAGCTCCAAAGGAGACACACAAATGGCCAACAGACATATGAAAAGATGTTCTTCCTCATTCGTTACTCGAGAAGTGCAAATCAAAACACCTTACACCTGAGAGACTGGCTACTATCCAAAAGTCTGGAGACCACAAATGTTTGTGAGGCTGCAGAGAAAAGGGGACCCTTTTACACCATTGGTGGGAATGTACGTTGGTGCAACATTTATGAAGAGTGGTATGGATATTCCTCAAAAATTGGAAATGAAAATCCTAAAGGACCCCATCATCCCACTTTTGGGTATTTACTCCCCAAAAAACCCACAAAAATTAATTTGCAGATGCATATGTACCCCATCAAACCACGCTCATTGCAGCATTATTTATAGTAGCTAAGAATTGGAAACTACCTAAGTGCCCATTGTCAGATGAATGGATAAAGAAGATGTGGTACATACACACACACACACAGACACTGGAATACTCCACCGTCCCAAAATATGAAATCCTGTCATTTGCGACATTGATGGAACTCTGGGGGATTGTGCTAAGTGAAATAAATCAAAAGGAGAAAGGCAAATACTGAATGATCTAACTCATATTGGAATATAAAGGAACAAAGCAAAAGAAAATAAAAGAAAAACCTACCCTTCAACACTGACAATAGAACTGAGGTTACTGTGGGGGATGTGGTGGGTGGGGGTTGGAACAAGGGTGCTGGTGTCCAGTAGACAACGATGAAGGCCTTTGGGTAATTGGTGCTGGGTCGGGTATGTTGTCTTGTATCTGAGAAATGGGGAACATTTTATATGGCTTATATTAATTTGTAAATCAAAGTCACCTTACTAAATACTGAATTTTAAAAAACTCTGTTCTTTAATTTTGACTTTATTTTATTATTTTTAGATAAATTTTATTGAAGGAATGTTGCATTTTTAAATTAACTTTTTTTGAGATCTAAATAATAGCAAATTCACATCTGTATAGTTGTGCCACTATTTCCTTTTTTCCCTTCACTTTAGAATTAATCCCCTTTACCCCATTTCCCTCCACCGCTCCCATCTCTTTGGTACCTTTTGATTCGCCTCCCCTCCCCACTAAGAGTCTTATCATTGTTTGGATTAGTTCTCTCTTTTTTAATTTAATTTAAAAAATTTTAAATATTGTTTAATTTATGTCATTCGTTTTCTGTCTCCATATACATCATGTGAATGCTATCAGATGACATAGAACTTTCTCCTTCTGGCTTACTTTGCTAAGCCAAGTCCATCCATGTTGTTGCAAATGGCAGGATTTCTCCCTTTTTGATGGCCGCATAGTATTCTGTTGTATATATATGTGTGTGTGTGTGTGTGTGTGTGTGTGTGTGTGTGTGTGTGTGTGTATATATAAGTATACACCACATCTTTATCCATTCATCTGTTGATGGACATTTAGGTAGTTTCCAGCTCTTGGCAATTGTGAATAATGCTGCAATGAACTTGGGTGTGCATATATCTCTGTGATAAGTGTTATGTTTTTAGGGAAGATACTCAGTAGGGGAATAACTGGATCATATGAAATTTCCATTCTCAGTTTTCTGAGGAATCTCCATACTGCTTTCCAGAACTGATGTACCATTTTACACTCCCACCAACAGTGAATTAGAGTTCCTCTTTCTCCACATCCTTTCCAGCACTTGTTTCCTTGTTTTTTGGATGATAGCCATTCTCACAGGTGTGAGGTGATATCTCATTTTTGTTTTGATTTGAAGTAGAACAAGTAGAACAATGATAAGAAGTAGAACATCTTTTCATGAACCTTTGCTGTCCTTGGAGAGGTGTCTGTTAAAGTAACCAACCCATTTTTTGATTGGATTGCTTGGGGTTTTTTTTTATCCAATTTTATGAGTTCTTTCTGTATTTTGGATATTAACCCCTTTCAGAGGCATTGACTTTGACTTTGCATCTAAACCTGGACCACTGTTGATAGCAATGTGAAACTTTAACACATACATATTGTGGAAAATAAGAAAATTCAGAAAAGCATAAAACAGATATATCACCTATAAGCCTTATACTCAGAAATCGTCACTATTAATAAATTGGTCATTTGTTGCAATTCTGAAGTTCCTATAAAATGTATTATGTTTTTTAGGGGTCTGATAAATTGCATAATGTTTAAGACTGTACTAATTTACTTTGAAAATATAAACATTTTATCATATTTCCATATATTGTTAATTTAATAATATATTCTTTTAAAGAACTTTGCATTATAATATTATATAGATTTAAATAATTTATATAATAAACATCTGTATACTACATTACATTCATCACCAGTGGTCCAGTTCTGTCTTTCATCATATAATTGACCTCTTTTACCTGATTTGGCACCCCCTTCCCTTCTAGTAACTACTAATTTGGTGCTATAGACTAAAAGTCTATTTTAGTTTGATTTGGTTTATTTGTTTGGTTTCTCTGTATGTTACATGAACGAAATCATGTGATGTTTCCCTTTCTCTTTTTGACATATTTGACTAGGCATAATTCCCTCTAGGGTATCCATTTGTTTTAAATGGCAGGATTTAATTTTTTCTTATAATTGAGTAATATTTCATTGTGTCCATATATATCATTTTCACTCATTTGTTGATAGGCACTTATGTTACTTTTAGCTCTTAGATGTTGTAACTAATGCTGCAATAAACACGGGGTGCATCTATCTTTTAAAATTAGTATTTTTTGTGGTTTTCAGGTAAAAACCTAGAGGAATTGTATGGAATATTTATTTTCGATTGTTTGAGGAATTTCCATACTGCTTTACATAGTGGTTGTACCAATTTAGACACTCACCTACAGTTCATAAGGCTTCCCTTTTCTCTGCATTTTCACCAGCACTTATTATTCTAGTTTTTCGGATAATAGCCATTTTCATGGGTGCGAGATGTCACCTCACTTTTGTTTTGTTTACAACCTATTTTAAATAGAAAACAAGTTGACAGTCAATATTTTATGTTTTTAGTATCTTGCTGTTTCTAAATGAGGGTTTTTTCCCATGATAGAAATTCTCTTAGCATTTCTTTTAAGGCTGATATAATGGTGATGAATTCATTTGACATATGTCCCTAAATTTCTTTATCACTGCTCCATTTCTAAGCAGTAGCCTAGCAGGGTAGAGTATTCTTGGTTGCAGGTCCTTTTCTTTCAGCACTTTGATATTCCCTTTTGGCCTGTAAAATTTCTGCTGAGAAATCCATGAACAGTCTTATGATGGTTCTTTTGTATGTGACTCATTTTTCTCCATCTGCTTTAAGGCTCAACTACCTGCAGCAGGGATGCACTGCTGCCTGCGGCTACCCTCGGCCAGCGCTGCTCTGGCACCCGTGAGAATGGTAACCTCGAGAGCAAACTGCCCCATAGCCACAAGCACCGCTAACAGAGGGTGGACACTGGTGGTTGTGGTGGTGGCCTTATTCTGAAGTGCTGCCACACAGACAAAGCAGAGACTTCAGGTGTCTGGGAAAGATACCCAGCAGGCTGTCTGTTCACTGGAAGGCCTACCTTCTTTCTTATTTCTTCTGTTAAAAGTTTTTTGTTCAACAAATAAACATCCTTCAATGAGATCTATGCACACTTCATCCATTGGCTCTCTGTCTTGTGTTCTCTGATCCCCAGAATGTATTGTTGTCCAAAAGGAAGTTCTACTGTTTTGCACATCAGGATGTACATGCTTCCCTCTCAGGTGCTGTTCCCAGGTCCTCTGGCACCTGATGTCGGGTAAGCCCTGTTCCCCTGGGAAGAGGCTCCGTATCACCAGTATCCCTCTCAGGCTGCGGTCACAGTGCCCAGGCACCATTCCTGGTATGGCCATGTCTTGGTTTTTCCTGCCCCTCTCAATGTTTTCTATCAGTTTTCCTGTGGAGACACTGGACTTCCAATTCTCTGTTCTTTTTTGAAGGCCATAGTTTGTGGCCTAAATGTGTTTTTGTTGTGTTGGGGGAGAGGTAAACTCAAGATTTTTTTAATCTTCTACCTTTAATGATATGTTCTTAATAAAATATGTACACATGACTTAACAATTAAGTTATATGGGGGTACCCCCATAACAATTTAAAATGGTTAGAGAGCTGTATATAGTAACTTTCAAGGTCATCAGTTTCTGTTTGGATATTTTAGTAGTACAAATATATTTAAAGCTCATTTCACTTTGATTGGCATATACACTCTAGTATTCTGCATTTATATAGAAGATGAATTATTATTCAAGTGAATAATGAAGTTTATGAGAATAATAATAGAAACTTTATTGCCTGTTCATAAATATTTCCTAGAAAAATCTGAGAACATTTTAATAGAGTAGGACTGACATAGAGGTTGCTTCTAAATGGATGCTCGAAAATGATTGTTTTCTCTGAGTTGACATCTCATGAATTTGATTTTCTACCTTTTATAATTGTAGCGCCTATGAGATTATCAAGCAAAAGGGGTATACCTCCTGGGGTATTGGACTGTCTGTTACTGATCTGGCAGGATCAATTCTGAAAAATCTTAGGAGAGTGCATCCAGTTTCCACTATGGTAAAGGTAGGCTTATGCTGATTCTTCATTTATCATTCTTTCCTTTAATATTTGTTGAGTCCTTACCAAGCACCGATGAAATACCCCACATGTACCAGATTCTGAAGACATAATTGTGAACACATAATACAGAGTCCTCGGAGTTTGATGTCATAGTTTGATGAAAGAAATGGTCTTAATAAAACAATTACAAAAGGAAATATAACAGATTAGGCTGAGCACTACACTGAAAAGTTACAAGGTGCTAAGAGCATTCAAAGAAAAGAATTTAATTACTCTGGAAAGGTGGGGGTTGGTGTTGGATATGGAAGTCTTACTAAGGAAGTGAGATGTGATCTAATTTACATAATGAGTAGGAATTAAACAAGAATGCTGGACTAATATTCCAAGCAGAAGGGGCAGAAGTATAGAGGATCTGAGCTAGATATATGTAGATAGTACTTGAAGATTTGAAGACAAATAATGACCTGCTCTTAAAGTGCAGGGAGTAAAGAGATCAAAGAGAAGAGTCTGCAGTGAAACCGGAGAAGCATTCAGTGTCAAGCTAGCAAACCTTCATCAAAGGGTTCAGGTACTGACCATAACAGTTACAGGGAGCCACCAGAGGGATGTCAGCAAGGGACTGACAACGTCTATCATATCTGCAGCTATTGGTGAGAACAGATTTAAAAGGGACCTGGGGTTGTTCTACATTTTGGGGTGTTAGCAGCATCCCACTATGTGCCAGTTGCATATCCCCTTCCCCAGCCTGCCAAAAATGTTTCCAGGTATTTCCTTATCTCCCTTGGAGTGAAATCATTTCCAGCTGAGAGTCTCTGAAGTAGCCTGAAGAAATTAAGATAAGTGTAAACAACTGTTTTGGTTTTTTTTTTTAGATATTTGTCTGTGAAAGTAAGGAGAGAGAAATAACTGGAGAGGAAAATAAGGCAAGGCAAGATATAGGAAGGTAAAGAAGATACTGAAGATAGAAGTAATAAGCAGTGGGGATGTGGCATAGGTGAAGCTATTAGGCTTAGAAAGGAGCAGGGACAGCTATTTATTGTGATAGCAGATAACAAAGAGAGGATAGGGCAGTGATTTGTAAGTTTGGCACTGGAAGCAATTGAAACATCTAATGACTTCTGTCTTTTTAATGGAGGAAAATCATTCACAGAGTTACGGGAAGTACAGAAAAGTCAGCTATTCAAGAAGATTTTAAATAGTCTTTGTATCTAGTGATAAATAGACCTTGGCAAAAAGGGGCAGAGTTACTATTAGGTGAATGCTTATTTGAAGTCGATAAGCACTGGTTTATAATGTAAGTTAAAGACCAACTTTGCCGTGCCATTTACTCCAGGTATCTGAGCACAGGAATGGAGAAGTAGATATGTGAAACCATGCTGAATTTGGGTTTGCCCTTGTGGAGTGTTAAAAAAAAAATGAAAAGGGAGGGAGAGAGAAGGGAGGGAAGAGGAAGGGAATGGAGGGAAGGTGGAAGGAGAGAGAGAAAAAAGGTGAGTGGGAGAAAATGGGAGACAGGAGATGAGCGGAGAAAAAAGGTTTGTACACTGTTCAAATGGGCTTGACTTTCTGCTAAAAATCTTGCTAATTCTAGATCTTTGCCCTTAAGTGTGATCTATAAACAAATTAATAAATTATAAAAAGCAAATGAGTAATAAAAGGTTTTAAAATATTTATCAGAACTGAAAATTAAAGTAGGCGAAGTGGCTTAGGTTTTGGCAAGTAGGTTATATAACGATGAATTTTGGAATCTCCGATGTGGAGAATCTAATACCAGGCTCCAGAGGAGGATACTGGGAGTGTGAGGAGAGGTCCTATATGCTAAAGAAGTCAAGAAATTGGAAAGAAAGGGAGAGCTGGTCAATGAAGTCATCAAGGAAAATGACAGAAATTGGGAAAGAGAGGGAAAGCCAGGTATCACAGTTTTGAATGGATGAGATGAAATAACAAACACTACTGAGATAATCATTAGAAAGAGAAGAACTGAATACAATGAGTTTCAAAAAATAGGAAGTATTTTTTTTGTGTTTAGGAGATTAGGGGGTTAATGATTTGGAAGAGACGAGGAGCACACAGTGGACGCTGCACATCTGTTCTCTTTTAAAAGGGCACACAGGGTGGTGAGTGAATAAGAGTAACTTTAGTGTATCTAGTGGTCATATTGTTAACCTGCCATGCTTAAAGGGAAAAGATGAGGCTGAAGAGATGGCAGGAGGTCATGGTGACCACAAAGGGCCAGGTCGGGGCTCAGGGCCCTTGTTTCCAGCACACCCAGCAATCCTCAGATGGCATGATGAGGTGGATATGCATTCTCCAATTCTATCCCGAAAAGCCCCTTCTAGAAGTTAGACAGAATAGGTAGAGGAAGACAAATTCCGAAAACACAATCAGGGAAGCAGAGGGGGCTTCTTAGGTACACTGGCCTTGTCCCTGATGCCACCTAACCCTCTTGTCAAAACTCCAGAAATGACATAAAGATGACAGTAAAATGACCAAGGACAGGAAAGCGAAGGGAAGGCAAATGTAACTGTAGCTATAGACTGGCTGGATATGAAATGTGGGCGACAGTCTGGAGGGACAGTGACTTTTAATAGCTCAGCACAGACCAGAGTGGAGTAAATGTGAGTACAACTGGCAGGGGGTCCTCCGGGAAAGACACGTGGCTGGCCTTACCTAGCGCATCAGACTGAATGTGAACTGGCTACCAAAATGAGGGAACTGGACTGCAGTTCAGGTATTGGCCAGAGAGTCCCTTTGTGGACAAAGAGAGCGAATCAGGACTGTAGGATCACACCCCGAGCCCCTGAGGAGAGCTCCAGAAGTGATGGGGGGGAACTTGACTGGCACCTGTGGGCTCTGAGCTGTCAGAGGAAATTGGGAAACACTGCTCCAGAATTAAGATATCTTCCCCTTTCCTCAGTGCTAGTTCCTGATTAACTGCTTATAATCAGACTTGCAGAAGGCACAAGACCTTCCTATTATTTCCCCAACTCTGGACTCCTCCTCAAGGGGCGAAGTTGGTGGAGGTAGGGAGCTGTGAGGGGTTCACTGGATTTCTTATCTTCCAGGGCCAGTAGGCATGTGGTGGAGGCTAGTTAATGGGCAGGCCGAAGTGCAGGCTCTGGCAGCTGCTTCTGTGACTTTTGCTTCAGCTGCAGGGGTAGAGGGAACATCAGGGCTGCTGACCAGAGGTTTCATGGGCTCAGGAATCACAGTGGCCCTGGTTGTACCTGTCCTATGGCCCTGTCCATCAAGGGGGGGGTCCTAGATAGAAAATTGGATATGGATAGTGGAGAGAGGGTGCCAGGAGCAGGAGGTACATTCCATTGTCTACTGGTGAGTGAAAGACTCAGGTCTTACTGAGTACTCAGGCCCCACTGGACTCTTCACCTCTAGAGATGTGAGATGCTTCCTTGTAGCACCTTTTGTCCAAACTCAGTGGCACCTGCTCCTGGAAAGGTCAGCTTGTATGAAGCAGTCTCCTAGCCCTGTCCTGCTTCAGATTTCACTCTTCTCTTGATGTTGTACTAAACACAGATTGCTTGATTTCACAGCCTTCATCAAATAAAATAACATCATGACGGACTACATGGCATCCGTCCTCTTGGACAGGAAGATGACTACTCAGGCCAAAGTAGATGGTGCTATTCTTAGTTCCTTTGAAGGCGTACTCTTCATGCCTTGAACACAAGGTCCACATGGCCATTCACATGCCCTTGGTGTTTTTGATGATCACTCTACTGCGCTCTGAGTGATTCTGGCTGATCATCAGTGTCTCCTTGTATGCTCTTAGTCTTAGGTTCTCTTGTGTAGCTGCTTTCCTGTATCAGGTTACTGAACAGTATCTAATTTTGCCTTTCAGGGCTTATATGGAATACAAGAAGACATCTTTCTCAGTGTCCCTTGTATCTTGGGGCGAAATGGTGTCTCAGATATTGTGAAAGTTAACTTGAGTTCCGAAGAGGAGGCCCTTTTAAAGAAGAGTGCGAATACACTTTGGAGTGTCCAAAAAGACATAATACTTTAAAGCCTTTTAATGTGCCACTGTCTTGTAGAGCTGAATATAGCAAACTGTGTATTTTACATTTTGAAAGTATTTACAGCTATGTAAAAATAATAAAATATTGGAGCCAATGGCATAACTCCTGTCTCTCAAGGCTAGGAAAAGGAAATGGTAAAGAGATTTTTAGTCTGTATAAATCCCTTATTAGCACTATTCCAATGACAGCTAACCTGTACAGATATGTTATACTTTTGATATGTCATATATGTAAGAGTTGCCATCAAATTTAGAATATGTATAATAATCTACTTTTGTATAGAGTTTATGATTTTTCTCACAAGCAAGCACTTTTTCAAATATTGAAATTTCATCTTGTTCTTTCTTCATTTAGGGCTCTATATTCATTTTATATTGCTTCATTAGCTTTATATGTCTATACATAATCTTTACTAAATACTTATTTTTAAGACAGTGTATAGCAGAAGGAAAAGAGAAAAATATAACTTTATGGTGTAAATATTTTAAATTTCTTCAACTCCACAAATACTATACCAATTCTTAGAAACTACAAACTCAAATGGTTGATTTGATATCTCTGTTGAAAATACCACACAGGAAACTTAAAGCATCCTCTAGGTCATTCATTTGGCAAACTACCATGTTTGCTATGTTATGGTTATAAGATCAATATGATGTGATTTCTGCTCTCAAGAATCTCACAGTGAGTATTTAAGGCAGCTCAATTAATTAATTAACGGTGAATGCTTGGTAAGAGTCAACTGGTAGCTTCCTCGTAGTATCCAGAGTAGAGATGCTCTTTTGTGTGTGTGTGTATGTGTGTGTGTGTGTGTGATATTTCCTTGATTTCATAAAGAATTTGAGGCAGCTATCGGAAATATAAAACGAAATAACAACTGAGAAATAAGGACCAAGGTAATTTACTAGTTACAGTAGGATAGAGCAGTGGGAAAATTAGAAGGCAGATATGCAGGCCCTGGGGACTTCACATGGCTCCAGTGGAGGTGAGTTCATTTTGTCAGTGTCAGGGCTCACTCTCTTATTCTTCCTCTCAAATTCTACTCATCTACTACAGAACATGATTAATTTCTCATCAATTTTGGTTTTTCTTTTTTTCACGTCTTCTCTTGAATGCACAAATACCATTATGAATGAGAATTTAGTTAGGATGAGGGGGGAAAGGGCATCTTTTGTAGATTTTGCCCTTTTTTAAAGGCTCCTCTTTGTACACCAAACTTAAATGTACATTTAGAAAGTCCTTGCAGAGATTGAAAAGTTGCAAAATATTGTTTCTACAAGGAACAAGCTGGTCTACATGTTTCCTTAACGGGAAGACAGTCACCCTCAAGGAGATGAAAAGTGGTTCTTGGGTGGTGTGTGAAAAAAATCTTAGACATTTACAAGGATTTAACTTCCTAAAGCATTTTTTGTTCTACCAGACAAAATCTTATTCCATAACATTTAATTTCACTATGTGAGGAGCATGGTTAGAGTAAAACTGTATGAAAGTTTCTTGATGGAGAATGAAAAAAGATTGAAAACCATGTCTACATTTTATAAAAGGATTTGTCAGATGTGTATTATGTATAATAATTCATAAATCAATTGGAAAACAGAACGTGATGAGAGTGGTAAAAACATGGTTTATCCCAAATTATAGGATAAGAGGACAATTTTGGATTCTAAATTTAACTATCAGCACACTGGTGGAGTTGTAATTAAGCCAGTTACCTCTGAGGACACAGGGACCCAGGGAGAAACAAGTAGCGTGAAAAACTAAAAGGAAATAAAATGCTTCTTCCTACCTTCCTACCTTCATTCCTGCCTGCACCTTTCCTGTAAAAAATAAAATCAATTTATCAATTTCATGATGATTTGGGCTTTCCCTTCCACTTAGAAAAATGGTTATCAATTAGCACTGCACTGTTCAAATCCTTAGGGTTTCTGATCTTATTTAAAAATTCCAGGCGCTCACTGGTGGAGTAGCGGTTAGGTCTGCCGCCTCCAGCCGAGAGTGCAGTCCACATCATAGGGATCCCAGGGGCGGGGTGAACCACCAAGATGAACAGCTAAATAAATGCTTCTTCCTCCTCTCCCTGCCAGCACCTTTCCTTAAAAAAAAAAAAAATTCTTTGCATAAAGGGTTTTACCTGTTTTTTTCTACTAAAGTCCACATTTCTGGGCAGTAAAAAGTAGCCCTAAGGCCCTTTCTCCTATATCCATGGGTAAAAGTTCCCAGCCAGGAGTCAAAACATCCTGGATCTGTCTAGACAAGGGTTGGTTAGAAAGAGGCTAACATGGGTGCTGGTGGATGGGCCCTGGTGGATGGGCTCTGGATAAGCACCACTCTGCTTGGTGGCGGAAACCCTCCAGTTTGGTGCATGAGCTGCGCCCAACGTGCCTGCCGTCCAGAAAGCCCCCCGCCGTCGGTGCTCGAGCGCGGCCCACTGGCAAGGAGCAGGCGCAGTGCCTCGCGCCGGCCTCGGCCTCGCGCTGCGCGTGGTGCGGGCGGGCGGACGTGCTGGGGCCGAGCCCGCACGCGACGTCGAGGCCTGCGCACTTGCAGTCGCGCAGCCTGGGGGCGTCAGCCAACGGTTTCCGTCGTCGGCGCTCGCCACCTTCCTGCGGCGCGGCTGGTCGGTCTCTGTTGAGTGAGCGGCCATGCGCAGGGCTGCTGGAGGCCTACACACCGGCTGGCGAGTGTGCGCGGCGGGAGTGAGCCCCTTTGCCCCGAAGACGGCCGTCTACCCGCCCCAGGCTGCACGCGTCCCGCTTAGGGGAGGCTGGCCTGTCTCTCCTGTGAGTGTGGCTGGAAGTGGCCCACGGCCCCCCGAGCTTGGTCTTAGAACTGAGCCTGGGGACAGCGGTGCAGGTGGGGAGGGAAGGGATGTCCCAGTGAGCTGGACTGGGAGGCCGCGTGGCCTGCTGTGGGCTCATTTTTGGAGGAGCAGCCCCATCCCTTCATTCCTTCTTTACCTCTCAGTTGTATCCTCCTTCCTCCTCTTCCCTGCGTTTGCCCGCTGGATGCTGGCTACTTAGCTGCTTTGCCAGCGCCTCCTTCCACACTGGTTGTGCACGCTCTGCGCCCTCTCGCTGCGCACCAATTCCTGATGTCGAGGTGCTTGTGCAATTTCTATTCGCTGTTAGGTTTCCCAAATGACGACTCTGAAGCGGGAACTTATTACGAATTTTACTTCAGAGGAGGCCACTCAGCGCGCTAAGAGCTCCATTATAGGCACTGGATCGGTGGGTACGGCTTGCGCAATCAGCATCTTGTTAAAAGTAAGTTACGTGCACCGTGCATAGGTTTTCCTCACTTGGAGACAAGGCTACCGCACATGACTTTGCAGATGGTGTAACTTCAGAGGGTGAGCGGGGACCCTAGCCAGTCCCTGCTGACTCAGCCCAAAGGAACAAGTGACTTTTTCTAATTGTCACACCAAAGGGGGCTCCATTTTCTGATGTGTATGGTACTGTTATGTGTGTTAGAAGCAGCTCTGCCAGTTGTGGTAGGTGTCCTGCTCCTACCAGTAATCGTTGTCTTCCAACGATCTTTCCCGTCTCCTGCTCCCTAGTGTTAGCTCCGTACACGATTTAGGTTAGTTTTCATCTGTAGCTGTTCTTAGCATTTGACGTAGCTGATAAATGTAGCTCCCACTTTAAGGTTAGACACAGGAATAAAAAGATTCTGACCCCTTTCTAAGGATTATTACCCTTATCTGAACTCATGACGTTTTAGTGATCATAATAGGCTCTTGGTGCCATACTTTTCTTCTTTTAATGGAATAGCTGTAAAATTTCTTTCAGCTAGTTTTCCATGGCCTTTAATCCTGGCGTGATTTATGGGATTTAGAGGTCATCCTGGGTTTCACATCCCAAAGACATGAGTGGCCCTAAGGCACCAAGAGCATCTCTGTCAGCTGCTGCTGGCAGACGTGAATGTCGTCGGTCATTTTGTCTCCCAACTCTAACACCATTGTCATCCGTGCGCTCATTTTTAATGGAGCACACATACATGGAAGCCAATAATATATTTGTTTGCAACATCAATAATAATGATTGTAAGAGTATGTTTTACATGGCTTATTGAATATAAATGAAAAGTAACTATCAGATTTTACAGAGAGAAAAAAAGCACAGACTATCTGAAGTTGCGTGAGTAATAAGTCTACAGATAATAGATGCAGATAACCTTGAAGTAAAAAAATTATTTACCATCTCTGCTTTGAAGACCTTCTCTGGGAGGAATTAAACCATCCCCTCCCATCCCAAATTATAGCGACAAGGTCCTAGATCTTGAATTCTGTGATGTAAACTGTAATACTTATTTATCTTAGAAAATGGTGAATCACGCTTTCCTGGAACCCCCCCACCCACAATCCCAAGGTTAAGCCTCTCTTTCCCTGACCCTAGACTCTGCTACATTTTTTTGTTCAAGGAGGTGGTGATATTTTAAAAGCTACTTGCAATAGGAACTATTTTAGTAATTTATGGTACAAACATTCTAGAGAAATAGCAGTGTCTTTGAAAATTACCAAATTAAATTATACCATAATATGTAAACTTTCATTAGTATAATGTGGTATCCTTGTGGTTAGGCATCTTTATAATGTTGTATTCCAAGTCTAGAATGGTGCTTAGTGTATTACAGACTCAGTTGAATGAGGGAATTGCTAAGAACCAAATGCATGTTAAAAGGGAAATAGTACTGGATACAAACAGAGTAAATATTCTTCTCACCTTCATTTTTTCTTTTTTTAAAGGAAAAGTACATGCAGAAATGAAGGTGTATAGGCAGGCGGAAGGGAGAGGAGGAGGAAGCACTTTATTTTTATTTTAGTTCACACTGGTTGCTTCTACCCAGAGCCAGAGCTTGAACCCAGGGATGTGTGGCCTGCTCCTTTGGAGGCGACTGACCCAACTGCTACTCCACCAGAGTGCGCCTCACCTTCAGTTTTATAAGTAAAGGAAAGAGGGTCCAGAGAGACTGAGTTAGAATATATTTTTATACTTTATTATTATTATTATTTTCGAGGGAAGGTGCAGACAGGCAGGGAGAGGAGGAAGAAGCACTTTTCTTTTGTTTAGTTGCACATCTTTAGCTGTTCCCCGAGCCCTGGGACGCACAGTGGGGTCCTTGGGATGTATGTGGGCTGCACTGGCCAAAGGCAGCTGACCAAACCACCAGGGCACACCTTTATATTTTGAAAAACAGTTTTAGATTTGCAGAAAAATCGAGAAGACAGTACAGAGAGTTCTATCTTTATCTCACACCTGGTTATTAACACATTACCTCAGTATGACATATTTGTCACTCTGAAGCAATATTGAAACATTATCATTAAAGTCCATACTTTTCTCAGATTTCTTTAGGTGTTTTTTTTTTTTAAAGGAAATGTGCAGGTAGGAACGAAGGTGAGTAGATAGGTAGGCAGGAAGAGAGAGGAGATAGAAGCACTTTATTTTTTTATTTAGTTCACACTGGTTATTCCCCCTGGACCTGGGACTTGAACCCAGGGTTTTGTGGCCTGTGCACCTTCAGAGGCAGTTAACCCAACTGCTACTCCACCAAGGTGCACCTGTTTTTTAAGAGAAGAAGGGAGAGGAAGAAGAAGAATTTTTTTTAAGGAAAGAAAGAAGGTATGTTTTTCCCCCCCAGCCCTGGAACTCAAGTCCTTGGGTCCATACCCTAGTCACTGACTTAATGCCTGAGCTGCCAGGACACATCAGATTTATTTTAGTTTTTAACCTAAGGCCCTTTTTCTGTTCTAGGATTTATCCAGGACACTGCATTACATTTACTCATCGTGTCTCCTTAGCCTCCTCAAGACTGTGATACTTAGATTTTCTTTGTTAGTGACAACTTTACAGTTTTGAAGAGTACTGGCCAGGCATTTTTTAGATGCCCCTGAATTAGAATTTATCTGATGCTTTTTCATGTTTAGACTGGAAGACACAGAGGTAAAGTGTCATTTTTATTGAATCATATCCAGATTCTGTACTATAAACATGATTTATCATGAACTGATTTTGACCTCAGTCAGCTGGCTGAGGTAGTATTAGATTTTCTCTGTTATAAGTAACTCTGTTTTCCCCCTTTCCATGCTGTTCTTTTTGGAGGAAAGTCCTTATATCCAGCATATACTTAAAGACAATTATATTTGCTGTCCTTGATTATAGTAATAAATTACTTGAAATTCTTCTGCAAGGGAGATTTGTCTCTTCTCTGTCCATTAATTAAATCATGTATTAATATCATATGAACTGATGGGTTTTACTTTATATTTTAGGCTGCAATCCAACAGTCCTTTACGTCTCTAATTGTTTCAGCTTTAGTCACTGGGAGCTCATTCTGTTGGCAAATATGTCCCTTAGACATACTCCATCAATGGGGCTTTTGTTTCAAACACTTCCTTACATTCTGGCATTTTAAGATGGCTCAGCTTCTTTATCTCACACCTTTTCAGCCTCACTCCTAATCAGCCTTTTCCCCAAGGTGCTCTCGTTCCTTTTTTGTAGGGACTGGAAATCAAGATCGGGGCGCTAGCTGTGCTGATTGCTTTGGGGGTTATAATACATTCTGAAAACTATCAGCGATACTTTTCACCAGTACTATATAATTTTGTTCATACTACTATTTTTTTTTAGTAATTCAAGAGTATTCAGAAAGTATTTACATCTCATTAAGTTACCCTGTGAGATAGTTTAGACTTCTCAGCTAATCAGTTACAATTTAGTTTAAAATTTAAAGTGGTTGATTTCTGTTTTCCATTAATTGAACTAAGGTTAAAAGATCCAACAATATAAGGTGAACCTGTACTTTAAATACAGATACTTGATCAGTTATTTCTAAGTTCTAGCACAAAGCCATTGTTTCAGTGAAAATTTTAGTATAAAGATTAAAGAATATGTAGTTACTTAAAATTTTTTTTCAAAAGGTAATACATGGTGTTCCCTGGTGGAGCAGCAGTTAGGTCAGTTGCCTTCAAAGGAGCAAGCCATGTAATCTCTGGATTCAGGTCTGGCGTTTCGAGGGGGAGCAACTAAATAAAAACAAATGAAAGATGTTTCTTCCTCTCCCTGCCTGCCTGCCTACTCACCTTCATTTCTGCCTGCACCTTTCCTTTAAAAAAACAAGATAAAACATATACCAGGTTAAAAAGGAAGAATATTACTAGATACACAGGAATAGTCACGCCTTCATCAATTTCCATCCAACCTTTTCCTCAGCATCTTTCATAGGCAATCATTTAAGTCAGTTTCTTGTGTATCTTCTAATGCTTCTTTGCAATTGCAAAGGTATTATTTACTTCCTTTCTTACCTATAAAGTAGCATGCTAGACATATATAGTACTGATTAATTTTTATAGGTAACTGCCTAATTATAGAACTATAAAATACTGGAATTGAAAGGAATCATATTCTAATCCATTTATTTAAAAAAGGTTTTATTGAGTTCCTGTGTGCCAGGTAGATGCTAAGCACCAGATGAGAGGAATGAGACTTCCTGTTGTTACGGAGCTCATAGTCTGCTAAAAATTCCTTCTGCAGAATTTCTGCTAGCCCCCTGTGTAACCCAGCTGGAAGAGCTGTTCACTATCTTCAGAGAACATAGTATTTGTTAAACAGCTTCTATTTTTGTTTTCATAATTGTGAGTTGAAACTTTCCTTTTTGTAACTTGTGTTTTTTTAATAGTCTGGATTTTTATATCATGATGAAATGTTGAACAGATTATGTCTTCTTTTGAGTGTAATAATTCATAAGGTAGACATAGATTGCCAGTGTAATCATTTTCTTTCGTTTCCCAACTAATCAATAGATCCCCCTGCCCTGCGTTTGACTAATGTCTTTTAGGGCTTGAGTGATGAACTTGCTTTTGTGGAGGCTGATGAAGGCAAACTGACGGGCGAGACAATGGATCTTCAACATGGTGGCCCTTTTGTGAAAATGCCAAACATTGTTTCTAGCAAAGGTTAATGTCATAGTTAAATACCATCATTTTCTAATATAAATATCTTAAGAAAAATCTTTTTCAAATCTGTTTTTGTGTAATCTTTCCTCTTTTTTTTTAAATTTTTTATGAGAGGGAGTAAGGAAGGAAAAAAGGAAGGGAGAGGAAAAAGAAGCATCATTACTCACTTGTTTATTTTTGGTTTTTCATCCATCCCAGGTCATGAACCCAGGTCCTTGGCTTTTACGTGGTCCATACCCCAGCTGCCAGCTGAGGACCTGAACCACCAGAGTGTACCTCTTTTCCTTCTTTTAGTAAAGGGAATGAAGGCGAGCAGGCAGGCAAACAGGAAGAAAGGAGAAAGAAACACTTTATTTTTATTTAGGTGCTCACATTGCTTGTTGCCCCAGCCACAGGTCTCGAACCCAGGACCTTGGGATGTGTGTGGGATTGCTCCCAGGTGCACTAGACCACTCGGCCACCAGGGCGCGCCCAGTATTTAAGAAAATCTTACCTGTTTCCCTCGTGAAGACTTCCAAAGCTAGCTAGTTGCCCCCTGCTCTAAACTCTCATAACACGCTCAGATTTCATTCGTTTGTCTTTCATTTATTTACAAGATTTCCTGCAGCACCAGACTGAATTCCAGGGAGCAGCAGTAATAGTAGTTATCATGACAGTTCTCATGAATTGATTGCTTATTTTATGCCAGACACTTAGCTAAGCACTTTGCATAAATTATTTATTTTAAACTTTTTTTTTTTAAAGAGGAAAGCAGGCCGGCAGAAATGAAGAGAGGAGGAAGTGTTTTTATTTGTTTACTTTTGGTGTTCTCTTAGGCCCCGGGTCACAAACCTGGACGCTTGGGCTTTATGGGGTCTATACTGAGCCACCAGTGCTTGCTTACATGTATTATTTCACTTAAAAAATTTAAAAATACTTAATTTTTTATTGTTTAATTTATTTTATTATTTAATCGTCATCACAACTCGGGCATTTTACAGGTGATAAACCTTTGAAGTGAGCTTACAAAAAAGTGATGGAGTAAGGGTTTGAGCCCATTTCTGTTTTACTCAAAAGCCTAAGCTCCTAACTGGTGTGCTTGATTTACTTGGCACCTGGGAGATAATTATTTGAGCATATAAATGAACCAAGATATCCCCGTTCAAGGGTCTTTTCGAACTATGCCTATTTTTAAACATTCTTTCCAGAATGATGTACATCTTGACTTCTTACAAAAGGTATGTAGGTTTAAAAAATGTATGCGGGAAACTTAGTGCTAATTTGATAAGAGTGCTATGGGCATAGTAGACGGGCTACCGCAGTCCACCCTTTAGGAAACAGCGTGGTGATTGAGCTGAACGGGAAATATGTTCTTAAATGTCAGATGTTGTCTTCCATAATTGATTTCCTGCTCAAACCTTTCCCCAGATTACCTTGTCACTGCAAACCCCAGTGTAGTGATTGTCACAGCAGGTGTACGCCAGGTCAGAGGAGAAACACGCCTTGATTTAGTCCAATGAAACGTGGCCGGATTTAAATTACTGATTCCCAGTATTATCCAGTACAGTCCCCACTGCAAACTGATTATTGTTTCCAATCCAGGTCAACTTTATTTTGACTGTTCAGTGAAGAATATCTTTAAGGGTGGAAGCTGGGTTTAGTAAACTTGCTTAAAAAAAAGTATTAAATTCTAAACTGCCAGTATAACTAGAATCTCGTTTTGTTAATGTAGCAAGTATTTTTCATAGTTGTAATGTGTGTATGTACCATAACGAAGGATGCATTAAACACTAATGTATATGAAAAGATAATTTGCTTAGTCATTGAACTTTGAAGGTTTGATTCTAAAGACTTTCACATCTCAACTGTTTTTCAGATTTCTAAAGGTATAGAATTATCCCTATAATTTACTGTTTGACTTTCCAGAATTGTACTAGACTCCTCACTGGTCATGCACAAAGCAGACAAATCCAAGATATACTTTGGAGATAAAATGTGCAGGATTGATAATAGATGTGTAGTTGAGGGGCAGGGAGGAATATAAAGTGAATTCTAGATTTTTCCCTTGAACATCTGATTGGATGATGGTTCTATTCACCTAGTTTGTGATGCTTTCCAGGTGGGAGTGAGTGAGGGAAGTAGGAAAGCATATTGATTTAGAAAAGGAAAATAAGGATTTCCAATTGGGACATGTTAAACTTGAGATACCTGCAAAGACAAGTATCTGATTATGAATCTGGAATTCAGAAATCTAGGCTGGGCTCTTCCTTTGGAATATTATTTCTCTGTGGGTGGGCCAAAGCTGAGTACCCGATTTAGTTTTTTCATTTTTATTTTGATATTGAAGAACTGCTATTTAAATGTTATTTAGTAATCTTATAAAATATTTACCTGACTTCAGCATCAAATCTATGGAACAATAATTATTCAAATAAGTCTTGATTCTATCTGTCTCCCTTTCCTTGCAGTTTCGCTATAGATAACTTACTGATTATTGTTTAGTTTATTGTTTTTATATGTACTCTTCTCCAGATTCTTTTCTTAAAACTTAGTAACATATCATAAAGATCATTCAAGAGTATTATTTAGAGATGTATCCATTACTGTAGCTTTGTGGTAAGTTTTGAAATCAGGAGGGGTGAAATCTTCCAATTTTGTTGTTTTTCAAGATTGTTTGGCTCTTCTAAGTCCTATGCATTTACATATGAATTTTAGAATCAGCTTCAGTTTTTGCAAAAAAGTCTGCAGAGATTTTGATAGGGAGTACATTGAATCTATAGACCATTTTTGGTAGTATTTTCATTTAACAATATTAAGCTGTCTTATAAATGCCCATAGGATGTCTTTCTACTTATGTAGGTCTTACTTAATTTCTTTTTTGGTGATTTTTTTTTATCATTTTTAGGGTGCAAATCTTTCAATTGCCTTGTTAAATTTATTCCTAAGAATTTTGGATGTGATCATGAAGGTTTTTTTCTTGATTTAATTTTTGCACTGTGCATTGAAAATTTTATAGAGATGTAATTGACTTTTGTGTGTTGCTCTTCTATCTTTTTATGCTGAACTCATTTGTTCTAATATTTTAATAGATTAAGATTTTCAATATACACGATCATGCTGTCTGTGAATAATAGTTTTATTTTGTCTTTCTAATTGGGATGCCTGCATTTCTCTTCCTTGACTAGTTACCTTGATTAGAAACTCCACTACAGGCATGCCTCAGAGTGCGGATTTGGTTCCAGACCACTGCAGTAAAGCGAGTCACATATGTTTTTTGATTTTCTAGTGCATATAAAAGTTCCATTTATATTACACTATAGTGAGTGTGCCACATAGCGTTATGTCTAAAACAATGTTCATTTCTTAATTAAATATCATTGCTAAAAATGCTATCTGAGCCTTCAGTGAGTCGTCATTGTTTTGCTGTGAAACATCTTGCCTGATTTAATGGTTACTGACGGATCAGGGTGGTGGTTGCTGAAGGTTGGGGTGATTGGTAGTTTCTTAAGACAGCACTGAAGTTTGCTGCATTGATTGACTCCTCTACTTATGAAAGATTTTTCTGTAGCCTATGAGGCTGTTTGATAGCATTTTACCCACTACAGACCTTTTTTATCTTTAAAGGAAAGGTGCAGACAGGGATGAAGGGAGTAGGCAGGCGGACAGGGGAGAGAAAGAAGCACTGCATTTATTTTTATTTAGTTGTACATCTTGGTTGCTTCTCTCAGGCCTGGTGTGAACCCAGGTTCTTGGGATGTATGTGGACTGTGCTTTGCAGGAAGCAGTTGACCAAACCACCCCTCCACCAGGGTGCTACTATAGAACTTTAAAAAATTGATAATATTGTTACATAGTTGCAGGCTGTTGAATTGTTACCTCAATCTGTGTGTCACACCACACCCACCACCAAAGTTCCAGTTCCCCATTATCACCACTAAGTTTACTCCTTTATCCCGATTCCCTCCCTCTTCCCTCCCATCTGGTAACCAGTCTTGAATCCTGTGAATTTGGTTGAGTTGTGTCTGTTCCTTTTTTTTTTTTTTTTTTAGTTTTCTTTTCATATTTCACATATGAATAAAATCCTGTACTTCTCTTTTTCTTCTGACTTATTTCACTTAGCATAACCACCTCCAGTTTCATGCAGTTTATTGCAAAAGGCACAGTTTCATCTTTTGTAATAGGTACATAGACTTCCATTGAATTTATAGACCATGGCTTCTTTATACAGTCATCTTTTGAGAGGCATTTTAGTTGTTTCATGTCTTCGCTATTGTTAATTGTACCACTATGAATATAGGGGTACAGGTAACTTTTTTCTGTTTTTGTATTTTGGGGTACATGCTAGAAGTGGGATTGCTGCATCAAATAGTCGTCCAAGGAGGTTGCACTGACTTACACTCCCAGCAGCAGTGTAAGAGGCTCCTTTTTCTCCACTCCCCCTCCAGCATGTGTTTCTAGTCTTTTCCATGTCTGCCATTCTCACAGGTGTGAGGTGGTATCTCACCTATAATAGAACTGCTTTCTAAATAGGAGTCATTCTTCTCAAACCCTGATGCTACTTTATCAACGAAAGTTTTTATATTCCAGATCCTTGATTTTCATTTCAACAATGTTCACAGAATCTTCAAGGAATAGAATCCATCTCAAGAAATCACTTTCTTTGCTTGTCCATAAGAAGCAACTTCTCATCAATTAAAGTTTTATTTTAAGATTGCAGCAATTCAGTCACATTTTTAGGTTCCACTTCTAATTCTCTTGCTATTTCCACCCTATATGCAGTTATTTCTCCACTGAAGTCTTGAACCCCTCAGAGCCATCCATGAGGGTTAGAACCAAACTGCTGAGGTTTTGTTTGCTTTAAAGAAAAGTTAAAGGCAGGAATGAAGTAGGCAGGTAGGCAGGAAGAGAGTGGAGGAAGAAACATTGATTTTATTTAGTTGTTCCCCTTGGCCCTGGGTCATGAACCCAGGGCCTTGGGATATATATGAACTATTCCAGCCAGGGGCAGTGGACTTATCCCCTAAGCCACCAGAGCATGCTCAAAACTGGTGTTAATGTTGATATTTTGCCTCCTCCCATGAGTCATGAATGTTCTTAAATATTATTTAAAGTGGTGACTCCTTTCCAGAAGGTTTTCAATTTACTTTTCCCAGGTGCATCAGAGGTATCATATGGCAGCTATAACTTTACAAAATACATATTTTAAATAATACGACTTGAAAATTAACATTACTCCTTGATCCATAGGCTACAGATTGGTGTTAAGTTAGCAGACACAATACAATATTCATCTTGTACCTCTCCATCAGAACTTTTAGGTTACCCTGTGCATTGTCAGTGAGCAGTAATATCTTAAAAGGAGTAGTAGGGCTAAACAGTGTGCTTAATATTCAGTAAATCAAGTTGTAAACAGATATACTGTCATTCAGGCTTTGTAGTTCCACTGATAGAGCACAGGCAGAGTGGATTTAGTATCATTCTTAAGGATTTTCTGAAAGGTAAATAAATGAGCATCGACTCCAACTTAAAGTCACCAGCTGCATTAGTCCTACCAAGAGTCAGCATGTCCTTTGCAACTTTGAAGCCAGGGCATTGACTTCTCTCTAACTAGGAAAGTCCTGGATAGTGTATTCTTCCAGTAGCTTCTTTAGTCTACATTTAAAATCTGGTTGGGTTTTTTTTTTGTTTGTTTTGTTTTTTTGTAGCACCCATCATCAGTTGTCTTAGCTACATCTGGAAAACTTGCAAAATTTTTTCACATCAGCATGTGATTGGCTGATTCACCTTGTACTTTTATGGAGATTCCTTTTCTCTTTAAACTTATGAACCTATTAAAAAGGTGACACTTCATACATGTGACAAATGTTTAATATCCAGAATATATAAAAAGCTCATAAAACTCAACAACAAAAACCCGATAAAAAACAGACAGAAGAATTGAATAGACATTTCTCCAAAGAAGACATACAGATGGCCAACAGGCATATGAAAAGATCTTCTTCCTCCTTGTTTTGTTATTAGGGAAACACAGAGCAAAACAACTATGAGATAATAACCTTATGTTTGTGAGATTGCTGTCATTCAAAAGACTGGAAGCAAAAATGTTGGTGAGGATGTGGAGAACAGGGAATACCTACACTGTTGGTGGGGGTGTACTTTGGAGCAGCCTTTATGGAAAGCGGTACGGCGAGTCCTCAAAAAATTGTGAGTAAATAACATGATCTCTTCATCTCACTTCTGGGCATTTACCCAAAAAACAAAAACACTAATTTGCAGAGAGATATGCACCCCCATGTTTATTGCAGCATTATTTGTTATAGCCAAGAATTGGAACCCACCTCAGTGCCCATTGTCAGATAAATGGATAAAGATGTGATATATATGTACATGTATGTACATATATACACACACACATATATATAATAGAATGTTACAAGCCCTAAAAAGATGAAACCCTGTCATTTGTGACATGTTTGAAATTAGAGGCAAATGTGCTAAGTGAAATGAGTCAAAGAGAAAAATCAATATCGGATGATCTCACTCATGTGGAATATAATGAAACAAAGCAAAGGAACTGACAAAACAAAAATCAACCCTTGGATGTTAACTACAGAACTGAGGCTACCAGTAAGGAATAGAGTGGGGTAGGAGCAAGGGATTGTGGGGTACAATGGACAGCAGTGAAGGACTTCAGGTAATTTTGTGGTGGGCAGGGTGTGCGGTCATCTATCTTGAGTAATGGGGAACTTATACATATGGGTTTTATGTTATAAATTAAAATTTCCTCAATAGAAAACAAAAAGGTGACACATGAAAATGAACACTGCTGTTGGAAATTTTCCTAATTCCAAATATAGGTAAAATCATCCAATATTTGTTTTCCTCCTGACTGATTTCACTTAGTAAAATATTCTCAAGTTTCTCCATGTCGTTGTGAATGGCAAGATTTTATTTTTAAGAATGTATTTATATAACATTTTGTAATATATATACATTACATATAAACCATATAAATTATAACATGTATATAAATCATTTGTTTACAGTTGCTGCATAGGCACTATTACCAATGTTCTTTATTCTTTTTTTTTCTTTTTAAGAGGAAGGAAGGAGGATGGGGCGGGGAGGAAGAAACGTTTTTAGTTTTACTTTTTTTATTTCGGTTTTTCTCCCTGGCCCGAATTCTGAGTCATGAACTCGGTCCTTGGGCTTCACATGGTCCGCACCTCAGCTTTCTCAGCCACTTGAGCCACAAAGGTACACCTGATGTTCGTTATTTCTTCACATCGATTTGAATGACTACCTGGTATCACTGCCTTTCAGCCTGAGGAATTTCCTTTAGTATTTGTTGTAAGGCAGGCCTGCTGCTAGCAGTGAATTCTCTCAATGTTTAAACCTTTGTGAGTCTTTTTGACCTTGATTTTTAAAATAATACCTTGCTGGACATAGGATTCTTGGTTGAGTTTCCCTTCCGGTACTTGGAATGTCATTTAATCGTCTTCGGGCCTACATTGCTTTAGATTAGAATTTACCTGTTAACTCTTGTACACAGTATCTTTTTCTTGCCATTTCTAATATTTTCTTTTTGACTTTTTACAGTTTGACTATCATGTGTCTAAGTGAGAATTTCATTTTATCATTCTTGGAGTTAAGCATGTTAATATTCTTCATGTTTGGGAAGCTTCTGCCATTGTTTTAATTTTTATTATTATTTCAGTAGTATTACTTTACAACAGTGTATGAGTTTTAGATGTGTAGAGTCACTCTTACACACACACCACCACGTTTCTAGTAGTCCACTGCCCATTAGATCCCCCCGCACTTTCCTTTGCCCCCACCACTCCCTTCTCTGATAATTTCAGTCCTGTTGTCAGAGTCCAAGGTCTTTTTTTATTTGTTTGCTTGCTTTATATTTCACATGAACATATTTGTCTTTCTTTTGACTTACTTCATCTAGCATAATCCCCTGTGGTTTCATCCAAGCAGTTGAATTGGCAAGATATTTTCAGTGGCTGAGTGGTAATCCATTGTGTATATCGATCTCATCTTTATCCAGGCATCTGTTGATGGACACTTAGGTTGTTTCCATTTCTTGACTATTGTAAGTAGTGCTGCAGTGAACATGAGGGTGTATGTATCATTTTGAATTAGTATTTTAATTTTCTTTGATTAGAAGTGGAATTGCTGGATCATGTTATTTATTTATTTATTTTTTGACTCTTTACTCTTGGCCTTGCATGCTGAACCCAGGTCTATAGGCTTTACATGACTTGCATCTTAATTGCCTTAGCTGTTTGAGTTACAGAATTGTGCCAATTGTCATATTTTTTAAATTTCAAGGAGCCTCCACAGTTTTTTTTTTTTAAGTGGCTGCACCCATAAACAGTATACTAGGGTTCCCTTTTTCTCTATAACCTAACCAACACTTGTTTCTGGTCTTCCTCCACCCCCACCCCTTTTTTAAAAAGGAAAGGTACAGGCAGGAATGAAAGAGAGCAGACAGGCAGGAAGAAGGAAGAACCACTTCATTAAGTTGTCCACACTATGTGGAATGCACCTGGTTTAAACCTCCAGGCCATCAGGGCACACCCATTTCTAGTCTTTTTTATGTAGGCCCTTTTCATTGATGTGAGGTGGTGTCTCATTGTGGTTTTGATTTGCATTTCCCTAATAATAAATCATGATGAATATTTTTCAGTAAGCCTGTTGATTAAAGTCTCCTTTGGAGAAATGTCTGTTCAGATCTTCTGCCCATTAAAAATTTATTTTGCTCAGTTATATGAATTATTTATATATCTTGGATATTACATCTTGAAAGATACATGATGCTCAACTATTTTCTCCCATTTAATTGATGGTCTTTTTCTTCTCATGATTTTTATTTTTTATTTTATTTTATTTTTACTGTGCAGAGCTTTTTAGTTTGATGATGTTGTTCTGTTTGCTTGTTTTTTGGTTTTCCTTCCCTTTCTGCTAGAGTCAAGTTTGCAAAGACCTCTAAGGCCAATGTCGTGGAACAATTGCCGGTGTTATCTTCTGTGTATTTTTATGGTTTCTGGTCTTACATCAAGTCTTGGATCTATTCTGAATCAATTTTTTTGTTTGAGTCATTCATTCTTTTGCATATGACTGTTCAGTTTTCCCAGCACCATTTGTTTAAAAGACTTTTTCCATTTTATGCTCTTGGCTTCTTTGTGGCAAATTGTCTGTATATGTGTTTATTTCTGGGGTCTCAGTTCTATTTCACTGATCTGTGTTTATATTCCAGTACCATAGTGTTTTGATTACTACTGCTTTGTAGTAGTTTGAAATCTGGGAGTGCAGTAACTCACTTTTGTTCTTTTTACTGATTGCTTTGGCTTTTCAGTGTCTTTTCCCTTGAAAAGTGCCATTAGAATTTTGACAGGGATTGCATTAACTCTATACATTGCTTTAGGTGAGATGACCATCTTAATATTAAACCTTCCCACCCACGAGCATGGAATATCTTTCTATCTTTTGTATTTTCTGTCTTTTAACAGTGTCTTAGTTTTTATTGTACAGGTATTTTACCTTGTTTATTCCTAGGATTTAATTATTTTTGATGTGATTATAAATGCAATTGTTCTCTTAATTTTTCTTCTAACTCAACTCATTTTGCATATAAAATGCAACATCTTTGTATACTAGTTTTGTAGCCTGCCACTTTACTGTACTCATCTATTCTGACAGTTCTTTAAATTACATTGTTAGTGTTTTCTATGTATATCATGTTACCTGTAAAAGGTGGTAGCTTGCTTTCTTTTCCAATTGATTTCTTTTATTTTTTCTTCTTGCCTAATTGCTCTGTTGAGGACTTCCAATACTGTGTTGAATAACTGTGGTGATGTGAGTGAACATCTTGTCGTGTTTCTCATCTTGGGAGAAAAGCTCTCAGTTTTTCACCATTAAGTATATTGTTAACTGTCAGTTATTCATATATGGCCTTTATTATGTTGAGGTATGTTCCTTCTATCCCCATTTTATTTTTTAGATCATAAATGGGTGCTGAATCTTGTCTTTCTCTCTGCCATCATTTAATATGATGAGATGACTTTATCTTATCTTTTGTTGATGGTCTATTATAAAATTGATGTGTATATATTGAACCATCCTTGCATCCTTGGAATGAATCCCACTGGATGATGATCTATGTATTGTTGGATTCAGTTTGCTAATATTTTTTAAAAGTAAGGTTCAGGCAGAAATGAAGGCAAGTAGGCAGGCAGGAAGAGAGGCGGAAGAAGTATTTTAATTTTATTCGCATTTAGTTGTTCACACTAGAGGTTTCCCCTGATGTGGGGCTTGAACCCAGGGGTGTATAGCCTGTGCTCCTTTGGAGGCAATTGACCCAAATGCTACTCTTCCTGGGCACATGTTCCATAGGTTCTGATAGCTCATGTCTTTATTCTCATATTTGTCTCCAAGTATTTTTATTTCTACTTTGTTTAATCAATCACGATTCTGAAGCATTTTTTTTAAACTCCACATACTTGTGAATTTCCCAGTTTTCTTTTTGAGATTTATTTCTATTTTTGTATCATCATGATTGGAGAAATACTAGATGTGATTTCAGTCTTCATAAATTTGTTGAAACTGTGTCCTAATGTATCCTATGGTTGATCCTTTAGAATGTTCCTTAAGCACTGTATCTGTGGCTTTCTGCTTCCTTAAGATATATGTGAACTGTGCTCCTTACAAGGGCATGCATTCATTAAAATCTTAAGGCTTACTTTGTGATATAGCTAATAGAAAGTGTTTATGTTACTTACGCATTTAGGGGAAAAAGAACTTTATTGGGCCTGGTGACCTTTACCTAATCACTACTTTTATTTAGTTTTACTAAATTTTTACTTATTTCAAATTATTACTAATCTATCAGTTTCTGACTAGAGGAATGTTTAAAATTGTTCATTATGATTATGAATCAAATATACCTTGTAGTTCTCAATTTTTCCTTCACACATTTTGAGGGTATTTTTCAGTTGCATTTCAGTCTATGATTATATATTATTGAATTGTTTCATATATTATGTAGTATGTCTGTTTTATCCTTATAAATGCTTTCTTGTTGAAAATACTATTTTGTTTGCAATTATGATAGCTACCATGATGTTTGGCTAATAGTTGTCACTTTTAAAATTCAGGAAGAAAAAAATTCTGATAATGCTAAAAAAAATAGTTCATTTGCCCAAAACATGCCAAAAAAAAAAGTTCCTGTTGCTCACTGGGACTAAAGCCTGACTATATTTTATAGGAAAATTATATTTAATCTATATTTATTTCTTTATATTCCTCTCCCCTTGCCTCCCCCCACCCCTTGCCTCCCCCACCCCTTGCCCTGGGTCTTGAACCTGAGTCCTTAGGCTTTATATGGTCCACCTTTGCTGTCTGAGCCACAAGGGTACATTTTAATTAAGTTTATTTTCTCAGAAAAAATATTTAAAATTTTTGACAAGGGGTTATTCATTTATTCATGTTTCTCAAAATTTATAGGCTGATCCTGTATTTCTGCACAGCAAGCTATAAGCTGTGCAAAGTAGCCACAAATTAAAAAAATCTTTATTGAAGTTACATTGCTTTATATTATCTAGATTACAGGTAAACAGCATTTTGACATCTATATATATACATTATGATTATTACCAAATACAGTTGACCCCTTTTATCTATTTACCGACCTCTCCCCTAATTTTTTGAGTAATTTATTCCTGTTGAGTAAATGATGTTGAAACGTTGGTATAGCTAGAGTTGAGAGCCATGTTTTTCCCCCATAAAACATCAAATTTGCCAGTTTTAGTCAAGCCAAGTCTAAAGAAATATATTTTAGATGAGAACTTTTTCTGACCTGAATTTTTCTTCTCAGTGGATATCTTAACTTACGTAGCCTGGAAACTGAGTGCATTTCCTAAAAATCGTGTTATTGGCAAGTGGCTGTAATCTGGACAGTGCCCATTTCCGTTTCCTTATTGGGCAGAGACTTGGTATCCACTCGGAAAGCTGTCACGGATTGGTCCTTGGAGAACATGGAGACTCAAGTGCTAAGTCTAAAAGCATCACTGAGCCGTGCACACACTCTGAACTACGTATAGACTATTCTGCTCATAGATATTTCATCAGAAAATAAATAGCGCTGGGTGAGATAAGGACTTTTATTCTATTTCAGACTCTCTTAAGTAATGTCTTAATTTTTACTGTATGATTTTTATAAGAAAATAATTTATCAGAAATATAAATTTGAAAAAGACTAATCCTACATATAAGATGTTAAAATTGTAAGCTTTCTTAGTGTAGCATTTAGCAACATGATGTAACTTAATATGTTACTTGGAAAACCAGTTCAGAAAGGTTAGTGTTGTAATTCAAGTAACATAAATTCTTCATATTAACTGGAAAAAATTAGAGGGAAGAGGAGGGGTGTGCTATGGTGATAGCAGTCCTTTTTTTCTTAGTGTTTTCTGGTTAAGAACCCTTGAAATCTATCTGCTATAAACCCTGGCTGTGGAAAATAAATAAGTGATAAAACTATCTACAGTGGAACATTTAAAACTGTTGCTTTCTTGAGCATCAACTTCCGTATGGTGACTTGATAGGACACACTTTTGGGTCGCTCCCCACAGACACCAAAAAAACCAAATCACCTGTTTGCCTGAGATAAACAACAAGAAACAACTGGCACTTTAGCTGGAGACAGCTTGGCTGACGATTAATGGTGGGGGAGGGCACCTGGCACAGTTCTCAGCTGAGTTGCAGATTTGGATTTGGGATGAAGGTCAGGAGTCTCCAGACGCTGGTGGGGTGGAGGCTAGGGATTTCAGGACCAGCTGCAGAGGCAGCGAGAGGTGGGCCCAGTGGGGCTGAGACGCAGAGCCACAGAGAGCCGACTTTGGGAGGGGAGTGAAAGGAGAGTCAGCGCACCAGGAGCTGAGCTGGAGCCTGCGCCGAGAAATTGCACTGGGCACAGCCATAAGCAGAAATCAGCCAAATCAAACCCCTCCCACAACCATTTCACTCCAGAGCCTGGGAGCCACTGAGTGGAAATCCTGTCCACTGCATATCTGCCTACTGTAAACCCCACCCATCAGGTGCCCCACCCACTGGACTACAGTGAGAAGTCAGTCCCAAACCTCAATGCTACCCGACAGTGCCACCTTGTGGGTAGAGGTGAAACTGCAGGGTGATTGCCAATCCTGGGCAAGTCAAACCTATACAACGCCAGGGAAACCAAACTCTCAGAAATATAAACAGAATGCTGAATAGAGCAAAGGCTGAGAAATATACATGAAATGGTGGATCCAATCAAAAACCCAGGGGAAAATCTGAATATGGCAGATGTATGTAAATTACCTAAAGAAGAATTTAGGGTAACAGTGATTAACATATTCATGGGAATCCAGAAATCAGTAGAGACAGTAAAGGAGAATGTCAGGAAGCAAAGAGAAGAATTAAAACATATCAAACAGGTAAGAGACACAATGGCTGAATTAAAGAACACAATAGAGGGAGTCAGCAATAGGATGGATGAAGCTTCCCACAGATTCAGTGCTCAGGAAGATAGGGCAGAGGAACTCAATCAAACAAACCAGCAAAGATATAAAAAAATTCAAAGAATCGAAGATAGCATTCGAGACCTCTGGGATAACATCAAAAGAAACAACATTCGCATCACAGGGGTCCCAAAGGAAGGGAGAGAAAAGGGGGTAGAAACCATATTTGAAGAAATAATATATGAGAACTTCCCCAATTTGAAGAATGAAGCAAGCCTGCAGGTCCAGAAAGCTCAAAGAGTTCCTAATAAAAGAAACCCAAACAAATACACGTGGACACATCGTCATAAAAATGTCAAAAATACAAGATAAAGACTATTCAAAGCAGCCAGACAAAAACATGTCACATTACAGAGGAGCCCCCATAAGGCTGTCAGCGGACTTCTCAAGTGAAACTCTGCAGGCCAGAAGGAAATGGCATAATATATATAAAGTGCTGAAAGAAAAGGAGTTTCAACCTAGGATACTCCATCAGGCAAGATCATCATTCAGAACTGAAGGAATGATAAAAAACCTAATCTGACAAGCAAGCTGAAGGAGTTTATCACCACAAAACCATCTTCACATTAAAGGATGCTCTATAAAGCAACCACATAGAAAAAGTTAAGTTAGCCAACACGCCACAGAGGGTGTCATCTGCCAGCCCTGGTCAAATTACAACCTCCAGCACAGTTTCTTGCTTCCAGCACTTGTTCATCAGTACAACTTATCAACAACCCGGTGGAAGCGTCCCTTTCTTGCATGCCAGCTTCTGTGTACTTTCCATGAAAGTCCTGACCCAAGACAGCACAGTGACTTTCTTCACCACCAATGGACAACTACACCTTTTCTAGGTGACAAGAATCCCAACCTTAAGGAAAGGTTCCATCTTTTCAACATGTTCCTTCCTTCGATACTCAGTTCTCCTTCCCAGCATACGTTTTAGAGTACTCAACCCCTTTATAGTTAGTGCCCCAATGTAATTCACAATGTAAACTTTCCATGTTTTCATTTAAAAAATTCTTAAAAAAAACCCCACAAAGCAAAACCTTTTGCTTTCTTGTTTGGAGATTCTCTGCCAAGATTATAAAATTGTGGGCCCCATCCTTGGAGATTGTGAGCAGATTTCAGGTTGAATTTAGACATCTGGTTTTTTTCCTTCTGTTGAAAATGCCTAATTAAAAACCACTGGACAATTATCAGAGTTTTGCTATTATTAAAAAAAAAATACTGCTATATAAGGTCATGAAATAAATGGGTTTTTAAAAATATCTTTTTCTTAGTTCCTGTATGGAGTGGAGTGAACATTGCTGGGGTCCCTCTGAAGGATCTGAACTCAGCCGTAGGAACTGATAAAGATTCCGAACAGTGGGAAGAAGTTCACAAAGAAGTAGTTGCCAGGTGCGATGTTACGGTCACATTTTCAACACCTCGGAAGTTCATTGTAAGCCTGAATTCTGCCAGAGGGATAAGATTAGGTTCCTTAAGTATGGAATATTCTGTTTTATATACTTTTCCTTCATTATCATTTCTTTGTTAATACTTACTAGATTATACATTTTTAAGCAGGGACTGAATATGTCTCTCACTGCTGAGCCTAACCCAGTGTCTGTCACACAGTAGGCACTTTTTGATTGACTATATTCTTTTAAACTGTTGCTATAGAGTCTCCACTGTTAGTGATATAATAATGTCTGGCTCCCTGTTCTTAACTTCATAACTATTTAAGCTTAGTCAGTCCCTCTAAGGCATTTCTAAAATTGATGGAAACATTTCAGTTTTGTAGCATTTCAGATAGACTGCCACCAAGTGGATGTTTGATGACAAGTATTTCTAAACTTAACGTTCATGGTTTCTTTGAACTTCCTAGTGGCTATGAGATACTTAAAAACAAAGGGTGTACTTCCTGGGCTGTTGCTCTGTCTGTAGCTGATATAACGGAAAGCATTCTGAAGAATCTTAGGAGAGTGCATCCAGTTTCCACCATAAGTAAGGTAGGAAGTTCATGTTTGAAAAATTACTTAACACTAAATAGTAAAAGAGCTTTTATGAGCAACGGTTTTTGAGGCGGACCTTGTGAAAGTACTTCTCTTCCTAAGATACATTATTTGCTGCTGCCAAAGACAGAAAGGCGGCAGGGAAGGGGGAGGAAGAAACCTGATTTTGTAGACCTTTGTCCCTGGTCTAGTGTGATTGTTTCCTATTACACATTTGATTATTTGAGTGAAATACGTACAAATATCCAGAATATCAGTTGGAACCAGTCAGGGGCGGGTCTTATGCATTTTGAGTAGTTCTCTAACGTTCCAATAATGCCCAATGAAAAGATGTAGGAAAGCAGTAGTCAAAAAATTTTAAGTCTCCTGAGGAGAGCAAAGCTGGGGCCAGGGATATTGTTATTCTGAATGGGAGGGTTATAAAACAAAATGGACTTAAATCACCAGGGATAAAGTAGTAAGAATTTTGAAGTGGTTCCCTAAAAGGAAGTGGTTTTGGGGGCAAGGGAAATGAGGAGGGTGGGTCTCACACACATGGCAAGCAGCTGGGGTCTTTGTGAAAGATGGCTGATGGTTTTTAACAATAAATGCCTAATAAACAACAGGTAAAGTCTATTTTAAATTGTTCTGTCTGTTACCTATTTTCTCCTGCCATAATTCACACTACGTTAAACATTCACTCAGCAGTATTATTTCTCATCTTGCAGACTGATGCTAGAAGAAAGGAAAAGGAATAATTTTAAGTCTTTATTTTCAGGACCTCTATGGAATAAATGAAGAAGTATTCCTTAGTGTTCCTTGTATACTGGGAGAGAATGGGATTACAGGCCTCGTAAAATTAAAGGTGACCCCTGAAGAGGAGGCTCGTTTGAAAAAGTGCAGAAACTCTTTGGGAACTTACAAAGGAGCCAAAGCATTAAAGTTTCTTAAAGCTACCATCCTGAAGTTATCAAAGGAGAGAGTGGTTATAGGATTATATATGCTACACTTCCAAATAGACTTCAATTCCTAAAAGTTGGAAGTGATTCCTGTAGCCCTCCAGCACCTGGACTTATTTCTAGATGTTAGATTTTGTGTGTGTGTACACATATATATGTAATTTTTTAAAATAATTCCTAAGTGACTGTTTAGGTGTTTTGATAGATCCCCTTGTACCTGCCATTTGTTCCAAAAGAATGTATGATGTCAATTTGTTACAGAAATTCTGATTCTTTTAAAAATCTTTTGTTCTGGCTAGCTGATACCTAATTTTCATTTCTATGCTATAAAAAAGCTGTGACTTCTACAATGTAAAAATAAGACTATGTACACGTCAGGTTAAGTGCTTTGTTTGCTAAATTAAAAGCCAGGCTTCTTAGTAAGGTTTCATGGATTTTTCTTAAAGATGTTTAATAAAGAAGAGAAAAATTATGCAACAAATTTTATTTAGCATAGTCAGTTCCAACATTCAGCACAAAAAGAGTTTACAGAGGATAGAAAGTGCATTAATAAAAGCCTGTCTTTACCAAAAGAAAACAGAAAATATATTATTGATTCAAAATATTTTACACTTGAATGATAAACTGCAATAACTTATTCTGGGCACCTACTGATAAGAGAAAGGAAGGGAAGAAAAGAATGCTTTAAAAGAAGAGCTCAGTGTCCAGCTTAGTCAGAGGAGTCAGTAGAGGTCACTGAGACCGGCAGTCTTTCTTGCTTTTTGCATTAACGCCCTCAGCTGGAACTGTTTACGGGACAGAAGACGGACGTGCTAGGAAGGGGAAAATGTCAAGAGTTTAGAATAGTGTGATCCAGTCCCAGGCGTAAAGTATCAGTTTGTAGTCTAGCAGGTATCTAAGAACCCCAGACGCATCTGAAACAATACTTGATTATTTATGTTTTTTTTTAACACCACTAGACTGATGCTAATGGAGTGTGTGGTCTTCTGAGACCCTAATAAAAGACTTTACTTCTGAGTTACATATATTTTGAGATAACCAAGATGACAGGGAAATCTATACGGTGATCCTAACAAAAGCTGCAAAAACAAAAACACCCAAAACCCTTTTACTTTGGTAATTTTGTCTCCACTTGGCTAAAGAAAGAGGGCAGGGATAAGCACACAAGGCCGACCTTTGTCCTCAGTCCAGTGCCCAGTAGAGAGCATAGCTCTCTTGCACCTTCACGTGTCTATCTCCATTAACCTGTGTCACCCCTGCAGAGGACAGTGTCCAGAAAGGGAGTCTTCCCGAGTCTCCAGTCTACCCAGCCACTCACGAGCTTCATCGGGTCTCACTCCGTGAGACAGGTAGGATCAGCAAGTGACCTGACCGGCCTGGCAGGCACATTGAAGCACCAGTAGTAGCACCTGGATCAAATATCCGAAGGGTGGCTGCCCTTACTGCTAATGTCACGCTCTTCCTGACTCAACAATAACCAGAGCTGGCTCACTGGATCTTCATGACTTTACAACAGCATGAAGCCAGAAACAACCTTCATTCAAAAGGGCGAAAGTACCAGCAGATACTTTTGCTGGGAGTTTGATCTGGGAAAACAGGTCCAAAATTAGACAACTCTAAGAAAATTAACAGAATAAAAACCCCAAAGGGTGGGGCAGCCACTAGCCCACTTTTCTTCCCCTAATCAGACTGATCCCGGCCCTTCATAGGTGAGAAGGCGCCCCACAACCACACAGATCACTTGCCCCCTGGGAAAGACAAGGATTCTTAATCCACCACACGGAGAGACCCTCTTGGTTTGTGGTTTTCAAGGTCAGTTTCTCTAAACCACAATTTCCAAAATCCTGCAAAGAGTGAGGAAGACATACCTTCAGGAAGACGTCCAGGTCTATCACTCCTCGCCTCAAGGCTTCTCCCAGGTAAAAGATAGTGTCTTCAATAGCATTTTCCTCTGCATACAGATTTAAGATCTGTTTGTACAGCGGGGCTGTGGGGATGATAACTTCATCAATATCATTGTTTTCAGATTGATTTTCCATCTTCTCCAAAGCAGAACTTAGTTCTTCATCCTTCTTTCTCAAAAGTTCTATGTTTTTATCAACCTCAGCCTGAAAACAGAACAGTCCAAGCATGATGATTTTATACTAACTATACATGATTATTTGCTTATCTGTCATTTACAGTTTGACTTTGTACAGACAAACTTGCTAATAAAAAAAAAAAAACATTTAAACAACTCCTCTGAGACTAATGTTACAAATAACACACTGGTCAAAGACAGAAAGAAAAAAAAAAAGACAGGAAAAAAAAGAGGAAAAGGTGTGCTTCAACATGCTGACAGAAAACAGGTTAATGCTGGAAATATAGTTGAGTGATATAGTGAGTGATAAAATCTTGAACATTATGGCAAGTGACAAATGATATTGCAAACTGAGCCATCAGACAAGATACTTCTCAACAGGAAGTTTCTTACATGAAAAGCATAAACAAGATTTTTTTTTTTCTTTTAAATGACAAGTACAGGCAGGAATGAAGGTGAGCAGAAACAGGCAGGCATGACGAGAGAGGAAGAAGCCCTTTTTAAATCTAGTTGTTCATCTTGGTTGTTTCCCCAGCCCTGGGACGCAAACTCAGGTCCTTGGGTTGCATGTGGGCTGTGTCAGACGGAGGCAGCTAACCAAACTGCTACTCCACCAGGGGGAATAATTCTGCCCATTCTATATGAAAGAGTCAATCCTAGACCCCCAAATACTTGAACTTTAGTCTGAATTACACAGGTGTTACTTTTCTAACTTGTGAATGGAGCTGGTAACTTCAAAGCTCACTTTACCATTTTTAACAGACTAATGTGTACATACAAATCCCTTTCAAAAAAGCTCTTAAGCATTCAGTAACTCTACCCTTTCATCAAAAATGCACATTTATTGGGATAAATTCTCCTTCTCAGGGTGAAAGTGGGGCATGAAACTGGCACTGGAAATGATGCTGGTGCCTCTACCTCCCTGTTAAACAGTCACGTTTCAGGCGCCCTCTGGCAGTGGTGTTTGTCTGCCTCCTCCAGCGAAGCAGTCTACATGCAGCCCAAAGACCGCATTCACATCTGGGGGTGGAGGAAACAACCAAGATGAACAGCCGAATAAAATGAAAATGCTTCCTCTTCTCTTCCTGCCTGCCTATTCAACCTCCATTCTTGCCTGTACCTTTACCTGAAAAACAAAACAAAAAGCAGGTCACACTGCTGACTTATACTACTTCAGGGCACAGCAGTCTGATAAATGAGAAAGCTTCAGAACTAAAGCTTGCAAATCCCATGTTTTATGTAGCTCTTAATCACTCAAATATCCTGGATTATTAAATTGGAAAAGCTCACCTTAAGTCTGCACTTGAGTTCTGCAGTTTTTTATCATGGCTTAGAACTCTCTACAATTCTTGTTTCTTAAGGCGACATCAAGCACACAAATAGTCCTCCACTGGGTCAAAACATCATGCCCCAGAGTGAAGGCACAAGCAGAAATGTTCTGAATACCACCCATGTCCCAAACAATGATCAACTTTCAAACATCCACTCCGTTTTTTAACATAGCTACACTTAAAAACATGTATAATTTTCTGAATTGTTACTTATGTATACCACTTTCCATGGGAGACACTGTAATCATTTTCACTTGCAGGAAGATAAAATCCAAGTCAGAAAGAATAAACTTAGTTCTTGGATACCCAGTACACTTTGCAATGGCTACAATTTAATTTTAAAAGCCTAACTATTCATTAATTTACTTACTACTTCTTGGTCTAAACGGGTAACCATCTCCTCCAGTTTCTGGTGACCCTTTTTCAGGTCTTCCTCAGTTCGTTTCAAGGCATTCAGTTCTGCCTGAGCCCGATCCATCTCCTCTTTCATCCGCCATCTGAGTTTGTCACTGACTGCTGAGATCAGAGAGGCTCGGATGGTATCCTCGCTGATTGTGCCATCCCTACTGGGACCTTAAGAGAAAAAAACTGGTTTATTTCCCAGCTCTTTCTATTCCTTAAAGAAAAACCTTCAGAAAACAGGACAAAATATGAGCTGATACCTTCAAAGTGTTGGGAAAGAAATTATGTTAAATGTTCTAATTTCACCAAAATCAACCTTAGCATTGATTCAGAAACACATTCCCTGCAAGATACTATTAAATCATATTTATTTAATCTCTCTACTTATACAGCCCAAATAATAAGCTATTTTCTCTATGAGACAGAGGCTATGTCACTACAGATTATAAGTATTACTAAATCTCCTACAAAAAGGACACATTTACATCAAGAAGAAACATTTGATTCAGGTTAAGTCCATTTTTAGGCTTCACTGCTAAAACTCTAGGTGATAGGAGCTCATGGCAGAGGCCAGCCTGTAAGGACGGAGAAGGGGCAGTTTCCCTAAACAAATATACAGGCTAACAGGCTTCCTTTCTGCAAGACATTTAGTTCCTTGCTCCTGACCAAGAGTACCACAGAAGGAATGAGCAACAAGAGAATGACATTCAAAAAATACAGCAACTAATAAAATTCTGCTTAGTCTTAGATTCTTTACTGTTCCAAGTGTCCCCTACTAATCAGGGTCTTGTAAGATCACCTTGCACATTTCAGAGCAAATAAACACCCTCAGACATTCTCTTTGAAAGGTTCTCCCTTTAACGTAAGTATGAATACACTCCTGTATCAGAAAATATATACATGGTATTCTGCTTTTCAGGTATTACCACGTAGGGACTCTAGGTGTATAAAGGGTTAGGATGAGCACCTTAGTGGTGCGCCCCGGTGGAGTGAGGGCACCGCCTCCACAATCCACACACACCCAAGGATCTGGGTTTGCGCCTGTCCCAGTGCAGGGGGAACAACCAATGTGAACAACTAAATCAGGATACATACAGAAATAAAATGCTTCTTCCTATTCTCTCTTCTTGCCTATTTGCCTTTATTCCTGCCTATACTTTTCCTTTAAAAAAAAAAAAATCTATGATATTACTTCCACATCAGCTGAAAATTTTAATCATTTTAACACTGAAATATCAGGGGGAAAAAGTAGAACCCTTTAGTTGTAAAATGTACCTAAGTTCTCGCTGAGTATGTTCCCATCCAATAGAGGCCCCATTCCTGTACTAAGTTACACTGTTTCTAAAGAGAAACGTCTGAATCACACCACAACCAGTTTCATATGTGTTTCAGTGCTCCATCTGATCACAATTCTGGACATTCCATAAATTGGTCTGGTCATTCCAATTTATTTTCGGATTTGTAAAGATGTCTTCTGACAGAAGGTAGTCCACACTCAGGTTATCTTGAATGCTTTTCTGGGCATTTGGAAATGATGGTGGAAGACTTTGGTGCTCTCCAATGTCGGAGATTTCAAAAGCAAGAGTCAGCCTAGTGTGTGCTGGTGTTTCTCTCCCCCCTCCCCCTGCTGCCCTTTTTTGTTTTCCACTACAAAAGAACTAAGTTTATTCTTCCTGACTTGGATTTTATCTCCTGTCAAGTGAAAATGAGTACAGTGTCTCCCATGGAAAGTTCTCATGGGGAAAGTCCTCTGTCCATTTGTTCTGAGGACCCTGCTTGTACAGAATGAAAGAGTCTAACATCTGACTCCTAGTTTTCACTACTCTCCCTACGTGGGTCTCCTTCATTCTTGCTAAAAACCTAACACTGAGGACAGCTCTAATAGAATCCATCCTTTAAGGTCCACAAAAAGGCAATTAAATACTTTGGTTGATTACTAAACAAATTCATACAGTATAATTTCCAGATTTCACTTCCAATTTTACAAAAGTATTCCAGCTTATTTTCTATTTCTGAAAAGCAAAAGTATTAACTCTGAGATAACCTGTACTTTTGAATCCAGAGTCATAAGCTGGAGGGCAAGCACATTTCCCCTTTGAAAAGTGAGATCTTGATTTTCACATCCCTGGCCTCTTACATTCTTTTTCCGAAGTGTTTTTATCAATTTACCTGCAACTACATTACCTGCAGACTCAGTCCCTCAATTTTTCTTACATCTTCCTTTCTTATCTCTTCATTCATGTAGACACAGGATGATTTCTGCAACCTTCCTGGATTCACCAAATCGTCACCCATTTCTTCTGGCACCTTTGACCTTTCTCTCACCCAGTGAGCATCTCTCCTGTAGTGTAGTGGGTCCTAAGTCCCTTGCCTATCTCTTAAAGAGTCCTACAGACAGGCTGCCAGCTAAAGTCGCCTCACAGGACAGGACGTCTGAATGTAAAAGCCTTGCTTGCCATAACCTTACCAAAGAATTTCGATACTTTTGATTCTTTCTTAAAGCCCTAAGTCCTTTGCCATCCCATCATCTTACAAAGGCAAAAGTCCTCAGAACATCTTACAAGAAGACCGAAACCATGAAACAGGCATCTTCTACTCATTTCTCCTTCTCCTTTATAACAAGAACCTTTCATCTGTGCCTGGCTGTTAACTGCTCAAAAGTACTAACAACCCTTTCTCAGCAAGACAACTTACTTTCCTCCACATCCCTTGAAGGATCAGATGAGTTTAAGCTTTCTTCTATCCCTCTTCCAAATTCTAATTACAGCTGATCCTTGGACAACTTGGGGGTTAGGAGTGCTGACCCGCTCTGCTGCTGAAAGCAGAAAATCTACCTGTAACTTACAGCTGGCCCTCTATCTGAGGGTTCTGTATCCTTCGAAGCAACCAATTAAAATCCACTTTGGTCGAATCTGTAAATGCAACCCTTGGTTTCCACGTGTTTCAAACCCATGTTCTTCAAGGGTGAACTGTGGGCTAAGCACCGTGAGTTTTCTATTCTGCTTTTCTTCTCTGGTTAAGTTTGGCCTTAGCTAAGAAAGGTCCATTAATTCACCTCTCTTCTAGCCTTAGACCTTGGGTAATCTGTGAAACTATTCTTATCACCTCTGAGTTCAAGTCCAGTCTTATCCAACATCACTTCTAATCCATGTACATTCTCAATGGGGCTACTGCTCGTCTAGAGGTGAAAATTGGTTTGTAGGATTGGAAAAAACTTACTTTTTTCAGGTATAAAGTGGAGTTGTACACGCACATAGAGATAACATAGTTTATGGGGCGGATGATCAAGAAAAAAATGCATAAAAAGACTGAAGGAGGAGGATGATTTAAAGAGAGTTAAACATCGCAGTAATCTACCTGTGAATCTATTTTTCCTACCAGGTATTTTGCCGCTACTGTAAACTTCTACTTGGCTGGTCTTGTCACTATCCCAGTCTCATTCCAAAAATAACGGTCTCTATTTGCTACAACATAAATGATACAAATCACACCTAGGAAAGGCAAACTTCCCGAGGGCCTTGACTTGGGTACTCAATAATTACCTGCTAGATGATCTGCTTTCCCCCTGTAATCAGCTCTCATTCGAGAACGAACTGGCTAAGTAATTCTAAACTAACAAAAAGTTTAAGTTCTTGAATATCATATGCCATCTTTTACCGTTCAATATGGTTAACGGTAATCTCCACTTACCTTTCCTCTAGTAGCCATAACGAATTCCCCAAACGCTGTATAACAAATAGCCTGCTTTCATAACAGTTCTTTATCAGTTTAAAAACATACTTTTCTCAAGAGAGGGACTGTATAATCCTTACTCAGCCTAAACACTAAATAATAAAGGCACAAACTGTTGCTGAATGATTTGCCTGAAACCAATGGAATACATTTTCTTCTCGGAGATGTCGTGGGGCAAAGCAACTTCAGGGTCCCAGACAGAACTTCTCAAGATGTGCCCTTTTGGAACTGTCCTTTCCTACGCTCTGTTGGGATGTAAGAGGGATGTACAATATTCTTTACAGATATTGTTCCTGTCCCCAAGACAGCCACATTTCTACCAAGAAATATTACCATAGTTTAATCTCTTTGACTTGCTTTGGTCTGGCCATTTTGCCAGGGAGGTAAAATCTGATTTTTTATTTTGGTTTCTCACAACAAAATTAAAAGGTCAGAAAAAAGTGCAACTAAAAATCTGAAAAAACTTTATTCAAACAACTTGATAAGGGGAAGCATAAAAATTAAACTTTTTTTTTTTAAGGAAAGGTGCAGGCAGGAATGAAGGTTAAGTAGGAAAGCAGTCAAGAAGAGATGGGAGGAAGAAACATTTTAAAATTTTTATTTAGTTGTTCATAAAGGTCGTTTCCCCTGCTCTGGGATGTGAACCCAGGTCCTTGTGATGTATGTGGAACCACTACTCCAAAGGGTGCATCAAAAAATTAAATTTTTGCTTTAACAACCAACACCTTTGGACTCTGTGGAGATGACTGAGAAATCATGAAATTAAAACTGATAAAGGGAATGTCTGAAATGGAGTCAGGAGGCTATCAGGAAGGCAGAACTTATGCAGGTCTACCACACCTGACAGCTTGGCAGCCTGAATTTACAACTGCATTTATCATCCTCAGCAAATCAGCATCCTGACAACTGGATTGGGGTGTTTGGAAAGACTACACCAAACCTTCACACAAAAACTGATTAAATGCTAATCAAGCCCAGCTTCAAAGAGGACATAGTATGTAGACAAGTTTTGCATTATCTGCACACAACCCCACCCTTTTAAAGATTTTTATAGGAGGCAGCTAATATAAGCTTTGTACCCCCTACTCTCACCCTCACTGGCACATTTACAGGGTCATGCATTTCTGAATTCCACTTTCCAAGAGTTCCCAAATAAAAGCCTTATTTTCACTTGCAGATGAAGTTATGGTTCACAGCCGAGTTATTCTTTAACACTGTACAAACCAAAGTTAAGTTTCCAACCTGTTCTCTGTTAAAAAAAATTCAAAGTATAGGAATCGCCTACAAATTTTTAGGGGAAGCACATAGGTCCTTTTTTTGGCAAGATGATCTGGGCAGATCCCAATCTCTAAAACCATACCATTTTTTGGGTACACTTGGATATTTTTTAAAGTTCAAACAAAATAAAGTATGTCACAGCTGGTCCTGAGTAGTGAAGAATTCACTTTATCCAAACAAAGTTCTGGCCTTTGCCCTTGACTCCTGGATAATCTCTAAACCTATGGAATGTCCTGCCTGATAAGTGTCTTTGTCTTTGTTTACTTGGGGGTCAGGTCATGGGCCACACAGATGTCCACAACGTGATTTATGGTAGGGACTTTGGGCTGTGATGTAACATCTCCACCTCTGGTGGGGCTGGAGATAAAGGTCAACCACATGGGCAATCCATTATGTCTATAAGCCCCACTAAAAACTCTGGACACAACAGCTTGAGAAAGCTTCCTTGGCTGACTCCCTGCCACTCCCCCTGCACAATGACTCCACTGGGAGTCACTACACACTAGCTTATTTTAATCTGTGTCATTTTGCTGTCCTAAGCCATCATTGTAACTATAATAGCTTATAGTGAGTTTTGTGAGTCCTAGAGAATTATACCACCTGATGGAAGTCTTGGGGAACCCTGAACTTTTAGAGGTCCTTAATGGAGTATTTTTTTAAACTAATCAAGAATTTAAACATTCCTGCCTGCATCTTTCCTTAAAAAACAAAAAGGATCAAGTTATACTGATGGGAATTTTTCAAATCCCTATACTTAAAACATGTGTTTAAATCATGACATTTACGTTCTGTTTCTCTTATAAAACATGTTTATGGCAAACGCTATCATACAGCACCAAATAAATCCTTCCAAATAAACTCTAGCTAAAGCTATTAACATGCAAAATGGGAACCAAGCTGAGGAAGCAGTTGCTTGGCTTCCCATAAAGGTCACAGTTCACTTGGGGAGGCTAGAAATATCAAGATTAGATCTAGTTCATAACTCTACCACACAGGCTTTGTTTTACAGTATATTTAAACATTTTAAATCAATCCACTTTATAAAAACAAGTATTGTAATTAAAATCTGAACTACGGATGCCAAAGAAGAAAATCCTAGGTTAAAATTCAAAATTCAACAAGCTGCCCTTCTGCCCCCACCAAATTCAACAAACCTTGACACTTTGAGATAATGTAAACTGATTAAAAAAAAGTTTTTGGTTAAAGATTTTCATCTTATTCTTGATCAATTTTCAAACAATTTACTCCCCTCAAGTGTCTTAGGGGGAAATTTAAATTTTTTTCACATGGCTATAATGTGTCTTGGATTAAGAGTTGTGACAAACTGTTATACCTCGTATTCCCTCACACTGACCTTTACCCATGCAGAGTCAGGTTACATTAGTGCCCTTCTGCAATTCCGGATTAGTAGCAATTGAAAATGGTAATATAGATTTTAGAAACAATTCGAAATAAATCCTCATTTAAGTGTCTGGTAGGATACAATTACCAAAAAATGCATAATTTTTCCATTATTAGGAAACCAGCACTTTAGTGTATCTGATAAGTCAATGAGTAATCTAAGCCACCATTAAAGTGTTACTAGTATACACTGATTTCAAACTATCTTTCAAAACTTAAGACAGTTTTATCTCCTAACAGAAACTTACTGATGATCACTACTTCTTATAATTCAAAAAGGAGTTGATTTATATTAGAGAGCAAATCATGGTTAATCCTAAAGAAAAATACAAGATAACTGAATAGTAACTTTTCTGATTTCACCTTCAACAGCAAAGGTCAGTAACTTGTCTAGCATTTTTACTTCTGGATGTGACTTGCTCAGACTCACATAATGGCCTTTGGGTTGGCATGTGTGCTCTAGAATAAACTATTGAGCCTAAGCAATCCTGAACAGTAGTTTACTCACCACTCATCATCAACTCTGAAAGCCCATGTGTATCAATGGGTCAAGTCTGTATTATTTCTTTTTATTATAATCTCTAGGGGCGGAGAATATTTCAAACTATATGAGCAAAAGCATTCTGATTTGTAGTAAAGTACACATCTGGAAGATTCATCAAGCTGTTTACAAAAGGCTTTTGCTGTACAGTCTATGAATATGGATGCTTCCAATACTACCACTAGACTGTGAGGCTACAAAACTCTTCTGGCCAAGAAATTAAGGGACCTCTATTTTTTTAACACTATTATAGTAATACTTTTTATTCAAGTTCTAAAGTTTTCATAACCATAACCAGCAAGGTTTAAAAAAATTATCACTGGGCTTACACTTACTGAAAAAAACCCAACAATCATAAAATATTATAACAATTATAAAATATTAAAAATATTACAAAATTCAAACTCTGAAAGTAGATGTATGTATATCCCATATTAAAAATCCAAAACTAATAACTACTTTTTGTTACTGGTAGGCCGAAGCACAAAGGTCAGTTAGCCTGAGAGTAAGTTCCATTCTCGAAAAATGTGTCAGGGGTGCGCCCTGGTGATTCAGGCGTTAAGTCAGTGACTGGGGCATAGTCTACATAAAGCCCAGGAACCCAGGTTGTTGACCTGGGTGGGAGAGTGACAACAGCAGCAAAACAACAAACAAACAAAAATGTTTCTTCTGCCTGCCTGCATTTCTAGCTGCCTGCCTTCCTTCAAAAAAAAAAAGGTGGCACACCCTGCTGGCCGAGTGGGTAAGGCCACCAGATATGTCCAAATATATTCCAGACCCAGGTTCAAGACCCGGGGCCAGGAGAACAATCGGGATGAAGAGCTAAATAGAATAAATAAATGATTCTTCCTCCTCTCTCTCTCTCTGGCTGCCTGCCTACCTACTTAATAACTGCCTATACCTTTCCTTTAAAAATAAAATGTCATAAAGTACTTAAGGAACGCTGTGGTGGTACAGTGTTTTGATCCGCCATGTCTGGCCCAGTACAATTCACATACACCCCACATCCCAAGGACCAGGGTTCATGTCCCAGGGCCGGAGGGGTGTTGTGTGTTGTGGGGGCAAGAGGGGAGGACAACCAAGACTAATAACTAAGTAAACATGTTTCCTCTTCTTTCTTTCTGCACACACCTTTCCTTACAAAAAAAAAAAAAAGTCTACATAACAGCAAAGAGGTGGCCAAACCCACAAGAGTCAGTGTGCACAAGTAAATCTCATGGGTGCTATGCCCAGGGTGCTGTATCTTGGAAGGACAATTCTATAAAACAAATTCAATCTAGGATGATCAGAGAAAATAGCATTGGAGCAGCCAGTCAAGAAAGCCTTGGTTTACTAGCTTCTATCCTCAAAGGAGTGTTACTCAATAACAACTTTCAAAGTACTTTATTTTTCTTCAGTTTTCCTTTCTCTTTGTTAAATATGAACTAAGATATAGAAATTACAAAAATAAAATCAGTCAGCTGTAGTATTTTCCACTCTAACATTTTATTATGTTTCTTCACTTAAGAGAGCAGAAGGGATGAATTACTGGACACGTTCCATTCAACCACAATTGAGAAAAGAACCAGTTCGAAATGGCACGGCTTCAGGGCAAAGGACCAAAGGGATTGTTTAGGTATGAGTAAGGTGGGCCTCCCTGATGTGGTCGCAGTGATCAGACAGTGACGGGGGTTCCAAACCCATCAACATACGTTCTGGACAGTAGTATGCAATCTGAAAATCTGTACCAGTGTCCTGGGCCTCTGGCATTTCTTATTTTTGCTCCTGTGGCTTTCACGGCACGAGAAGCTAGTGGCTTACCTGGACTGCTGCTTATTTCTAGTATGCCACGGCTTGCACATTCCTCTCCCTGGGTCTCAAGGTGTGAGAGTTCTAAGAAGACGGAACTAAGCAGAGTCACTCTGACATTTCAAAGCAAGATTTTAATAGAGGTAAAGCTGGTTTTTCTCATGTCTGTTGATAGTAGCCTTCCAAGCACACCATTTCTGAATCCTTGTTTATGATCAATTTTAGCTTTAACTCTAGGGGTTGTCATTCATAAGTCTAGCAAAGAACAGAGATCTAGTGTGCCCTGGTGACTCAGGCGTTAAGTCAGGAGCTATGATGTAGTCCACATAAAGCCCAAGGACCCCACTTCACAACCTGAAAGGGTGGGGCACAAACAATGAAATAACAACAAACGAAACAAAAAATGCTCCTTCCTCCCTGCTTGCCTTCATTTCTGCCTGCTTGCTTCCTCTTAAAAACAAAGAAACAAAAACAAAAGAACAGAGGGCATATGATAACCTAATAATTAAGGCTATTCATTTTTAGGTATTTTAGAAAAAATTACGTTAAATTATAAAAAATAATTACATTAAACTAAATTTTCATTCTACATAAGATTGTGCGTGTGCTACTTTGAACCCTGCTAGAAAACAAATATTTATATATTCAAGGCACAAGGTTAAATGTGGTGAGAGGGGCGTGATCAATTGAATATATATTTTCCTAAGAAGCTTGCCTGATAGCTCAACTCATGATGATCCAAAAAGTGACAAGAAGCATGCCCTGGTGGAGCAGCAGTTGGGTACAGTCCAAATATATCCCAAGGTCCCAAGTTTGCATCCCAGGGCCAGCAGAACTAAGATGAACAACTAAATAAAATGGATAGTGATTCTTCTTCCTCTCTTCCTGCCTGCCTCTGCTTACTTTCATCCATGCCTGTACCTTTTCTTAAAAAAAAAAAAAGTAACAGAAAAGCACTCTGTTCTTTAATGTTACTTTTATTAAACTATAATAAACCAATGCGCATACTGTATATATGCTAAAGGCCTAACGTCTAGGATTTAGAATTACAAATCAATTACAATCATCTACTTAGTCTCCTGAAATTAGCCTTCAAAGAGAGCTTTCACATTAAGACTGGGATAAAGTGACTGCCAAGCTTTTTTTTTTTAAGGAAATGTGCAGGCAGAAATGAAGGCGGCAATGAAGGCGGCGTAGGCAGGCAGGCAGAGAGAAAAGGAAGAAGCATTTTATTTTATTTTTATTGTTCACAATGGTTTCTTTTCCCTGGGTCCAGGACTCGACCCTAGGGGTATGTGGCTTTCTCTGTCAGAGGCAACTGAACTAACCACTGCTCCACCAGGGCATACCTGCCAAAATTTTAAACTTTTTGACAGCGGTGGAAGAGTGGTAAAGGTATTTCCTAATGTGGTCTCAGACTGCACCGCCCCCCCCACACCTTTTTTAAGGGATCTTGTAAGTGAAACTGGTTAAGATATATACAGTAATACAACATGGAACTAGGGTATTATGTTAAGAGAATAGGTCATAAGGAGATAGGTCATAAGGAGAAAGACAAATACTCAATGATCTTATTCATATGTGGAATATAAAGGAAAAAAGCAGATGAACTGACGAAACAAAAGCTAACCTTGGACATGGACAACAGAACTGAGGTTACCCGGAAGGGGAGGGGGTAGGGCAAAGGGGAGTGGGGATTCAACAGACAGTGATGGAGGACTGGCTAGAAATTTGGTGGTAATCATGATGTATTATACACTTGATGAAGAGTGGACCCTCAGATTCAAAATAAATTGTTCTGTAAGCCAGTTATTCATTAAAAAAGAAAAAGGATATATATATACAATCATGGATAAAGCAGTTTAGCTTTTGCTGTTCTAGGAAAAAGGATCTTGTGTTACATTTCAATAAATCTTACCAGTTAGATTTTATTATTGCTTATGTCAACAGATGTGCTGCTCGTACTGACTACCAAAGTATAGATAAATCAACAAATCCAATATGACAGCAACTTTTCAACAGTTTAGACAATGGAAATAGTCCTCAAGAACATAATTTTGAGGATTAGTAGAAGTTAGTTTTGTAATATAAAGTCTATTCTAAAAGTATGATTTTGGTTAGCATATAATAAATACATGGCTATGGCTAAAACTGAAGGACAGCAATTTTGTGTTTTGATTATAAATATAGTAAAAAGGTTAAATTTTACTCGAACTCTAATGTATCTCCCAATAAAATATAAATCAAAGTTCTATGGCAACAATGTAAAGGAAATGCTGCATAACAAGACCAATAAATTATGATATACTTGTGTGCCCTGATGGAGTAGCAGTTAGCCAACTGCCTCCAAAGGAGTGCAGGCCACATACCCCTGGACTTGAGTCCTGGGTCCAGGGAGAACCAACCAGTGTGAACAACTAAATAAAAATAAAGCACTTCTTCTCCTCTCTTTGTGTCTGCCTGCCTGGTCACCTTCATCCTTGCCAGTACCTTTCCTTAAAAAAAAAAAAAAAAAAAAAAAAAAAGATATACTCAATGCCTTTATACTAGGATTTGAGAGCCTTGAAAAACTGAGTTAATTATCTGAAAGTCTGGAAACAAATGTTGGTGAGGCTGTGGAGAAAAGGACACTTTACTTTTACACTGTTGGTGGGAGCGCAAATTGATGTAACCTTTATGAAAAATAGTAAGGAAATTCATCAAAGAGTTGAAGATGGAAATCCCATATGATCCTGCCATTTCACTACTAGGTATTTACCCGAAAGATACAATAACACTGACTCGAAGAGATTTATGCACCCTTATGTTTACTGCAGCCCTATTTGCAATAATTAAGGATGAATGGATTAAGATGTGCAGTGTGTGTGTATGTATAGGAATGCTACACAGCCCTTAGAAGAGATTAAATCCTGTAATTTGAATCAATATGAATGGATCTAGAGGGGATTATAGTGAAATAAGTCAAAAGAAAGATACCAGGTGACCTTAATCATATGTGGAAAGACAAAATAAAGGAATAGATGAAACAAAACCAAGCCTTGGATACTTGCAACAAAACCGAGGTGACCAATGGGGAATGGGACAGGGAGGGGGGAGTGATAGCAGAGCCCACCGGACAATAGTGAAGAACATTTGGTGATTTGGTGGAGGGTGTGGCACACACTGACATATATCTGAGGAAGGGGAAACTGCACATATGGGGAACCTACATACTTGAGTTTAATTTGTAAAACAAAGTTACTGCAATAAAATACTAAAAAAGTTAAAAAAAACAAAAAAACAAAAAACCGAGAACAACCCTCTAAGCTCAACTCTGAGCTGGCTTACTAGAGAATCTGAAATAAGACCTAGGCGATACAACACATGCACTCAAGTCACAGGGGGTGGGAGGAAGACACTAAAGTTGGTGGTGGTGATTACAAACCAACCCTGACTAATAGTACGATGGCCAAAGCTTATGTTGGTCATTATTATTAGTTAACAACTCTACCACAAAAATATTTTCAAATGAGCTCTTGCAAAGTAGGTTAATACTATGTTAGGAAGAATAAAAATATCCTAGTGGGATATGGGACAAATAAAAAAATAAATGTATCCAGTCTCAAAAAGTAACTATGAAAAGTATATTTCAAGTAGGTCAAGGAAAAAAGTTTCCCAAACTGAAGATTTATGTAGTTCTTTGTGTTATAAATATCAAAAGAAGTTGTATGTAAAAATGTGGCTTACTCTGCCAGCATTTTTAAAAATAAGTTGGAAGCATTACTCATATACATAAAACTTTCCATTTGGAAATAGATTTCCAAACACCAGAAAAGTTAATAGAGCCCCAAGGCACATCTATTCCTTCATAGATTATTTGATGCAAAGAACTATCCCTCAAGATATGAACAATGCAAGTATATTTTAAAAATCACAATTGCCTAGACTTCATGGAAAAAGCGCCATCTACAGGTTTTTATTTATTCAGCAGCTGCATTTACTGCCTAGTCAAAGCTCTCAGCGAGTATCAATCTCATGAAATGGTTTTAAGTCAAGTTACACAGGAAGCTGTCTGGGCAACAACAAAAAAGCTATAAATGAGATGACAAAACAAATTCTCTGATTTTCTTTAAAAGATGTTGCTCAAAATCTATAATGAACAAAGTCAGTAAGAGCTGTTTAAATTCCAACAAGAGCATACATCCTTAGTCTTGACTACTTTCTCAAGAGAGTGCAAAAGAAAATATAATCACTATTACCTAATTTTTAAATGGGTTCTTTTACTATAGTATTGCTGGTGATGGTAAAAACAATATTTGTGCAGGCATTCACATCAATAAAAAAAAGACATGCTAATTTATGATACCTTAAAACAGGTCTGTTTTATACCATACATTCAAAACCTGAAGTCTAAGGAAAGATAACCACATTTGTTTTTGCTTAAAGCCTCATTAAATCAGAGAATAAAAGCACAAATCCTGATGACCAATAATCTAAGAAAATGTAGACCATTTGTGAACTCTAATACTAAAATATACTTTCATGTTTCTGTTTTCCTTTATTACAATTTTGAAGGCTGAGTGTTTTGCATAATGTACTACTAAAACATAAAAAAATTATGTAGGCAAGCGACTCAAGGTAAAAAAACTAAAAGTATATCCTAGGTTATAAAAGATGATCATTTACTTCTCAATTTTCTCATTTCCTGCTCCAAGTCTTGAACCCGGGTCCGTGGGCTTTACATGACCAGTAGAAAAAGATACATTACAGTAAGGATGAATATATTTAATAAACAAAAACCATGCCACTAGAACCTTAGTAAGGAAAGAGTATCAATGACAAAACCAGAAGAAAACACTTTGGAAGGGGATATTTTTATCAGATCTCAGTGAGTATAATTTATCAGAAAATATAACTTCACAGATCCTACATTCATTCAGGCACTCAGCAAAAATACTGGATAATGAACTTCTATATACCCAGCTTTGGTCTGGATGTTTGGAGTTAGTGTAGTGGTAGCAGATTAGTCAAGGTAGGCCTGACGGCTCCATGAAGAGGGAATAGGAAGTAGACAAACGCTCTAACAGAATGGCAGCAGATGATGTCAGGGAAGTAATGGGAGGAAGGGAGCGCGGTTAGTTAGGGGGAGGGAAGTAGGATTATGTGTATTCTCTAAGCCTAAAAACTTTGGATTGAACTCTGAGTAAAAGGGGGAACCACTGGAAGGTTTTGAGCAGAGTGGCATAATTTATGTTTTAATAGGATCATTCTGGCTGCTGGGTTAAAAATAGATGTAGGGGAAGACAAGGAGAGAAGCACAGAACTCTTACGACATTATTGAAGTCAAATAGATGAGAAACACATGGTGACTTGGATCAGCACTGGATATGATCAAATTCTAGACATATTTTGAAAATGACAGATTTCTGAAGTGAAACTAAGGATGACACCACAGTTAGAGTATTGAGTAGGTGTCACTGGAGATGGGGAAGCTGTACAGATATGGAGAACTGTGTTCCCATTGAGTCTAAGATGTCTATTAAAAATCCAAATGATACTGAGAAGTCAGTTGGATAAAAGAATCTGGGGTTCAAGAGAGAGAAATATAGGCTGGAGGCATCCATTTGGGAACTGCGGGCACAGGGATGATATTTAAAGCTAAGAGGCTGGTGCAAATAACCAGAGAGAATGCCAAGGACTAAACTAGGGGGCATTCCAACAATGAGAAAAGGAGGGACGTGTGAAGAAGACTGAACATGAGTACTAATGAGAGAGAAAAACAGTGTGGGATCTTGAAAAACAAGAGAGGAAAGTATATTAAGGAGGGAGTAACCAACCAGTTATCAAATGTTGCTGATAAGCCAAGTAAGTGGAAAAGAGTAACTAGCCATTGGATTTAACCTCCTTACAAAGGTCATTGGTTACTTTAACAGAAACAGTTCTGGTGAAAGAGTACAACTAAAATCCTAAATGGAGGGAGACTGAGAAAGGGAGAAAAGAAATGAAAGACAATGAGTACAGACAATTGTGTCAAAGAGTTTTGTTACAAAAGGGAATGAAGAGATGGAATAGTGGTGTCTTGAGAGGGGGAAATGGTGAAACGATGCCTTGAATAAGTTAGAGAGGATAAAATCTAGTGGAGAAATTCACTTTAGGTAGAAGCAGAGATACCTATCTGGTAATAGATTACAAGATATGATAGGTGGTTACAGCCAGGCCTATGAGGGGTGGGTATGAATCTGTAGAAGTTCTTGTATAGCTTTAACACTTTTCAATTGAAGAACTTATATTTTGGACAACTTTAATAAGGAACACACAAAAAAAACCCAAGAACCACTGGTCTGCAATAATTTGTCTTATTTGACCCTCTATTATTACCAATTGGTACCTCTTCTAAAGATGCTTTTTTTTTTTTTTTTTTGTAATATATATAACCAGGTTAGCACAACTGAATTATCTGTTAATAGTTCAACACACAGAAGGTCCATCAATAAAAATGTGACACACAGGAAAGAGTGGTAAGAGTTAATCAGATTTATTTTTATGCTCACTGGTAGAAGACTCATTTACATGATGATAAATCACTTCAAGTTTCAGATTACAGGGCACTGATCATTATTAGTTTTTCCTTTAAGAAAAAGTAGTATTCTAACATTTTACAGGTACAAGCGAAATGTACTTTGTGTAACATAGCCTTCTGATTCCCCGAAGTGGAGAAACAGGCTTGAAGAATACTTACCAACAGTGGCCACGGGAGGCTGGGAAGGGTACTGGGAACTTGTTGTGGCAGGATACTGACCACCAGTTGGGTAGGGACAGCCTGAGTAACCACTGAAGAATAAAAAACATTAAAAGTTAAGATGACCCAACACTCTGCATCTCTCTGCACTCTTATCCTGCTGTCTCTAAGTTCTGAGAAGACGGCAAAGGTCTCAGAGCTTTATGATGTCACTTGGGAAGGTAATGACCTTTTGAAAGAATGCTGGTCCATGTAAATGAAGCACTAAATGGTATTTCAGAATACATAACAGAGTGAAGCAGAGAAAGCATAGGATTTTGAGGGAAGAGTTTGGAGTAAAGGAATCAGAAAACGCAAGATAAAATGAGCAAAGAGGGGAAAACTCTGAAACAGTAAGCAAATTGTTGAAGTTGTAGAAGAATTAATGAATATGCTTCAAAGCATGGAGATGATATTTAGATCAGAGATGAATAGGTGATGATCGCAGCCCTGGACTATGATGAAGATGACTTGCCATGTTTTATCTTCAAATTTTAAGAAGATAGTTTCCTGGCAGTCATAGAGTCAAGTAATTAACAAGAAGGTCCAACTAACACTGCTGAAACAAAGTCTAAGACTGTCATTTAGGTGCACCCTGGTGGAACGGCAGTAGGGTCTACTGCCTCTGGTCAGGCAGATTCCACATATATTGTGTCCCAGGGCTGGGGGAAATAACCAAGATGAACAAATAAATAAAAATAAAATGCTTCTTCCTTCTCTCTCTTCCTGTCTGCTTGTTTGCCTTCATTCCTGCCTGCGTCTTTCCTTAAAAAAGAAAAGAAAGACATTGAGAAAACCCAGGAGCAAAATGTGGAGGCCATTCAAGAATTGAATGATTATCTCAAACAATTACTTGAGGACTAAGAAGCTTGGCATGAACTTGCAGAACTTTAGAGGAGCTTAAATGATGACTAATCCACAAAATCACTTAGCTGTCAACAGTAAGCTGAATTAAACATAAACATGGTGAACTTAAAAACCTTGAATTTTCAAGAAAGTAATTGGCACAGGCATTGAAATTGAACAACAGAAACATGGAGCTTTATTTGGTTCTTATATGTCAGCAAGTTATATTACTTATGAATCTAAAGCAAATGCAAGAGTCGAAAGGGTCAGCAAGAAATAAGCTAGTTGTACAGCTATTTGAATAAACAGAGTTTACAAGTTTACAGGCTGAAGAAGGAAACCAAATACTCTCTCAAGGCAGTCAAAGACATGCTGACAACACTGCAGAGCACCCATTCTTAAGGCTTCAAAACTCATATCACATTTTACAACAGAGCAATCTGAACTAATAGGCTTGTTATTTATTTACTAAGTGTCTACTATTTACTAATTTTCTGTTAGGAAGGTAGTTGAAAAGAATGTGTGTTTATAAGGCTAAAAGTGGCTTTTCTTGAAAACTGTGGGTAAATTTAGATGTGTAAAGTCCACAAAGAAAGTTAGGAAGACTCTTACTGAATGCGTATCACTCTCTTCATCATCAGACACATTGTAACTGTTTTTAAACCATGATCTGATGTAAAAATAACCTTGTTAAATAAACCATTATGATTTATCAAACTTGGAGAGAAGAGAAGAAAAAAACCCAGAACACTGATAAACCCCCACTATAGTATCTCCAAAAAGTTATGCTTCACATGTTAATTGTTTTACCAGTTTTAGATCGATGAGTGACTATTCAAGCAAAGTTCTACAGAAATGTCCATGACACTGGATTAACTTTCTTATTTTTAAAGAAAGGTACAGGCAGAAATGAAGGCAAGTAGGCAAGCAGACAGGAAGAGAGAGAAGGAAGAAGCATAATTTGTATTTAGTTGTTAATGCTGGTTGCTTCCACCCTGGCCTGGGACTCGAATCCAGGGGAATGTGGCCTCCGTTCCTTCAGAGATGACTGACCCAACTGCTGTTCCACAGGGTGTACCGGATTCACTATTTTTAACTTTCATAAATTAATTTTAACATAATGGTATCCAAAAGAGATAAAGTAGAATATCTTAAACCAGAATGTATCTTAAAGTAGTAATTCTGGTAAAACCAAAGGGATTCAGAGAAATAAGCATATCCCATACAGTGACCCAAGGCAACACTGAAGGAAAACAAAGGTCCACAGTCATCAACATAGAGAGAATTCCAGTGCAATATGGTTAAGAAATCTGATTTTCAAGTGAGAAGGATCTGGCTTCAAATCCCCCATCATTTGTTTATCAGGCACATAACTTCTCTGAGATTCAGTTTCCCTACAATATAAATTAAAATGGGGCTAAAAAATCTGGACAGATTAAAATAGTACTGTTACCCACTTAGAACAGCATTTAAAATACAGTGAGCATTCAGTAAGTGATCATTTATTAGTACTGTTGTCACTCCTCTTGTTAATATCTAATTTTGTACAAAAATAGAATTAAGGTGGCCTATCAGGATAAAGTACAGAAAAAATAACACAAGGCATTAGATTTTTCAAGAGAAAGGGGCAAAAATAAGTTGAACTGCTTTTCCCCACAAAGAATCCAGTTTGCCACTGGACTTATACTTAAAAAGTAAATGGTTAGGCACGCCAGGTGGAGTAGCAGTTGGGTCAGTCACCTCTGAAGTCACATACTGCTGGGTTCGAGTTCTGGGTTCACGGGGAAATAATCAGCGTGAACAACTAAATGGAAATAAAGTAAAAAATGCTTCTCCTTTTTTCCTGCCTGTCTGCCTGCTCACCTTTATTCCTGCCGGCACCTTTCCTTTCAAAGAAAAAAGTGGTTAAAATACTCCTGGAAATTTTAGAGTCACCATCACAAAGCAGAAATCAACTACAGTATTTCCAAGGACAGTCCACCCGTATTAGAACTGAAAACAACAAGTATTTTGGGAGAGAAATTTTCCATTCTGATTTCCTAGCATACAGGAAAATGATACTATTTAATTTTTATTTGTGATTCGCTGATAACCTTTGCAAATATTTGCTCTGAAAATATTTCTCTTTAAATAAAGTTTAAAAAAATGTCTTCTTGTTCTACAGATAGCTTGTGTCATTCATGTAATTTGTATATCAGAATGGAAAAGAATCCCTTAGAAGTATTCGTCAATCTCCTATTCCCATTTATTCCTGTTGTATAAATATGATTTATATCATCAACAGTCATCTTTCTCTATTCTTCACAAGACATGATTTTCAGGATCTAATCATTTTCTTCTGAATGCTCACTAGGTTTGGCAGTGTTTCTCACAATGGAGAAGAAAAATAAAAAACAGGATGACTCCTACCTGTTAATTGGACAATAAATCTTATTAATCCTATTTTTAGCCACAATTGCCAATTCTGATCTACATTCATTCTACAGGACCATTATAATCACTGACTAAAGAGTCAGCCCAGAGCCTGGGGCCAGAGTGCAGTCATCCTTTTCCATCGTGGTGACTCAAAGGTTCTCCTGTACTACAGCCTACCAGCTCACACTTTGTGACTTGTCCCCAGTTAAAAAATGGTACACACATCCCTTGAAGATTTTAGTGTAATCATGACAGTTTCTTATCTATCAGTATTTAACAAGCAAAATTTAACAAAAAATCATTTTTGTTCCTAGCTGAGACATTCTAAAAGCTACTGACCTTTTATTTCTATTGTCTTTAGAAATCCATGCAATAATTTTGCAAAGAAACAGTCTACTGAAATTTCTGAATCTACCTTTTAAAAATGTAGATAATGTGCTTTTTTTCCCTGGCATTTCCTCTCACTTTGCATATCTTTTCAAAGATAATCCATAATCATATTACTTTTCAGTAACCTGGCTTAAAACTCTTCTAGGCCTACAGATATTAACTTCAGAGACTTCCTTGTCTCTTTATTGAGTTTACTCAATTTCCCTTTATGGTTATTTTCTCTTTAGGGTTAATAATTTTTCTTGAATAATAAAAAAAAGTACTATTTTCTTTCTTTGCACATTATTAAGTAAATTACCCTATATACCAAAACATTTTCAAATTATAAAGAGTCCTTTTTGAACGAAATGGTTTTGTTTTTCTTTTCTTTTTAAAGATTAGGGACAAGAGAAACCATTTTAAAAATGGGAGGGAGGGAAGGAGGAAGCACTTTGATTACTTTGTTTTCAGTTGTTTTCCCTGTCCTGGGTTGCAAACCTGGGTCCTTGGGCTTATTAACATAGTCTGCAGCCCAGCTTGCCAGTTTAGTGCCTCAGTCAGCAGGGTGTGCCTGAACAAAGTGGTTTTAAAATTTTTTCCAATACTTTCCTGTTTTTTTCTTTAGTACTTCTTCAAAATTTACTAATATTTAAAGCACTGACTCTAAGTGTTTGAAATAGGAGCTAAAATATGAATCCATCTCTTCATAATAATCAAATAGGGCAAGAATTCTGTAAAGATGCTAACAGAAGAAAGGAAATAAAAAACGTTCATGAACAGTCAGATGTACAGTGGAAAATCAATACTAGCTAAAGGAGATCGGCAAAGATTTTGGGAGAGCTGTGGTAGCTCTGAAAAGTACACCTTTATTCTCTTTGACTCGCCCACAGAACCACCTTTGGCAAGTCGTCTCAGATTACCACCGGAACAAGGACACATAAAATACAGCTTATGGGAATGTCCTGGTGAGCAGAGGTCCAGATACATCTCAAAAACCCAGGTTCACATTCCGGGACCAGGAGCAATCACCAGAATGAGCAATAAAATCAAGTGGTTCTTTTACCGTTCTTTTCTTATCTGTCTGCCTCTGACTCCTTCATTCCTGCCTGCACTTTTCTTTTAAAATAAATAAATAAAATAAAATACAGCTTTTATGGCACACGCTGGTGGCCTAGTGGTTTAATACACCAGGCAATGTCCACATACATCCCTAGGTTCCTGGTTTAAGACCTAGGCGGGGCAACGGGAAAAACCAAGAAGAACAACAAAATTAAGTTCTTCATCCTTCTCTCTCTTCCTGTCTACCTGCCTACTCACCTTCATTCCTGCCTGCACCTTTCCTTTAAAACAATTACAAAAACAGGTTAATATTGATTTCCCACTAATAACTGTCTGATAGTACATATTATATAGACGGGTTTCACTATTCTTTTACCTGTTACTTTATTATTAAATGGATAATAAAGGTTGGTGGCATATATATTATATGAACTGAATGATTCATATCATGGTGATGAGACTGATGTCATCCTATGAGCCATTAATTACTCCCCTGTAATTTATAAGTGTCCTTTTTTTCCTAAAAGGTATTTAATGTTTTCTCCTTGGCTGAATTCATATAATTAGTGTTCTGTTAATAGCTATCTACACTGGATATACAAAGTTCTAAAAGCATGAATTTTCAAAGTCCAAAAATCAATCAAGATCACTGTCATCACTCCTTTTCTCTCTATAAATAATTTTGTTAAAATGGGAAAATTTTGAACTACATATAACTGCCATAAAATTCCATCAATAAACTGATTCTAACTTCCATTAAATTAACTTTAGTACCCTAATTAGCACACATTATTTCGATACTAGAGTAGTAGAATTTTCAATACAATTTTTCAAAAGGAATTTTCATTACCTGGGATTGGGAGGGTATCCGGATGGGTATGCAGAGATTCCACTTGGCATGCCTGGCATGTAGGAAGCTAAAAACAATTTTTAACATTTAAAAATAATATGCATATTCCTAAGTATATACGTCATTAAATAAGACATACATCACTGTCAAACCACAGCAAAATTTCATACAAAGAGTCCACTCTCAGCACCAAAATAAAACAAACACTCCACCCAATTATAGTTCTTTATCTGAAAGAATGAATTTATCTTCAAATCAATAATTTTCAAATCACTAAACTTGAATTACAACAATCCTCCTGAAAATCCCAACAAGGAATAACTGGCAAACAGGTCAACCTGGTCAGCCGTATAAGCTTGCAAGGAGTCTAAAATACAAGAAAGGAACCAGTTCAATTTGGAATTTAAGGAAGGTTGTCTGCTCTCCTCTGGCCAAAGTCAGCTGTTTATTATATCTAAGAAATCTTTTGGTATATCTTTTAAGACTATGTTGACCGATCAGCACAGTTGTTTTTGTTGGCTTGAATGAGGACTTCAATAGACTTCAAATGATTTTGAAAAGTCTTCTACAAAATGTATGGTTAAAAACAAAACAAAAGTTTGGAAATAACGAGGGAGAGAAAAAGGTTCAAGTCTAGACAGAGACCTAAGGTCAGTAGTACCAAGAGACCAATCAACAGAGAGAAAGAAAAAGATAAGTTAATAACATTGCCCTTAAGTTTAAATGACTTATCTGAGAATCAATTTATCCCCAGTGAAATGTTTCTCACTGACTATGATAACTTAGCCCTTAATTCAATCAATAAATATTTTAGTGCCTTCTATGAGAAAGGCACTGGGATTATGATGAAAAGAAGAAAATAAGAATTCTGGCCTCGAGTTGCTTAGTTTAATGGGATAAATAAGCAAGCAATATAATACAGAGCATTAAATGTTATGATAGGAAGTATTGAGTGCTTGCTATATGATATCACACCAGGGACAATTCATCTAGATCTAGGTGAGGTGTAAAGAAACGTGATCTAGCAGAGGAATTGTACAAGAAAATTTGAAGGTAAGAGGCGAAGACTTCAAGGAAAGAACTACTTTTAGTGTACAGACTGCAAGTGGATGGGAAAGTATGCTAGGTTTTGACCAAGAATCTTGGAAGTCTGCCAGAGCTGAAGCATACTCCCCAATTACTGGTATTGAATCTTCTTGTTAGAATGAATCTATAGATGTCATAAGTAAATGTTTTCTAAGTGTAAGTTAGGATGATGTTCAGAAAGGGAAAAAAACCAACACTCAGAATGTCACAATCGCGGGATTCTGTAACGTTTTCCATCACTGGTAGAAAGCATAGTTAATTTTCATGAATATCCAAAAAGAGGCTACTAGTGTCAGCATGTTAGTTTGTAACACATAATAACCGCCAATTAATAGTTGTAAGAAAATTTATCATTATTGTAAGTAATTTTCCTTTTCTAAGGTTCTGGAACCTAATAAAAGCCACCAGTCTTCACATTCTGGTTCTGAGGAACATGTGTTATTTGAATCCAAGGTTTGCAAGGAAGCACACAATGGGGAGAAGTAATTTTAGAGCCAGAATAAAATAGGATACTAATAAATATAACATATGGGGTTATTGTGAATATTAAACCAGTATGAAGTACGTAACAGTATTTGCTAGTTAGCAGTCAATAAATGTTGGCTAGTACTGTAATTGACAAAAAATGAGGTCTGACCAGGCTTCCCCACCCTTGGCCCCATTTGCCTGAGCCATAGGCTCACAAAACTTTTTAAATGTACTTGTAGCTAGCTTAAAGGTCATCCTAAAATTGGCGTGCCCTGGTGGAGTTAGATTGACCTGTTAGGTCACTCGCCTCTGAAGGTGCACAAGGTCAAATACCGCTGGGTTTGAGTCCTGGGTCCTAGGGATGGGGTCGGGGGGAATACCAGTGTGAACAACTAAATAAAAATAAAGCTGCTTCCTTCTCTCTCTTCCTTGCCTGCCTGCCTACTCACTTCATTCCTGCCAGGATGTTTCCTTAAAAAAAAAGTCATCCTAAAGGAAATGAAAAATGCTTAGTAATGAGAATATTATAAATATATAATTTCTCAACTAGAACATAATATTTAGGCATGTATCCAAATTTCTGGCCCGTTCCTTGCTCTGTATCTTTAAAAAACAGAAAAATGGAATCCACACCTTTTAGAGTTATCCCTAATACTAATGACTACTATTTTAAATGCATAAAACTGGAATGAACAGGCAATAAATCTGGTTACTTCCAGCAATTTACTTAAATTTGCTCTAGTGTGTTTAACATGACTAACAGGGAGCGATTGCAAAACTGAACAGTAACAGTGATCTCTTTAATCTGTTCTTTTTCTCTAATGCTGTACTTCTAGTGGCAATATAAAGAAGACATTTAGAAAAAAATTGTTGCTTAGAGGAGACAGCCTCGATATATGAAAAGGCTACCATTACCTAAAGTGGTCACTGAGCTATCTAAGCAGATAAAATAGGAATGATGAGGTTAGGAAATATTTGCTATTTCTAACTTAAATGAGCAAGATTCTCTAATCTCAAGGTACTGGAGTCAACAGAATTTATTAAGAAGATGAATTCCTGGCCCCAAAGAATCACTAGAATCTGTATTAAATCCTAAAACCAAGCTTATTCTGGGAAGGGAAGGAAGGGAAAGAAAAGAAAAGAAAATGGGTTCAGAAAGTTCTTTCCATTAGGATTCTCATTTACATTGCAGGTTAAGATACTCTGTAAAAAAAGAAGGGATTAAAAAGGAAGAGGATAATTTTGAGCAAGAGAAAAATGAAAGCTCACATAATCTAAGATACAGAAGTTTGATTAATTATAATCTTAAAATTTTTTTTAAAAACATCACAATTCAAAACCACAATGAAACCAATACAGGGTAGTAATGTCAAAACAAGTACAACCAACTCTCAATCATCCAAGGTGATCTTAAAGTATCATTAAGAATTATTTTTAAAAAACAGAAATAATACAGGTAATGTATACCAATTAGGGAAGACCAGTACTGTTTTCCATGCCCTCATCCCGCCACACAAGGTAAAATCATGAATTGGCTGTACTAAAGAGAAGGAAGCTGAGAGCTAGATGTCCAATTGTGTATACCCAGAATAGCTGGATGCGAATGACTTCGTTGACTCTAATTGATTCTTATCTACAAAACTGATCCTGGAGTTGCAAAGAGAAAGAAGAGTTCAGACTATCTTTAAGTGAAATCTGCTTCCAAGCTGAGTAAGGCTATTCCATGGCATGTATAATTAAAAAAAATTCTAGCTCTATTCCAGCATTCTTTCTCCTTCGTTTTGGAACCCAACACATGCATATTTAAACTTCTACCCACAAATGAAAGCCCAAATGCCAGTCTTGGATGGGACTCTGTACGTGCAGATGTGGGGCTTCAGAATACCTCCAAAAAGTCCACTAACTTGACAAGCTAAAAGCAAAGTGAAGTCATTAAAAATTTTTGTACAAAGTTCTTCTGTTCTCTTTTGCTTATGAGTTTAAACATCGAATCTCATTTCTACTTACTATTGGGTGGCCCTGTTGCTTGGTATGGTGGATAGGACGCTGAAACAGGACGAGAGAAGACTGGAGGTTCTTCTCCAAATACCACAATCATGACCTGAATTAGCGCCAACAAGTCTGACTGTGGCTAAACAGAGAAAACAATCTCAGTCAGCTACACATTTACTTCTCAAGCACAAAGATAGAGCTTGACTATTTCTCATTAGTTTTCAATTGAGCTTGATAATTTTCTCTGTGGGATCTCGAACATGAAAAAATCATTTAATAAGTTAGGTGATTTTAACTTAATCATGCATAGCAAGGATGCTGTGAGACATACACACTCTCTCATCAGAGCAATCTATAGAAAAATTCACAGTACAATTCTTCATTTGATCCCATACAGGTCACCAAAACTTACATTACCAATGGATAAATGAAGTGTTCTGCTACTAATTCAGGGATGCGTGTAAAGAGTAGTCACAAATATTATTTAAGGTCTTCCAAAGACAACAATGTTATCTTGGAAACACAAATTCTTGGATTAATTTTTATTAAAGATAGTATTATAAACTCTGAAACTATAGGCAGAATCTAGCTTAGAAATTACTAGATTATAGTACAAAAAATAGAAACTGTTACAGGAATCTTTCCTTCCAATACCATAGTTACAAAGAGAATGCCTGTTTTTCCAAGAGAATTATTAAATTTTTCTCTGAAATATCTACTGACCACTAATTGAAGACAAACTATGTTAGCAAGAGTTGTTCAAATTAGCTTATTTGATGGCTGTATTTTCATTCCTTAATATACTTTGTGTGTATTTTATCTCTTATATCTCATTCACGAGTTCATCAGATTCTGAGAGACCAATCAATCTTGATCAGCTAATTATCTTTGCTACTTCTCTTCTAACAGGAGTCCATTAGCAGTTTTCATCTTTCCAAAGCACTGAACTCATTTCAATTGTTCAATTTTGTCCTAACTTAAGAACAATGACAATAAAATAACATTTCAGGTGCACCCTGGTGGCTCAGATGTTACTCTGTGGCGGAGGCATAGACAACATAAAGCCCAAGGACCCAGGTTCATGACTCCTGGCCGGGAAAAGAACCAAAACAAAGAATTAAAAGTGCTTCCTTCTTCCCTTCCTACCTACCTCCCTTGAAAATACTCTTTCCTCTTGTAAAAAAAAGTATCCAATTACCAGACCAATTTGTTAACTTTTGATTTTGTGGAGCCTACCATTAAACCATCTATTGAGTTCTTAGTTTCTACTGTTCTATTTTTCAATTCTAAGATTTCCACTTGGTTCCTCTGTAATGTATTTTTCCATCTTGAACATATTAATTATAATCATTTTCAAGTCTGTGTCTGGAACTGGGTTATGGGGGAGAGGTGATATCCTGTTTCTACTGTCCTTTTTCCTACTTTATGTACTTGATAATTTTCAACTGAATGCTGAACATTTTCCTGAAAAAATGTACTCTATTAATCTTTTCCTAGCAGGGAATCACTCTGTCCAATGGCAGGCAGATACTAAGAGAATCATCTTATCACAATCAGGGACTCAGGTGATTCAAGGCTGAGTTTTATAAGGTTCATTCTGAGTTTCTCCTCTTGGGCTGTGTTCCTCCAGTGATGTCAACTACAAGCCCAGGATGTTTGCTTACATTCCTATTTCTCAACTTGAGACTACTAAGAACTTCGTTGTATTTTTCAGAGCCTTTCTGCCTAGTATTCCTGTCTTTGAAGTTTAGGGACCCAGCATATCTCAAGAGGGGTAACTCACATTATCTGGTTTACTTCTTTGTAGCTTCCTTTTCTTCCAAATCTTGGTTCCTGAAGTATTATGTTGTCAGATACAACAGCAACTGTCTTTTCAGCCCTGTAGAGACTGCTAGAAGCTGCAGGGTTCTTTGCCTCTTAACTAAGGCCCTCTGCCTAGGTTTTCAGCCTCTCATACAGTAACAAGAGTCAGTAAATACTCCTAGAGAAAATGGCAGAATGTGGGCCCATCTCTTTGCAGTGCCCTTCTCTACAGGATTTTGGACCTTCGAGGCCTGATTGTTCCAACAGCTCTCTAAAGCCTTCTACAGATATTATATGGCTTTTCTAGCTAGTTCTGATAAGAACACTGATCTGACAAAGTTATGCTATCAGAAGCAGAAAAAGGAGTTTCTTATTACTATTTGATAGGGACCCTTTTGAATAATGAGATTTAAATAGTTTTATAAAAATATCCCAGAGTCTACTAATTTTTTAATGTATTTCCCTCTAAATTAAATAAAAATGTGAATAAAAGTATTCTGTAAATTACCAAGTTTTATACAAATATAGGATATATTTCCTTATAAAGGAGAGTTTTTATGATTATTCTTCTTAGCTCAGTGAGAAGTCCCTTATGTGAACTTACCGATCCTCCTCGGAATCCTCTTTGAATATTAACAAAAAATAGATGCTAGTGAACATACTACATAAAGTACAATGAATTCATAGAACACTGTTAATACTTACATGCTTCCATTCATGTAGGTAAGGAAGATATATCTTCCCATTTGCATCAACATGCTTTCCTGTTTTAATAGTCATTGAACTAGTAGGCTTAACAAAACAGATGGGGGGATTATATGGGTATGTGTCCAGCAGCCACAGACATATTGGAATATTATACGTAGTACCTGAGAAAGAGAAACTTCTATTACTCTATTTTTATTATTTTCCAATAATGTTTAGTAGGCGAGCAAAAGAGTTACAACTAGCAACACTTGAAAAATGACAAATATTTTATGTTTTAAAGTTCTAATTAAGATCAGTTTTACAAATTTTCAGTTTGTAAAATATACCAGCAGGATTAAAAAGCTCGTTTGCTGTGCTAGAAGCATTCTTCATAAACTACTGGTCAATCTATTCTTTGCTACTTGAGTCTTATCATTTTAGTTAATAAGTTTCACTGGGAAGGGATATAAAAGGAAGACCATGAATTAAGATGTCCTATCAGAAAGTGATAGAAGCTAGACTGTAAAAAGTCAAACTAAGACCCCATCCAACCATCAAACAGATGCTGATTGGTGGACAGAGCTTGACCAATGCCTTTGGCATTGTCTGCAGTAGTTATTTAGAATCAGTAATGCCAATGTCTCTTTGTTTTCTGTAACAGAATTGCTCTCAGTTGAGAAATTTAGCTATATATTGTCAAATTGAACAGTGTTTTAAAGGAACATAAATCGCAGCCTTTTCTAACTACATTCAAGGACTAATTTTTTAGGTAACCATCTGAATCACCTAACAAATTCAGATACATTTTTTTCACCTTGGAAAGTTTCATTTCACATAAGTATATAAACATAAATTTCACTTAAATCAGACAGTTGTGGGACTCCAGATTTTTTTACCCCAAACTACTTCTACTATGAAAAACAAATTCCAATAGAATATATCCTACATAAAATCTATCACTACCACCCAGAATTTTTTGCTTTGTGAAAATGAAGACTAAGGCTTAGGACCTGGCCATAAGGAAGATGAGGTAAGCTCACGCATCTTGGTGGCTGAGAGTCACCTCTAGCTAGCACAGTTCACATATATCCCAAAGACCTGTGTTTGTAACCTGGGGCTGGGGTGAAGAACCAGCAACTAAATAAAATAAAACACTTCCTCCTCTCTCTTCCAGTCTGCTTGCCTGCTCACCTGCATTCCTACCTGCACATTTCCTTTAAAAAAAAAACAATGAAGGAACAAAGGTTTACATAAAATTTGTATGTTTGTGCATGCATGAACATATACATACATATATAACATAGATGTATTTATATACATGTACATAAAACACACACATATAAAAATAAGTATCTTAAATATGTCTTTCATGATTTCTGACCTCCCTCTTTCCCCATATATCTATTTTCCTCACCAGTTTATTGCCTTAGGGCAAAGGCTAAGTTTACTCAGTCCCCCCTAAACTTATCATACCTATTTGATATAATACTGATGCTAAAGCGTTTTTTTCCTCTGCCTAGAATGTCAATTCTGTTTATGAATAGTTGACCCATCCTTTAATATCAATTAAAATTTAATTTCCTCCATGTTCTTCCCATGTAGTCTGATCTCTGTAATCTTAAAGTACCTTTACAATTTATCATTCTGCACTAGTTATAGAATATTAGAAATATCTATTCTCTTTTTCTCCTATTAGTCTAAGTTCTTCTAGACAAGAGACATTCTCTATTTTCCTTTGTATCCAGACCCTATTCTCTATGCCGCATACATAACAGGTACTATGAGAAATCAATAGGTAAGTTACAGTGACATAGTTCTAAGCTAGTCACAAGGAAAGACTAAAAAAGCTATTCAAACATAGGACAGTCTTTATGAAACTAAATGCTCTCATCACTTGCAAGCATTCCAGCAGAAGGTGGCTGACTAGATAACAGATATAATTATTCATCCTCAGCATTATCACTAAGATTATAATAAATAATAGCTATTTTTGATATATTTATTACACAGCAGACTTTGTGCTAAGTTCTTTACATACACTATCACGATGAATTATTTTTTGAATTAGGTACTATTATCCAATGTTGTAGCTGCCCACTGTCAAAAAACTGATAGATTAGAGCAGGAACTGAAACCTACCCTGGCCTGACTTCAAAGCCTCATCTTAGTCACTATTATATACATTTGTCCACTGTTAGAAAACTCTGAATGGGTATGTAGCTGAGCAAAGAGACATCTAAGATCCCTTTTTAGTTCTAAGATTTCATAATTCTCTGAAAAGATCAAACTCCTCCACTGTACCCAGGTACTTATTTCTTGATATACCTTGGCAAGGAAGGGAAAAAAAAGCCAATAACATTAGGCGCTGCAGTCAAATGAAACTAAGAAATTTAAAGTTCCTATATCACTATAAAATCATAAGAAAGATTTAACTTACTTACAACTTTTTGCAAAGATATAATGCAAATAAAAATGCATTTATACTGGAAACAGAAATTAAATAAGACATTTACCTCTATAAGGCACGGGAATTGTTCCAGTGAGGTTCATCAGTTCCCTGGAACTGCCATCATTAAAAACTGAAAGAACAATGATTTAATCATTACCACTTTCACAGATGCTCCTATATAAGTTACTCTACCAGAAACATTGGCTAAAATCCTTATCACCACTGAAAGGGGTTAACTTGTTAATGTATTATCCATTTTGTCCAATAAAGAAGTATTATTTGTAAAAACACATAGATGTAAGTGCTATAAGTCCCAGTAAATATGAGCTTGGGATTCCCCAACTAACATGATTATGAAATTACTTAAAAATTACTGTTGGCGTATCCTGGTAGAGCAGCAGTTGGGTCAATTGCCTCTTAAGGAGTAAGCCACACAACCCTGGGTTCGAGTCCCGGGTCCGGGAGTCAGGGGAGTAAAGGGGGCAGGAGAAGGGGGAAACAACCAATGTTAAAATGTTAACAACTAAATAAAGATGCTTCCTCCTCCTTTCTCTTCCTGCCCACCTGCCTACTCACGATCATGCCTGCCTGCCTGCATTTTTTCTTAAAAAAACCAGAAAGTCACTATCAACTACACTAAATGTTAACCTAATGTTTTATTTAGAATCCCAGATGTTTACCCCTACTCACTATTATTCTTAATCCCAAGGCAGTATCAAACTACAGTATTAAAATAAAGAGAAAAAAAAATTCAGTCAAATCTAAACTTCTTTTAACTATTTCTCACGTCATACAAAATTCTGATTTCTCATTACTTGGGGCACATCATTCACATTAGGTGAAGTGCTATTATTTGTAATAATGACTTGGGATCACCACTGAGTTACATAAGGAAAAGGCTATAATACGCAGTACAAGAACATAAATACTGTTACTGATCTCAATTTTATTTCAATTACTATTGACAATTATAACTGTTATAATTTATTCTGGATAATATCAAATATGAATAGTAAATTCTGTAACTTGTATTTTTTAAAAACTATCTTACTGGCACATCCTGGTGGCTTAGCAGATAAGTCCACTGGGAGTAGTCCACATACTTCTCAAGGACCTGGGTTGAGACATGGGTTTGAGACCTGGGGCCCAGGGGAACAACCAAGATGATAAACAACTAAATAAAAATAAAGCTTTTCCTCCTCTCTCTTCCTGCTTTCCTGCCTTTTCACCTTTATTCTTGATTGTACCTCTCCTTTAAAAAAAATAACTGCCTTAAATTGAGGATTTTTTTTTTTACTCTAAAAGCATGTTGGTAACAATGGTTTAGACTTGGTTCTGCCATGTAAAGCTGTATAAGACTTGTTCAGGTGTGCGCTGGTGCTCAGGCATTAGGTCTGTAGCGTGAGTGTAGTGCACCTAAACCCTGGGGATCCAGGTTTATGACCAGGGGTCTGGGGGGCTGTGGCGGGGGAACAATTACAACAGGATAATCACCAAAAAACACTTCTTTATCCTCTCTCTTCCTTCCTGTCTACTGACCTTAGTTCCTGCCTGCTTCCTTCCTCTTAAAAAAAAAAAAAAAAAAAAACTCTTATTCAATGATGTTGGAGTCTATCAGTTTTGATCACGATATTTTTTCATATGCAGTAAAAACAATACACTTATAATAAAGTTCTGCCCCAGTCACTTTTTTCCCCTATTAAATTCATTTTAAAATTAACTCTAATTTTGGTAAAAGGAAGGGATTCTTTTTTAAATCTAAATACCATAATACAGTATATGGGCAGGAAGAATCATGCCTTAGACTTGGGAAAGGAGGTCTGGTTTGTGTCTGTTGTTCAGAAAATTAAAGAATAACTCCTCCTCTGCTGCTTCCCACTTCTCTCCACAGGTTTCTAATGTTTTCAAAGCTACAGGGATGAGCAGCACTTAGGGTGAGAGCTTGAGCTCCAGAATTCAGCTACTTGCTCTCAGTGTCCAGGCCTCATAAACGAGTAGTGGCATGGGTTCCCCCTCGGTTCTTCACAGTAGGTATTTTCAAATACGGTCAGAAAGATTATGTTTACAGTGGTGGGGACATTTTTAAACACATTTAAAGGTGTGTGAGAACCCTGGTGGACTCAGGGAGGAGAATACCCAAAAATGAGTAACTAAATAAATGCTTCTTTCCTTTCACCTCTCCTTTCCTGCCTGCTACCTGCCTTCATTCCTTTCTTAAAAAAAAAAAGTAAATAAATTAAAGGCATTGTTATTTCTTACTTAAACCCCAACTTCAGTCTGTCTCAATAGGAGTAGAAATAAAGTCATTTACCTACCCTTACATTTTCATATATAGAGCTAAGGTATGCATCATTCCTGGACCCTGTATTTTCACCCTATCTTTAGTTACCCCAAGTCTCAAACTGGGTTCTTGGGCGTTAGATAGCCTGCACCTTAGCTGCTGAGCTGGAGCGGTCTTAAAAATGTTTTCTCATCTATAAAAGGGATATCCAGAGTATAGCTTTGAAAAATGTGTTCCTAAGAATATAGAGATGCTCTGGAGTAAAAAAATGTTGAGAAGTAAGCAACACCTTAGGCTATAATGTACAATATGTACTCTTCCCTTGGTAAGGCATCACATATTAGTACATTAAAGGATCAGAAAAATCTCGCTGCAAAGAAACTCATTTATTTTAATCTATTAACTGTTCAAACTTAAACACAGAATCCCCCAATCACCCCAAGCAATGTTCTCTACACTATAGATAATACTTTGGGAAATGATGGGTGGGTTAATCCATTTTTACATCTCCTCTAGGTCTGAATTTGCATAGTTCTACATTAAGATTTTTTTCAAAAACTTGAAATTACTAAAATTTAGCATAAGAGACTATCAGATCATATAATTTCTTACTCCCCTCCTCCAACACTTTTTTGGTGAAGGTTCAAAAACCAGTCAACTTAAAAGGGTAATGAGAAGCTTACATTAACAAGACAAAATTCAGAGTGCAGCTACTGATATTTTTACTGCATAAACTCACCATATGAATCCAATACAGGTTTGAGATCTTTGTATAGAGTAATAACATTCACCGTTTCACGTACAGTGAGATCTCTGTATTTGTACTGAAAAGCAAAATCAACAAGAATTTAGTTTAAAACCACTGCCCATATTTTACTACTAGGTTAATTTTCTTAAAAACCTTATTTTCATAATAGCACTCTTAAAAGTATAATGGTTCCATATGTGGACTATAAAGAAACAAAAAAATCACTTCTTGGACTTAAGACAATAGAACTGAAGTCACCAACAGGGAAAAGGGTATGGGGTAACAGGAACAAGTGGTGGTGGGGTCTAATGGACAGTGGTGAAGGACTTTGGATAACTTGATGTGTGTGTGGTGTATTGTCTTATATTTGATGAATGGGAAGCCTGGCCATATTGGCTTGTATTATTTTTGTAAATCAAACTTACTTCAATTAAAAAATATATAATGGTTCCCATCAATAATAACTAACAGTAATTAATTAAAGCCTGAAAGGACCTCAACTTTCTCTTCTGCCACCTATTCTAACCTTTACTCAACCTTCATTTTAGCTCTTCTTTCCAACTTAAAAAACCTTCTACCAAATCAAATCTTAATCATTATCAAAACCTAGCTTAGATCTCTCTCCCTCTTAATAAATTTCCAGATTTTCCATTAGCTCATAATGCTCTCTCCTCTCCCTTTAAATACCTGTATTTATTGCCAAATCCAACTATTCTACCATTTATCACTTGATACACTGTATTTTTCATACCACCACCCTGTACCACTCCATTTCAGGAAAATTATGAAACTAGCTTATGACATTCTTGGCAGGAGATTAGGAGATCTGAGATGGGGATATGATCACAATACATTAAAGCTCCATTCATACACACAAAACTTTCAGCTTTTAGTACCTCTTTTAAAAAGGAGCAGTCAGCTTATTCCAATGAGAAAGCAGATTAGAGACCAAAACAAGCAGAAAAGAAACAACTAGAATAGAAATAATGCAAGGAGAAGAATACTTCAAGATGAATTATCATGAATAACTTCCAAAGAAGAAATGGTATCCACAAAATAAGAATAGTCAGAGAAGAAATAAAATCAAAGAAGCTAGTCATAAAGGACCATACATATGGTTCCATTTACATGACAAAAAGTATTGGAAACAAAGTAGATTAGTGGTTGTCTGGGGTAAATGGGGGTTTGATTACTAAAGGATCTGAGTGACTTTGGGGGGGGGTGAAAATGTTCTAAAATTGTGATTGTACAACTCTAAATGTACTGAAATCCATTGAACTTGATGTAATTTACTCTAAAAGTATGAATGAAATGGTATGTGGATTCTAAATAAAATTAAACAATAAAGGGATGGAAGAGAGAATTTATAGATTAAAAGAGAACTGAAAGACTTTCTAATAAATTGCAGTAAGTAGACTTTATTTGGATCTCAACTGAAACAAAACATGAGACTGCATATTTGATAATATTTAGGGAATAGTGATTATTTTATTGGGATAATAGTATTTATGGGTTTCAGGAAGGAAGGCAGGTAGGCATGCAGGAAGAAAGAGAAGTATTTTTATTTATTTTTCAGTTGTTAATCTTGGTTTTTCCACCCCTGGTCCCCAGACAGGAACCCAGGTCCTTGGGATGTATGTGGATTGTGCTCATTACAGGGCAGTGGACCTAAACACTGCTACACCAGGGTGCACCTTTAAGTTCTTTAATAAGTGTGTGTATATGTGAGTATATATATGCATATGTGTATATATACTTTATATATACATTTATATACTCATGTTATTATTTTTTCAGAGTAATATTAGAAGGAGTGGGAAACTGAATGATGCTATAGATTAAGATTTGCTCTGATCTGCTTATTAAGATGGCTGTGAGTCAAAGCTGGGTGTAGAAGACAGGGGCTCCTTATACTATTCAGCTTCCTTTTGGATTGATGTTTGAAATTTTCCATACTAAGTTTTAAAAAGAGAGCAAGAAGAGAACAATCAAAGACAGCAAATAAAGATGGTTCCTGGAGGGAGGTTTTGCTTTAGAGAGGAACCAAGAGATGGGTGGTTATAGCTAGAGGGGGCAAAGAGGTCAGGAACATCTTTGTGAATAAGGTGGGAGAAATGATTATGCATGTGCACTGATAGCGCTGGTCATGTAGCATGGAAAAAATGATGCTTCGGGACAGAAGGCAGCAAATGCTCAAGAAATTCCTTTGAGTAGATCCACTGGACTTATTCCCTAATTTTCTTCCTTATCGTTTAGTCCTCATTTTGTATCGATCTTTTAGAGATTGCTTTGATTTTATATTCTAATCCTTTTATTGAATGTTTTATTTCTACTCTTTTTTTTTTTTAGTGTCCAAGAGTTAGTTCTTCTTTACTTTACTCTTTCACTGCTGACTAATGTTACATTATGTGTATGTATATCATTTTACCTATCAACTCCTAAGCTCCTAAGGTGAGAGATCCACTTCTATTTTTACTTCTTGCAATTTATTTATCAAAGAAATTGGTTCATTCATTCTATTAAAGGTTCCCATGGTTGGGATTTTGCTAACTGTAGTCCCTTGGTGTAGTTTAATACAGGAGATCTTATGCTTTCTCTATTTCCTGTGAATTAATTGGATCTAGACAGTACGATCTTTTCATTTCCTAAATTTTACTTTTTCTCCCTTTTCTCTCTCTCTCTCTGGCAAGATGATTTCATATAATGGTATTTTCCATTGGAAGCACATGATATCTGGGTATCTAGGATGTCAACAATCATCACTGCCCTATTCTTAATGAGTACATTTCTTCAAACCTACTCCAATCAGGTGTTTACACTTTGAGTGAAACTGTTCTCCTGGTCACAAGTAACTGCCACAAGGTAATATGGAATGGCCATTTCTCAAGGCTTCACCTTTCTTAACCTATAAACAGCACTGGACCAAGCTGATTCCATCCTCTTAAAATATGCTTTTCACTTGATTTTCAGGATACCACTGACACTGTTCCTCCTTTTGGGGGTTGCCTCTTCTCACACTCTGCTGGTTTTATCTCCTAACTTAACATTCTTAAGCCTCCTGGTCCTCTTTTCTATCTAAACTCACCCCTTCTGTGATATCCATCATGACTTTAAATAATATTTATATGCTGATACTTAAAAAATGATTCCAGATACACCCTGCTAGCTCTGGCATTAAGTTGGCAGCTAGGGTTGGAGCGTAGTCCATGTTAAAGCCAAGGCCTCAGGTTTGTGATCTGCGGAAGAAGGAGCAACCAAAATGAACAAACAAACAAAAATGCTTTTTCCTCCTTTCTCTTCCTTCCTGCCTACCTGCCTGTCTTTCTTTCTCTTTGAAAAAAATGTCCAGTCTGAACCTCTCTCCCGAACTCAATATGAATGTGACATCTCCACTTGGATATCTAATGTCAAATTTAACATCAAAACTGAATTACCTATCTTTCCCTCAAACCTACTCTCCCTATAATCTTCCTTACCCATCTCCGTGCCAGCTTAAGCCAAAACCTTGATGCCTTTCCTTCACATTCAGTCAATTTGTCAAAAATACTGTTAGCTCTACCTTCAAAAATATCCAGAATTTCTACCTGCACAGCTAAAATCCTGATCTAAGTCATAAGCACCTTTCAATAGTCTTTTTTTATAGGTGCCTCTGCCTCCCTTCTTTATCTCTTTCAGTCTAATCTCAATACACCAGCTAGAGAAATACTGTTAAAATAGATTCATAGCTTCCCACATATTCCAAGTCCTTATAATGGCCTACAAAATTCTCCAAAATATCCCATACCTTTTTTTTTTTCCACTTTCCCCTGCTTATTCTAGTCCAGCCACCTTAGCCTCCTTTGTTGTTCCTCAGTCACACATAACAAACATTTGTCTCAATCTTTACACTTGTTTCCCCTTCTTCTGGGAATGTTCTTACTCCAGATTGTTCCAGTTTGCTTCCTCACTTTATTTCAGGTCTCTGTTCAAATAGATCATTTCAGAAAAATCTTTCTTTACTATTCTATAATATATTATTCTATATTCTATAATATTCTATAATATAATCCATCCCATCACTCTTGCTTTATTTCCCTTCACTGCTTGACTTTTCTCCAAAGTACTATAATGTTCAAAGGAAAAAAAAAAATCCATAATAATACATAAAAGTTCAAGTCTAAGCAGGTGGCCCAGATGAGTGCGGAGGTCCCACAATCAGATAAAGGGTAAAGGACCACCCTAGCAACTACCAGATCTAACACCTAATAAGAAGGCTAATAACTATCACTAGCTCTCCATGAGGAGAATCTCACAAATAATCCTACTATTCCTATCTATTCACAGGCTGAATACAGAAGATGCTGATACTTAGAACTGACAATTACTTGCAGGTGATTCAGATTTTTAGATATTGGGCCAAGAGCCAAAAGACAGGTAGAATTCCTTTACCTATGTCTTCTCTATTTTCTTTTTTGTTGTTAGGGTAAAAACAGGTGGGGTTGGGCAGGTGGAGGTATATCTTCATCTTCTAAAGATGGAAGGCAGGTTCCGTTAAAGGAAGTTTGGGCAACGCAATTATGGTTTTAAAATTAAAAAACAATGTTTGAATATACTTGTTTAATATATGTACATATACTCAATAAATTAGGCTTAATGACTATGCTATCAATTTAAAGATCAAAATCACATGGAACAAAGACACTTTGGTTACACAGTATGTAGAGCAATGCACTGTTTTTAAAAAAGTGATGTTATAACAAAAACCAGGGCCACAATCTTCTAGGGCTTCTTCAAACTTCTTTTACAATTAAGAATAACTATTTTATCAAAAGAAAATTAAGAAGCCTAAAAGATAAGTTTAGATAATCAAGGGATGCTTTATTTTGAAAACTATCATTTTCTCTTTAGAGGTTATTTGCTATTTAACCGGACTAGGGGGATGATTTTACTGGGGGAAAAAAAGCGTATCTTTCAAGGGAAAAAGTTTAACATAATTCCATGTTTTATTAATATAGGAAATTGCTTAAAACTACTTCTATCATTCTTGCTTTGGTAGAATGTCCAAAATTACCTGTTGAACTGGAGAAAATTGAACTTTGATCACTTCACATACATCTTATTCCAACTAGCAGTGACAATTGGAAAAAACAAAAACCCACCACCCAGTCCACTCCGGTATCAGGGATATTTGAAGTAATTACCAAAATAATCACGGCTTTAATATTAAAAAACAACAACCTATCTGGTCTTAAAAGCTTGAAATGTATCAATTAAATTCAAAGCAAATAAATTCGTGTTACAAATAGCATAGTTAAAGGTACCCGTAGCAAATCAAAGTCCCTGAAATGGTAATGGATTCTATTTCACTGGAAATACTGAGGTGCAGGCATTTTGGAGCCTCTCGGCCTTTTTACTTAAAATTGAATCAATTCAACCAATAGTTACTGACTCCCAAGGGTCAGAGGTTGAGGTGTATGAGGAATACAAAACGGAAAAAGGACAGTCCCCGGGGTCCGAGAGGGAAGGGGAAGGATGGCGGGTCCCTACACTGAGAGAGGAGTGGAGGAGTGGCCCCCATCGAGAACTAAGTACCACCCTCTCTTTGTGTTTACAAAAACTAAGAAACTACACTGCCCACAGACTGCTCCAAACTCTCCCGAAGAGAGCCGGCGGCAGGTGGCCTCCGCTCCGCGGCTTTGTTGACTGTCACCGCCCCCCACCTTCCCAGGCACGGTCTCGCGGATCCCTGCCCAAGAGGAGTGAGGGGGCTGCAAAGTCGGCTGAGGACTGCACGGGGGCTTCTGGCCCGCCCCGGAGGCTCGCGGAGCTGGGCCGGGCCAGGCCGGGTCCGGCGCAGAAGGGAGCAGTGGGCGCGCTCCCTGTGGCAAGCGCGCCGCGGCCTCACCTTGGACACCATTTTCTTGAGCTGGCTCTCCGACACCGCCATGGCGTCCGCCTCGAGACTCCGTCCCCGTAGGCAGAGTCAGCAGCTCCCGGGCTGCCCCAGGCCGCCTCACAAAACCGCACACCAAGTGGCCAGCCCCCCACCCCCCCCGCCTCTAACAACAGGAAGTCGGTCTGCGCAACAGCGCTTCCGCTTCCCTTACGTCACTTCCGAGATACGAGAAAGGGGTGGGCGTAGGGCGCATTCCGACCAATCCGTTTCTAGTGCGCCGAGATCCAGCTCGATCGGCTCCAGTAGAGGAGGGCCGACTTGTTACGTGGGTTGTAACTTTGGGCTGGGAGTAGGTGAACTGGCCTTTGGATTAAGGGAGCAGGTGCCTGGAGGGGGAGGAAGCACGACAGTCTAGCGAGTGAAATTTTAAGACTGAGTTCATCGAATGGGAGGGCGCCGGACTGGGAGTCAGAAAAACTTTTCTGCCATTGACTTGCCCTTATAATAGCAAGCAAGTGCACTTTTAGCTGGACTGAAGTTTTTTCCACTTCTTGGAGGATTTGCAGTATGTATTGCCCAGCGTAAATCCGATGATCAGATTTTTGTTTTTGTTGTTTTAAAGGAAACGTGCAGGCAGGCAGGAAGGGAAAGGAGGAGGCGTCTTTATTTTAATTCTATTTAGTTGTTCACACTGGTTGTTTCCCCCTGGACAAGTCTTTATTCTACATTCCATTCTATATTATTCTTTAGTCTACATTCACAAGGGCAAAGTACAGAGCCTTCGTGTTTTCACTGGAGACCAGGCAGTAATTTCCTCTCCAGAAAACCACTCCTTTAAACTAGACCTCCCACTCTGAGCCAGGCATAAATAACATGTGTTCCACCTTGCACCATATATACTAGCCTGTCCACCGTCAAAATTCAAGTCTTTGAGGGTAGGCTCATCTTCCGGTCCTCATGCTTTACACAGTGCAAGAATGGCACTTAATTTCTATACCCATGAAACTTACTCATGGTCATTTATAGTAGTTACTATTATGACCTGTCACCACGAGTTTTATAAGCAGTCACAGTATTGTAAATCTTGGGTTTTTATGAGGTGAAATATAATTTGGATTTTACTGTAGTGCTAATGAGGGGCGGTTGTGGTGCTTCTAAATTGACATCTAAGTGAAGGTCATACACATAAAGGGGGCCTAATCAAAACCATGCGGGATCATCATTAATAAAGGCTAACCCAATAGGTATCTTTTTAGGGGTATGGACACCATGTTAGTCAAAACAAATTTTGGGGACTCTATCCTTCCACTTCATCTCTTTTAAAAGAACTTTTAAAAAATACCGCTTTCTCAACACTTGAAGGAACTGGCGTGGGCCACCCCCCCCACCCCCACCCCACGGGGTGAGGAAGGGAAGGAGAGGGAGCTGGAGCAAGTGAAAGTGAGGGTCCAATAGACAGCTGTAAAGGACTTTTGGTAATTTGATGGAAGACTTGGTGTATTGACATGTATTTGATGAGTGGTAAACGTACTCATACAGGACTGTATATTTTTGTAAATCAAAGTTACTTCAATAAAACTTTTTCAAATTGTTCTAAAAGCCACTTTACTCAAAGTACTTTTAATTAGAGTAATTCTGCTTTTATCAGTTGGGAGAGTGCAGATGATGTATAGTTTTAAAAGTTTTCTTGCAAAAAATAATTTTTAAAAGTTCAAAAACAATGAACAAAACTCAAGTCTCTTCATTTTTCACTTAAGCCACTTAAAACATCTAAACGTCCTGAGCATTAAATGAATTATATTAAAGAAACATTCTCCTTGATTTGAATATATTTTCTTCCATTCAAATTAAGCATCTCCTGGTGGTTTTCAAGTCAAGGTTTATTCTATTCATTATTTTTTATATTTAAGGTAAGCACAATGTAAATTAGAAAATAAAATATTTATCTGCAACAATATCAAAATGTATTTTAATCTAAAAATCACAGCAAGAAGAAACAATGTATGACACTGGAAAAATAAAAAGTGACAGTTAAAAGACAAGCAACATGTATGTCAAATTACTACCCAATCATAGTAAGGTGGCGGTACCGCTTCCTCACTTTTATATAGAACTTACAACATGATTAGATAATACTCATCAGTCAAGGAAATACCACATGGAATTAACTCCATATTGTGAGCACTCATAAGACAGAACTATTACTCATCTCTGAAAACACAAATTCTGACACAGTACGTGGAATAACAGTAGCTGCTCAATAAATATTTGTTGTATTGACATGGTGAACTCTTGTAATTCATGTAGTGAACTCTTGGTAATTCATCTGTTATATGGCATCTTACAGCTACATTATTGGTCAAGAGCATATTAGAAAATAGGTAGTAGTGAGTAGTAACAGTGAGGGTACACTGTTAGAATAACAACAAAGTTTCTACCCATGTAGTGAAGTTACAAAGAACAAATGAGTCTCTTCAAACCTAGAACTAAGTAGAATTTTATCCTAATTAATTCTGGTGGGAATCTTTTAAAGCACAGTAAACGTTTTTCTACTTTTTTAAACAATTGACATTGAATGTAATTTCATCTTTTTTTTTAAATTTATGCTCATTATAAGCATCCATTATTATACTAAGTCAACATTAGTTTGACTGTTTCCTCTCTATTTGTCATGTGTCTGCCCTTATAAACTATTTGACTCCTACCTCCGACCTATGGATTCAACTATTAGTTTTCAAAAGCACCTAGGATTTCTTTACAGTACTTATTACACTTGTAACTGTACATTCATTTGGAAACTGTTTCCTATACTAGAGTGTATGGACCACAAGAGCTTGTACCTCGTCTAGGTTTATTCACTACTGTATCTGCAGTGCCTAGTACAGTACCTGGTGTTTAATAGGCTCCCAGTTACCACTATCTGAGTGACTAAGTACACTAAAAGAAAAATAATTAAAAAAATAAACATATAAACATCTGCCTCAGTGTATACCTCTTTCTGCTATTTGCTGAGGGCAAGTCTGGAAAGTCAGGGAATCAATCTTTCTAAGTTACATTGGGAAAAGTTCCTTTTTTTTTTTTCTTTCCAAAAAGATTAGGCTCTACATGAAAATGGAAATAATCCTTCCACAGTGTACTGAACCCCATTTTTAGGGTCTTGTGGAACGATTTTGACGGTTTGGCTTTTCTTCCTTCCAGTGCTTAGAAAAAGTAGAGGCCATATGGATAAATGGGTATGACCTAATTTCCTCCTCTATAAAATGGTAAGGTTACTTCAATAAGAGGAGTCAATAAAATTCTCATTATACTGCCTGAAATACAAAAAAGTTAATGCTAGTTGCTATTAGTTGTGAGTCACATTAGTAGTAACATGCTGCCTTTCATATGTGAGGATATTGCTGCTAACCCATCACCAAGATTTAAGTACTCTGGATCTTTTCTTCAGGAGTGCTTAAAGGCTTTACTCCAATCAGTCCATTCAACCTCTCCTACTTAAGATCAATAGTTCTTATGAAAGCCTCACATTTTAGCTTCAAACTCCTTGGCTCACACTCATAGTCTATTTCCACTAAAAATACATATTGCTCTACATTTTTTACTAATATTACAGTGAGTTTATGATTTGTTGGAGCTTATACAGTCCAGGATGAGGTTATAGAAAATTTCAGAAAGTACAGTCCCACTGGAAATTATACTTTTTTTCATAAGTTAAAGTTTTTTATTTCCCCCTTTTAAAGTGCATGTAAAATTCTTTCCCATTTTTGGTAACTAATTCAAAGGTGGAAAATATGCTTTACCATTATAACCAACTATTTTTGTTTTTGTTTTTTTAAAGAAGAAACAAACACCTTAAACTGTGGGTCCTTTGCATGTACACCTAGCATATACTTTGTAAATTCATACTGGTACTTCAGCTTATCATGGTTATTGTAACAAAAAGTAATTTCTTTTTAAAAGTACATTACTTTCAAAATATTCCAGTGTGCGGAATGTACTTTTAGTTGAGGATACATAATTTTCAATGATGCACAGCGCATCATTATCTCTACTGTAGGTTTAAAGAGTGGTATAGATAACTCAAGAATAACAAAGAAAATCAGATTTTTACCCGCCTTCCTTTCTAAGGATTCAAATTACAAAGCTAATCAAGAAACCATCCACCATAACCAAGCAGTTTATAAGGATGAGTAAAATAAGATACAGAACTTCTCTATCCAATACATGTTGGCAATCTTAAATGACCCTTCCTTTGAGGTAACTGTGAACTTTAGAATCACAGTTTTAACTGTTGCTGGAGATCATAGATGGATGATGCGCTGCTCTGGAGTTTCTCAATTACTGTATCTTCTTTCACTGTGGTTTTGATGACTTCAGATACTCCATTGTTTCCAAGGATGCAAGGCAAACTTAAAAATACTTCACTGTTTATATCATAATATCCCTGAAATGAAAAAATAAAGTAGTGGGATTTAATAGCTAAATCACTAAAAAACATTTAATGCCATAAATATGGTTACTATCTTGCTTTTCTCGTGATACAAGTTGAACTTTAACAAAGTTTTGTTCATTTATTTTCTAAACTCAGGTTGGTGTTTCAAAAAATTTTTGTGACATAGGAGGAACATGGTCAAAGATATCCCTTCTATGAGTGGGTATGCTGACCCCCTGGCAATATGGGTAGCAGTTAGGGGGCTAAGAAAAAAGGATTCTCAGAATGGATTCTTTGCAGGGGCTCTCAGCACAAATATAGAGATCTGTTTGTTTGTTTTAAAGGAGAGGTGCAGGTAGGAATGAAGGTGAGTAGGCAGTCAGGCAGGAAGAGAGAGGAGGAAGCACTTTATTATTATTTTTTTTAATTTAGTTGTTCATCTTGGTTGTTTCTTTCAGCCCTGGGATGTAAACCCAGATCCCCAGGATGTATGTGGGCTATGCTTAGAGGCAGACCTAACTGCTCCTCCACCAGGGTGCACCAGTAATCTGTTTGTAATCTTTCCTTTCTGTATTTCCTTCTTGATAATTCAGGAAAGGTTGGTTAAGCATGTGTGCCTTATCTTAGCTGTCCATTAGGGATTTTCCATTTGGGATAAAGTGGTAAACAAACACTGAACTAGAGAAGCAGACTGATGGCCAGTTAAGACTAGCTGGCACATCAGTCTAGGGAGACCTGGGTGGCTGGGATGATAAATGACAAACAGAAGAAATTTATGGAATCGGGAAACACCTTTAGGGAATTCCTAAAAATTACATGGAGGCAATGGGGAACTAGTAGAAGTCCAGACTTCCATCGCCAAGAAGGAAAAGACTTAGACAAAATTGTCTCTCCACATGTTACTCTAAAAACAGCTATCCTGAAGACATGGTAACTCAGCTTACTGTGTGAACTGCATTTTTTATAGTTTTATATTAATATTAAAGTTTAACAATATGATGAGAGAATACAAATAGCAATTACCTTCGCTAAAATGGATACAGAATGTACTTTCTTTTTGTGGTTTATAATACTGTCAACCAGGTCAGCTACTGAGAGTCCAACAGACCAGGCCCTTTGACCTTTTACCCTTAACAGTTCCATGGCTCTAGGTTACAAGAAACAAAAACAAAAAACAAAATCATGAACTCAGAAAATGCACAAAATATGCACATTTAGTTTTACCTTCTCTTTAAAGTATTAGATATTTTTATGACATAGAAATATGAGTTATACAGCAATTGTTAGGGAAGCCTACAGATAATATACAAATTAAGCTTTTCTTAAAATGTCAGACAGTTCAAAAAGGGAAAACACAAAGGGCCTAATAACATAAAAAGATGCTCACCACCACTAACATTTAGTTAAAAGTAAGTTAAAAAATATCCCTGGTTTACCTAGCCAAATTGGCATTAAAAACTTTTGAAAAACTGATTAAAAAAAAACGACCACTACTTTTGGAGAAGTTACTGAGAAACAGGTACTCCTCTAATGCTGTTGAGAGTATAGTGTGATAGAGTATTTTAGGAGGAAGATTTGGCATTAGCTGATCTAGAAATTCCTTTATAAAAATATGCTCAAATGTGCAAAGATATAAATATGTTTGCCTTGTTTGAGGCAGAAAAAAATTGGAAGTAACTCATCAGCAAAGGATAGGTTAAAAAATATAAGATAAATAAACTATACCAAATGTAGTGCCAGGTAGCTCTTGAGAAGAATAAGGTGGGTTATATGCACAATATGAAAACATGTACAAGATTAGGGAAACAAAGCAAGTTGTTAGATAATATGATAGCATAAATCTATTATAAAAAGGATTTAAAGTGTTTGGAGATACTAACACTAAACTGTGAACAGCGGGTGTTTCTGGAGAATGGAATTACAACAGCTTTTCGCTTTCTAATTTTCTACTTTATAGATATCTACAATATTTAAAGTTTTAATAATAGCATATATTACTTTTGTAAATAATAAAATGATATAAATTAAACAAACATGTTTGAAATTTCTCCCTTTTAAAAACTGTAAATGCAGGATTGTAGAATTAGATTAGAATGGATTATACAACCAACTACTCTTGTCCATAAGAGAATATTCTTCCCAGTTCCTAAAGGTTTAAAAAGCTAAAAGCTGAAAGAAAATATTTAATGTGCTGGAGAAACAATAACTAGCATGCGTCTGTAGAGTCCGACTTATGGGGCCCAGATCCCTGGAAGGCCTCTAAATAGAAGCAAACAATACAATACAAAGACCTACTTGTTAGATTATGTTTTTGCCTGAATTTATAACAGACTCATCCAAATGTATGTATTATGATTAAAAAATACATATTAGGCATGCCCTGGTGGCTTAGGTGCTAAGCCAGTGACTGGGCTGCAGAACATATAAACCCCAAGAACCTGCGGCTGGAGGGAACAACCATAAAATAAATAAACGAATAAATAAAAGTACTTCTTCCTGTCTCCCTCCCTCCCTCCCTTCCTTCCTTAAAAAATTGCTTCCTTCTCCCTTCCTCTCTATGAAAACAGATGCAGTGTGTTTATGTGTGTGTTTAAATAGCACAGACAAATTCTCTTCTACATTAAGAAAATTTTCAACATCCTCATATGTTTATAGATACAGGAATAGTAAATCACTGACTGTAAATAAGGAACCTGTTCCACTCTTTAAATGTCATTGTCTATCTGAAATAAAGTTTGCAGAATACTTTTATATCTACTTTCAGATAAGAAATAAAATAGAATACATTGCTCTCTTGAACTTTTGAAATTGTCCGTACTAGCTAGCTTTGTTTGCAGAAATCTGGTAAGTACATGCTGTGTAAACAGCTGTTGTGTTAGCCATGAAGTACATGATTTTCAGCTGGACAAAGGCATGTCTATACTCATTGTTACCTGTTAGACACCTGAGGGTCATGACTCATTACTTCTTGGTCACCCCATGTGGGCACTAAAAATAAGATGAAAAATTAGTAATATGTCAAAAACTCTTAGGATTAAGATGTAATAAATGACTATTTTTAGTACCTGTATTAAACTTTACATAAACATTTTCCCACCTTCTAGCAACAGTTACTGATGGCACTGAATGTGCTACACTGATTGCCTAGGGTGAGAAAGACGAAGCTACAATTACAAAAAAAAAAAAAAGAAGAAAATAATCTCTGAGGTCTATTCCAGCCTCCTTCCTGTTCTCTCTCATCAACAGTTCTTATAGGACCATTTCACTCTCCAAGTAGAAACTTTTCTTCCTTGGCAGGCTGTGTATGATAGGCTACCCGGCGCTGTAAAGTGCTTGGCATTTGTATCGTTGGAAACCGCACTAAGACTGATTTCTTGCACCCGGTGACTAACAGCTTGGTCATCTATTCTGAGTTAAACTCCCACAGCTTTTACAGAAGCAGGGCCCTGCTTTGTAAGGGTGTTTTTGGGGTTACTCATTTCCTTTTAGTACACTGTTTATAAAACAATTCCACATTGTGCATATGAACTAGATGTTTATGCCAGACTTTAGTTTTCAACTGTAAGTAACAAACCTTCCTATATCTGAGTGAAGACATTCTTTGATACAAATCTTTATTTGGGTAAGCAACACAAAACTACATTTGAATATTTAAGACTTCTATGTTTAAGATACAAGCCTCCTAAACTGCATTCAAAGTAATGTCAGTTAGTGATGTAGGAGTGACAAATGACCCCAAATGTTTCCAGATGCCTCCCTCCCTCCTGTCCTCCAACTGATTATAAGCTTCCAGGGGGTAGAGACTGTGTCCTTTCATACATATTCTTTATCATAGTAAAGAAAGTACAGGAGATAATATAGGACTAACCTTGCCTGTAAGGCCATCCTTATATTTCATAATAAAGTGAAAAACATAATAGTTAAGGTAAGACATATGAAAGGTTTAAAAGTTTTAATGCTAATTTAAAAAAAGCAAAACAAAAAATTGTTATATGAAAAATACAAATACATGTAGACAGGTTAAGTCATTTTAAAAATGTTTTTGATAGAGGATTATATATGAATTGTTTTCCAAAAAGATTTTGATACATTATGAGTATATTTTCAACAAAAGGAAAATTATACAGAAATATCTGCTAAATGAAATACAGCACTTATGGATTTTGGAAAGATGAATAAAAGACTTTGGGTAAGGTATGCTTCAGAAAAGACAAAGGACACAAAAATCTGGAAATTATGAGTATTATTGCCAATATATTTCACCCACATGATCACACCACTCTGAATTCTGACTTAGAAGAGCCATGAGAAAATACTGTTTGAAAATGGAGAAAGCTTCACTTTATTCAAATATGTTTATGACACCTTAAGTTTAGATGAACTCAGTTATTTAATTTTTTCGTTCATTTACTGACCAACCCCTCAAACTTCCTAAATGGATATCAAACCTAGTATAAGTAGCCTTTTCAAATATTGTATCTAACCAATCCTTATCTTTCTGGCTGTATTCCTCAAGTACAGAGGCCCTAAATATTTTAATGAAAAATGACCACAAGATAGCTCTTTTCCATTAAAATAATACCTAATCCTTAGGTAGGATTGATGCTGAAAGCAGATGATCTAACAATGTGTTCTGAGGTCCAGTTCTTGAATTTTTAAAATACCATTTGAATGAGATATCTGTAGTTTACATATGATTTCAATATCATGGGTGAAGGGAGCATGTGCTCTGCTGACTAGTTTGGTGGGGCATAAAAATGACCTTTGGGCACAAGATGGTATCTGAATCACACACTTCAGAGCACATTATCTGAGGCCATTCCAAGTTCTGCTTGCATGAATAGATAAGTAAATATGCAATTATAACAGTGTGATAATGGTTATAATAAAGGCATGAACTTACTTAAAGTGGAGAATTAGGGAAACCTTGCTGGGAGAGGTGGCACCCAAGCCCAGTCTTGAAAGGTAAGTAGGAGTTTATAATGTAAATGAATGTTCAGGGATAGGAAGGATCAGGTGCAAACACAAGGAGGCAAGATTGTGCATGAACCACTCAGGAAACTGCAAGTCAGTCGTCTAACTAGCATAGAATGCCTGGCAGAAGGGCGGAAAATGAAGCCGAGGAGGCAGGCAGGAAATAGCTTTTAAAGAGCCTTGTATGTCATGTGATTCCTCTCCAGGCTGTAGCTGTCATTTGTCTCTGAAATACTTGAGGATGGTTTTACTTACACACCTGCTATTCCTTTAACTCTGGTTCCCAAATCCTAATGTTGCTTTACTTTAAAGCACAGTTTCCCCATCTATTAATTTGGAAATTATCACCTCCTTCATGGGGTATTTGTCAAACTTAAATGAGATGTACATAGTAGGCACTCAAAAATAATTATAATTGCTATTACTAGAGTGGTGTCAATTATGCCAAAATACAACCAGCTGGCATCTACAAGTGAAGCCAGCAGAGGGAGCCTCAAATCCATTTCTGGCACGAGCGCCAAGGTAAGTACACTTATTGGTGGATATAACATCTCTGCAACAAAGCAGAAGACAGGATGAAAGGTGATCTGATACGGGTATCCTCACAGGAGACGTGGACATGGGTTGGGGAGTGTATAGTATAACATCAGTAGTGTTCTTAAATGAGTGTGGATTCATAATGTTTGTTCACTGTTATGCTTAAAATATATATAAACCCCTCCCACTCTCTTGTAAACACTTCCTGCACTCTTAAACCTACGCGATTTTAACAAGATACAAAATCCTATGTGGGTGCTCACTAGTGAAGTGTATGTAAACCGCAAAATCCCACAACAGAGCGGAAGCTCCGTGATACAGAATTAGATATATTTTTTAAAAAACCTGCGATACAGTGAAGCTGCGATAAGTGAACCGCGATGCAGCGAGATGACTGTATATGACTATATGTACACACATATTTGCACACATACACATTATATGTATTCTTTTTGTGTGGCAGATGTTATATAATACTCTATTTAAATGATCCCTATTCACATGAACCTATATCCCTCTATTTCTAGTTCCCATTTAAAAACTCAGGAAAAATTACCATCCCCCACTCTTTGTGCTTTTATCTTAAGTTTCCTTGGGCCTCATTTAGAGCAAGTCAATACTGCTTTATTATAGTCATCTCCTTTATTAGACTCAAAGCTTCCAGGAGACAGGGGAACGTTTTCACACATCTATACAGCTTCAGTTGCAGTCAACACAATTGTTTATACTTATTCAGCAAGTCACACTATCCTTTTTCTCTTTGCGATGGGCTATATTAATATAACCATATTTTCAAGTGTTCTTAATAGAAAAGTATAACTTACTAAGAAGGACTGGTTAAATACATTCTGATCTATCCAGTAGTTAAAAAGAATGAATGAGATCTCTATATGCTATTAGGCAACCATTTCCAAATCATACCTAAGTAAAAAGGCAAGGGAGACAATCATGTATGCTGTATATTCCATATAAGTGCTTTTCTATGCACAGAACATTTCTGGAAGGTTATACAAGAAATGGGTCATTGTGATTTGTACTGTGGAGAGGGGCTGTGTGTCTGGCATAGAAGACATATTTTGGGATTCTCTGAATGCCAAAGAAAGGAATTTAGTGGTTTGGTGAGAGGACACCAAGCAAAGTTTTTGAAAAGAGGAATATGATTTAGGAAGACAATTAATATGTGAAAGCATCTAGTAAACACTATGTAATTTGGGGCTGATATTATTAACTTGACATTATTTACAGGGTAGTCTATAGTGAAAAGAGCAATAATGGAGATACTTGCAATAATCAGATGAGCAGGGATCAGCATGGACCAGAACGCAAATAGTAGCAGTGAATAAAATTGGGGATTTGGGTTTCTTGGAATCCTTAGACATTCATTACTCTAATATATGTGCTCCAAGTCCTTGTTTGCTACCATTTTCTAGAGTCCTATTCATTAGTGTTTAGTATAAAGGGTCCTTGAGCTAGAAAAGTATTTCTGCTCAGTCACACTATCAGGCTTTGTAAAGTTTTGGGTTTTTTTTTCCTATAGCCTGACTCTTTAGCATTGAACTTTCTAGGTAGTGAGTGATTTCTACAGATTTTAAATATGCTGTATTTTATTAAAAATATTTTTCTTAAAAATAATACATATACTATATTCCAAACGGACAAAATTAGATAACATGGAAAAGTATAATTATTTTAAGTTATCTCTAGCTCAGATAAAGCCACTGTAATATTTTGTTTCTTTTGATGGCATCGAAGCATGCTGAAAGCTTTAAATTAACTTTTCCTTTCATTTATTTATTTATTTATTTATTTATTTATTTATTTATTTATTTGTATTTGAAAGCTTTAAATTCTAAGAAAAACTGTTTTAAGAAGGCACTTTGTAGCACTATGGTTTGATTCTTAACTTTTTAAATTAAGGTTTAATTTCTATTCAACTTTTAATGTGTGTGGTATTTCTCCAGTTCTGCAATTAAATGTTCACCTCCCCACTGGCACACTGCAGGATCTACATATTGAATAAAGTAACAGTAATGTGCTTCAAATTTTCAGGACATCACTCTCATGCTCAAGTACATTTAACAGTTCCCCTTGCCTCAAAAACATTTTTCAACTCTTTGCCTAAATATTCAAAGATCTCTGAAATATTTCATCCAGGCTTATCTGATGGAAATTCTCTGAAACAACTAGTGTAGATTTTGTTTCTGTTTTATCCTTTCTCCCGCCCAGTCTCAAAGCCAGATCCTTGAGCTTCCTACGGCCTGTACCTTAGCAGCTAAGACATAGGGGTGCATCGTGATTTTTTTATCCCATGAACATGCCATACTTTGTGTCTTTATCTGGTTCCAACTTCCTATTCCTGGATTATCTTTTCCACTCTTCATTATCTATTCAAATTCTATTTATTCTAAAAGGCCAGGCCTATATAGAATATTCTGCAGTCATTTCAATTCATGTCAAGTGCTCAGTGATTAGTCTCTAAAACAATCATTTTGGAACTTAATCAAGTAGTATCCTATACTTTCATTGCTAGCTAATTATCTTGTAAATATTTTTCTTGTTGCTCTAACATAATTTTTAAGTATTACGTAAACAGGGAAACTATATGCCTCTTTTACATCACACTAAACATAGAGAATTAAGTAGAGAGGTGATCTTTATATATTTATTTAAATGAATATATTGAAGATAATGAGCTCTTTTATCACCTGACCAGCCTGACTTTAATAGCATGAGGGGAACAGTAACGCAGTAAAGGAAGAATTCTCAAGTCAAAGTGAAAAAAGTATTCTTCTGGGACAGGTAAAGGGGTTTTCCAGGTCAGGGAATGGAATGCTTTTTACGGGTGGGAGGGAGAGAGCAAATGGTTGGTAAAAATCTGCATACAGATAAACAAAACATTAAAATTCTGTTTAAAAAGGTGAGAAACAAAAGGAATGTACCGAGAAAGAAAGCCTGAATTTATGAAAGGTAAGCATTTAGAAGGGTGGGAGAGTAAAGCAGAATGGTGTGTCTGTCTTAGAGTTTATGTAAATGTTACTCTATAGAAAATAAAACTTTTAATTAATCCTAGACTCTGAAATTCCATTAAAAATATGAACCCAAAATAAGGGGTCTTGACTAATCTTAAAATTGTGGAAAATACAATGAGAATGACATATATAAAAAGTCTATTAAAATATAGGGCCTATTACTCAAATGTGAAACAAAAATCAATTAAGCCCCACAATTCTGGAACTCCTAGAAATGATGAATATCTGATACTTGAAAATCATGACCACCGGTGAGTTAGGCTATTCAATATAACTAACAAAAATATATCTCTTACCTTTGTCTTCACCTTGCTCACCAATAATCCATACTTGTTTTCCTGAAGTCTGTGCCTTCAAAACATTTGTAATAATGTACTGCAGTCTCTGTGAATCCAGATTGCATCCAGTTCCAATCACTCGACTTACAGGAAATGTACTCAGTTTCCATGTCACATAGGTCATGATTTCCACTAAATATTGCATCCAAGGTGAAAATGTAAAGATTCTTAAAAAATACTCTTATATACTTCTAACCTAGTTCATACGTAAAATGATTATTTTAACAAGTATATTAGAGCTTCTATATATAGTCTTCTTAAGCCCTAAATGCAAAGACGTGCGCGTGTATGTGTATACATGAGCACAGCACACTGCACCCTTACACAGGGAACATAAAAAAAATCTGTTCACAAATTTGAATCCAACACGTTCAAATTCTTTGAAAATATTCCTCTTCTAAATCAAACAGTTCCAAAGCAATTTTCAAAATATAAGACATTCAAAAATGTACTGGCAAGCTCACTAACATTTTATGATACTTAAGAGCTAACTAAACATCTTTTACAGAAGCCATTGCATTTTTCTCTTGGGTGTTTAACTACTTTCTTACTTAGGAAGGCATGGCTAATAGCCTGGAATGATATCATGTGACATAAAACACATTAGGTTGTAATCTTCTTGCTAATGCCGTTTATAGGAAGTAACTGGTTGATAGGATATAGAAATACTATATTGTTTATCATAAGAGCAAAACTCTAGTCATCCCTTTATCATCTAGTTTTCTGACTGCTATTGGTAATGAGAATTTTACTGATGCACTGGGTCATTAAGTTAATTTAAAATAAAACCTTTTGAAATGCAAATCAAAACAACAATGAGATATCACCTCACACCTGTGAGAATGGCTATTATCCAAAAGTCTGGAAACAACAAATGTTGGCAAGGATAGTAAAGAAACCACTTTTTCACTGTTGAAGGAACTATAAATTCCAGCAAACTTTATGGAAAGCAATAAGGAGAGACCTCAAAAAATTGAGACTGAAAATTCCACATGAGTCCATATTCCTACTTCTGGATATTCACCCAGAAAACACATAGATACTAATTCATAGAGACATATGTATACCCCCATGTTTACTGTAGCATGATTATTTACAGTAGCCACGAATTGGAAACTAAGTGTCTATTGTGAGATGAATGATAAAGAAAACGGGGTTTGCATAATACACAGCCCTGAAAAAGATGAAATCTTCTCATTTGCGACTACATAAATGGAACTAGAGGGTGGACAGGGGATGATGTTAAGTGAAACAAGCCAGAAGGAGAAAGACAAATACCAAGTGATCTCACTCACACGTGGAATATAAACAAAGACAAAACAACCACCAAACCTTGAACGTTGACAACAGAACTGAGTTAATACCAGTGGGAAAGGAGGTCGGGGGAGGAACAAGCGGTGGTGGGGTCCAGTGGACAATGGTGGAGGACTTTTGTTAATCTGATGGTGGGTGTGATGTGTGGTTGTTTATTTGATGAAGGGTGAACCTGCACATATGGGCTTGTATTATTTTATCAATCAAAGTTAGCTTGATACAATTTTTAAACAAATAAATGCAACCTTTTACCTGGTTGAGATGCAATGAGCAGGACACTGTCTTGACTATAATGTCCCAGAACTGGGACAAGTGCTCTGAACATATCCACATTGCTCTGCAGCACATCAAGATAGGACTGAGAACCGCCTAGAGAGTTGACTGTGAAGATCACCACCTTGGAACGAGCAGAGGCAGACAAATCTAATGAATGAAAAGAAACAGTCTGAGCACAAGACAGAAGTTTCAAGCAAATTTTTGCTCATGTTAAGGTTTTTCTCTTCTACAAGTAGAGAGCTTTGAGGTTTACTTTTAGGTTTACATAGAAAATACACGAATGCTAGGTTTCACTCCAGAAAGAGAATCAAGAGCAAGAGTATATATCTCAGGGTGGGGAGAGAGAGAGAGAGAGAGAGAGAGAGAGAGAGAGTGTGTGTGTGTGTGTGTGTGTGTGTGTGTGTGTGTGTGTGTAGGGGCTAAAATAGCAATAAAGCTAAAATGATACAATCCAAAACCTACAAACAAGGACTTAGCTTTTAATGCAATGCACAATTTCCTTAGGAGAAATAAATATGCTACAGGCAAAATAAACCTGTATCAATTACATCACTCATTTTTAAACTGTGAGATTAGGGGTCCTAGAGGTCCTTGAAAGTGACACAGACCACCTGGGAGAATTAGAATAAGAAGCTGGAAGACAAAGCTACAGGCATGTACCTTGCCCTCTTCATGCAGAGTAGTTCTGCTTCTCTCGGTTTTATTTATTACAGATTCTACTCCAAAGAGTAAAAATATGACTTGAAAATCTTTAAATCAAGATACAATGTCCTGGTCCTAAATCTTGGGGATGGCATTATTGGCAGCTGGGGCATACAACCTGTTTTAAAACCCCAAAGACCTGCGTTTGTGACCTCAGGCTGAGGGGGAACAATCAAAATGATGAAAAAATAAATAAAAATGCTGCTTCCTCCCCTCCCTCTCTCCCTCCCTCCCTTCCTCCCTCCCTCCCTCTCGTTCTTAAATTTTTAATTTTAAGAGAATTTTTTAAGGGAAACTTCTGCAGTTGACATAAGTGTCTTTAATGATCACTGCCACAGCAACCCAGTGACCTGAGTTTTAGAGTTCTATAAAGAATGCTGAGACTTTCTAAGATTTACCATTGGTAGTAAACTGAGGCCATGAACTGAATATGTTATGCCTTATCTATCTTTAGCGAGGACTGTAAAAAAGTAAATATATGTCTAGTGATAAAATTTCACAGTAAGAGGATAAAATGATACAACACAAATTTCAGACACTAATACTAAAAGCATAAAGAGTAAATAATGATCTGGGAAAACTCTAAAAATTTCATAGAGAGAAGGTGACTCAAGTTATTTCAAGTGTGAAGGGCAAGCTGAGGCCAATGAGAGTGTTTACTTGGAGTAAACAGAAAATGGGCAAGTCCGTGATTGAAAGCTTAAATCTATGATTCTTAATTCAATATAGCGGATTTCAAGTTTTTTGACTGTGACTCATGTGATAAGAAACACATTTTTATATCATAACCCAAGATACAATATATACATATATCTATATATAAAACTGAACTGAAGCAGCTACTCTTTAACAATTACACAGCATTTCTCTAGATTTAACCTATGCACACACAACCATACGTGTTTATGTGTATACATGTGTGTGTGTGTTTTCAGGCTCACATGTATAGCCCACCACCCCAAAATGTTTTAATAGCTATTATAAAAGTCTAATTGTAGCAAAATATAATTCTAGGATGATCAGGCAGTTGTAATCATCAATGCCAATCATGACGCAGCATTACTAAAATTTCCAAAATTACTGAGCTAACTTCCCCAAATGATTAATGTATTTCTTCTCTGTACCACAGAGTATATTTGTGAGATGTTAATTAACATTATATTTTAAATTTATGTAATAGTATTTAAAGTAGGTGCTATCAAGAATATACAACCAAAATTGACAGGGGAATATGAAAGTTGTCCCAGGAGAGAATGAACTTCCTCAACATTCCCTGCTTGCTAGGTAAGCACCACACACTATACATCTTCTCCAATGTCTATTTGTTCAATTATCTGAAACAACAGTTACTGATGGTTAATGAGACACATAGGAAGAAACGATTTCTCAGGTCCTATAAGGCCTTCCAACCTCTAGGGTTCACGCACTGAAGAGTCTCCTAAAGTGATTTGAAAGAATTAAAAGGTCCCTTAAGAACATAAGCACCTGGAAATAACAGGCACAAGAGAATATCCAGCTCTCTGAGGAATCCTCTGCAGGAGGCCTACAAAAGGACCATTAAAGTAACTAGTGTACTTTTTTCAGAGAAGGAAAATGAACTCATCTTATTCTACAGGGACCCAGAGACTAGACTATTGCACCAACTTTTCTGTTTTTAAAGGAAAGGTGCAGGCAGGAATGAAGGTGAATAGGCAGGCAAGCAGGAAGTGAGAGGTGGAAGAAGCATTTTATTTGTATTTAGTTGTTCACACTGGTTGTTTCCCCCACAGATCTGGGACTCAAACCCAAGGGTATGTGGCCTTTGCTCCTTCAGAGATGACTGACCTACCCGCTACTCCACTAGGGCACACCCACACCAACTCTATAACCTATAGGTATAATTTCAAATTTTCTGATCCACTGTTGCTCTTGGTGCACTCAGGTTTGTGAAATCATAGATCTTGTTATTTTATTTGGAAAATATGATCAATGGAAATAGTGGACCTACATAAGGAAAATCAAAGGAAAACCAAACAACTATAATATATCATAACTTGACTTTAACTATAATCTGGTAGAACGGTTTTAGAAAATACATTTAATCTAGTTCAATCGTCTTTCAATTTTTTTGATCATGCATCCCTGGTAATATAATAATTTGAATTCCATATCCCCAAATATGTTATTTTCCTGCATATGTCTATATTAATATGCCATGTATGTTATAAAAATGTGCAATTTTTTATTTTAAAAATGAAAACATTATAACATTTAAAATTTTATTATTAATGATTAAAAAACCCTTTCTGTTCTTAATAAAATTTATTTTAATAATACACTTTTAGTAAAAATGTCAATTAATTTTTTTTTAAATCTTGGTTTAGCACTTTGCTATATACCAAGAATAGGTACCATTCCCACATTACAGATGATAAAACTGTACTTTAAAAGATTATATAATCCACAAATGTCAAAACTATAAAGTGGCAGATATAGGAAGCAAATCCCCATATCTCTTTAACTCTAAAATCAGAGCTCTTAACTAATATATTATGAGAAATGAAGCAATCAGAGGAAATAAATTTACACTAAGGTGTAAATCAGAGACAGAAGAAATCCTTTTGCCCTGCTGCGCCCTTGGTGTCCTAGTGATTTAGTATACCCTGGGTACAGTCCACACCCATCCTAAAGTCCCGGGTTTAAGACAGATTGCTGCGGGGAACATCCCAGATAAACAACTAAAGAAAATGAAGGGCTTTTTCCTTCCTCTCTCTGCCTGTCTGCCTACTCACCTTCACTCCTGCCAGCACTTTTCCCTTAAAAAAAATTATTTTGATCTATCTGTATGTTATTTGATTATCTAACGCTTGTTAACTTAAGCCATTAAAATCTCTGTATGATTTTAACTTGTTGGAATTTTAGTTGCCCCGTATGTAAAATGAAGGACGTAGACTACATGATCTTTAAGGTGCTTTCGGCATCAATATGAACATTCTAGAACTCTAGGCAAAGTACAAATGATTTGCAGGGCAGAAAAATCATTGTGTATAATACTACAATGGTAGACACGTGTCATCCAAGAGTCGTCCCCAGCCATACAATGCAAAGCACCAAGAGTGAACCCTGAGGGAGTTACAGATCTTGGAGGATAATGGTGTGCTCAGGGCAGGTTCATAAACAGTAGCCCGTGAAGGCGCATGTGGGCAGTGGTGGTGGTGATCATGTCTGTTAAGGCAGAGGGCATAAGAGGAATCTCTGTACCTTCTGTTCTGTATTACTGTGAACCTAAAACTAAAATTGAAGTCTATTAAAAAAACTTCTAGGACTCAAATACCAGAGCAAATAAGGCAACATCTTTTAAGCAGAAATAACCAGACCTTTGCTGATCTCCACATTAGGCAGGTTGAAGATGTCAAGGTCCATCATCCCTCCTTTAGTCCCTTCTGAGAGGTCCAAGAGGACCAGTCTGTCTGCAATGCCCTGTACAGCACCAGATGAAAAGATCAGCATTACACAGGACATGACCAGTTTTACTCAATTTAAATTCATTCAGAAGTGAGGACCAATGAGAAGCTCTTCTGTGCTGTCTTATGAAGGAAAAGCAACACAATAGCAATAAAGACAAGCAGGAAATTACAAAAGCGACATAGAAACAGGAAGTTATGAAATTGAATAATGTGATTCTTTATGTTTGACTACAAGCTGGGACTACAAACTCAGAAGTTCTGATGGGAACACAAATAATAAAATGATTTGGTACACTCAATATGTTTGCTATTGTTCCTGAACTTGTTTCCATTTTGATGTCACAATTTCCATTCTCCAAGAATTTAGAGTCCTTTTTTGGTCTACTGTATGTTTTGGACATGCAGGTTTACTCTTCATCAAATGTATGATATCATACCGCCAGAGTTCTAACTATCCTCTTCCACCATCCACTGTGGATCCTTTCTACGCTTTACCATTTGAATTTTGTTGTATTATCTGAATATTGCAGTGTATCAAAATATTAATGTTTAAAATGAAAATGGGAAAAAAATTGCCATCCAGAGTTCAGATAAAGAAATACTGACAGCATGTCCCGGTGGCCAGGTGGATAAGGCTACCAGACACAGTCCACGTGCATCCCAAAGACCCAGGTTCAAGACCCAGGGCCAGGGGAACAACCAGGATGAACAAGTAAATAAAATGCGTCTTCCTCCTCTCTCTTCCTGCCTCCTGCCTACTCACTTCATTCCTTCCTTAAAAAAAGAGAAAGAAATACTGATAGTGAGAGTCTTCTAAGAGTTAAAGAAATATGTACTTCATGGGCCTTCCTGTACTTAGCAAAAACGAAACTGATAAAACTCTATAATACAGCTTTTCAGTCAAAAATCATGTTATGTGCACAATGTTATTAGAAGCAACAATTAGTTCTGCCTTTCTGAAGAACAGTTTAGCAATACATAATAAGTGCTACAAAAACCATTCATGCTCTAACTCACTAGTACTATTTTTGAGATTATGTACACCTAAAGGAAAATTCCAACAAGAAAATAAGCAATTTATAAAGCAACGTTTATAAAAGCATTCTATTTAGTAACAAAAGAACTGAAAACAAATCAAATTCCAATTAGAGGGAACTGTGTATTCAGATGGAAGTTGGAGGAAGTGAAACTATAGGTCAAAAGTTGGCATATGTTCTGAGAAGCCAGCTTTTAAAATCTTCTAGCTCTGTGGATACAATTTAATTTTTTGCTGAAGTAGACTCTACCTCCAAAACATATGTGAGTCTTCAGGGGAAAGGGAAAAATGTTGATGGCAAAACAATCAAGTTTCAATAGTAAAGAAAACCAAACACCAGCTACAATTAAACATACAAAGGTACAACTATTCTATTCTGGACTATACCCCTCAAATGACAGACATGCTTTTACAACACTAGCCCCGGGGACTCTTTTGAATTGCTCTGGCAGGGTTAATTTAAGCCTTCCTGAAAATAATTTATATAGAAATGATCTAGTGAAAATGAAGAAAAATAAATCTCTGACTAATGTAAAATATCAACTTGGGAACTATGATCCTATAAGAAGATGGAGTCATTACACAAGAAAAGGCAATCTTTTTTTAGAAAATGTTAATTTTAGAAAGACCTAAGATTAAGCATTAAACTAAATAATTTATTAAATAAGACTTTAATTAAAGAGGTATGACTCAGAAAACAGAAAAGAATTTCTGACTAAGATAAATGTCAAACTGAGGTTTCCCTCAGATTAGGATGATGAGCCCATTGTTCAAACCACTTTTCAAAGCCTGTTCCATGACTAACTGCTAATTAAGAGGTAACATCACTGAGAGCACTTTTAGCTATTTTTAAGGCAAAATGAGGTTTTCCTATATGACAAAACGAAGTTATTATTTCTTGTGTGTTACAAATAAACTCCTAAAAGTGAAGCACTATGACAGATGTACTTATAACCCGTATGCTTACATACCTTTGCTGAAATTGCTAACGTGCAGGCAATTCCCAGTTCCCCACCTCCAACCACAGTAATTTTATTGACTGTTTTATTCTCATGACTTGCCCAGTTCTTTGAATTTATGTCTGAGACACCTAGAAAGAAAAGCAGATTATCATGAGGATGTTAAAGTAATATAAAAAAAAAATCTCTGTAGTATGTTAAATAAAAAAATCAAGCTTCAAATGAAACAAGGAACTAGAGAAACTTCATTTTTTTGCTGGGCTATTCTTGTAACTGCTTATATTTAGGGTGGGACCTCTACTCTTGTAACCGCTTATGTTTAGGGTGGGACCTCTACTCTTGTAACCGCTTATGTTTAGGGTGGGACCTCTACTTTTGTAACCGCTTATTTTTAGGGTGGGACCTCTACTCTTGAAACCGCTTATGTTTAGGGTGGGACCTCTACTCTTGTAACCACTTACAAAAACAACACTAAGTTATAAATACCCTGAACTATCTAGGTTCAGGTCTGTTTGATTTGAGTCTGTTTTGGTCGCCTGCTGATAAACTCCTCCTAAATTCTCTTTAACTCTGGTATGTCTCTCTGATCTCGTTGGTTACTTTGGAACACAATAACTTGGACAGAAAACATGGTACTGGCCCACAACATGAAACTTGAAAAATAACTACTGAACAAATGAAATGTAAGAAAGACAAGAATCTCATTATTTTTACATAGACTACTAAATAGAGGCTATCCTTTAAAAAGAAAGTATCTTTTCAAAGACATAAAAATATTATATAAAACTCAAAAGGATAGGATATCCTTATATGGTGAAAAACATTCTGATTCTTACTACTCAGTCTACAGCTCAAAAAAAAAAGTTTATCACTTTACTAAATTTTGCAAGAGTGGGTATTTCGCTTTATCCTCAATGAGAAACACAGAATCATAGATATTCTGGTCTAATAAACTGAATGAGGAAAAAGAGTCATAATAAGAAAAGTACAAAATAAGAGAGTATAAAATAAAAGAGTATAATAAAAATATTTGGATTTCTTTCTATCAAATGGCTTTGACACAAAACACAAATTATTTTATCGGTCAATATATGAGTAATTTTTTACATGTTAAGAAATTAAAATCATTGGAACTGTATGACACCTTATGACAGGTGTCGGAAAATTGATTTACTACAGACATGAAATGCACATACACACATCAGAAATCAAATAGTGAGAATAAAGGTTATTACAACTGTACACTGATAATTCTCAAGGCAATCTGATTAACAAAAATACAAACCTTCAGTGATTTTTGCAATATAGGCTAGCAAGTCCACCTGCCGTGCCTCATCAGATGATGACTGAGAATACAGGGGAAGTTCCTTTTGAAACTTGGCAATCATTTCTTTAATTAATCCAACAATGACAGATTTAGGCTGCAGAATACACATAAGGGGAAAAGTTACACAAAAAATTTGCTAAAAAATACTACGTTATTAACCTCTACATTGTTTTAGAGTTAGTCAAAATATATTATTGCAACATGGCCTCAGTTTTTGAAAACTACCATATAAATTACGTTATACTTTTAACTGTTTTAAAATACTTTAAAAAAAATTTTACGAGTAAGGCAGGCAGGCAGGCAGCAGGAAGGAAGGGAGGGAGAGGAGGAAAAAACATTTAATTTAATTGTTCATTTTAGTTGACTCCCCTGCCCCTGCCCACAAGCAGTGAACTTGGGTCTTTGAGCTGTTAAGTGGACTGGGCCCCAGGTGCGGGCTTAACACCCGAGCCACCAGGGTGCTCCATGTTTTAAAACTTTTAACTGAAAAATTCTTAATTCTTTTAACTAAAAATAAAGGGAAAAATGCTAAATCTACATCTCCCAAAAGTGGAAGATAGTATGAATGTGTTTACTAGCAGAATACCTAGTTTGAGAATAGTCTGGCTATCTCTTTATTTTTTTTTAAAAAAGCTTACTTTTAAATAATAGCAGACTTAAGAGAAAAGTTTCAAAAACAGTACAAAGAATTTCCATAAACTCTTGAACAAGATTATTTAACTGCTAACATTTTATCATATTAACATATTATATATGATTGTATTTTCTTTCTTAGTCTCTTTCCCTCTATATATTTTTCTGAACCAACTGAGAATAAATTGCAGATATGAAACCACTTGGTCCCAAAATATTTTAGTATATATTTCCAGAAAGAAAAACAAAACAGATATCCTCCTATACAACCATCATAAAATCAGAGCATTAACAATAATAAAATATTATCTGTCTGTTACTATTTCTTTTAATTTAACTGGTTAAACAACCTTCATTAAATTCATGTAAACTCTCTCAGCTTCAAGTGTCATCAGCAATATAATAATAAACTCTGAGTGGCAGACTTAAGAAACTAATGAACTAATAACGTACACATACTATCAGCCGTGAGTATAAAACAGATGTTTGTTATTATTAGGAATATTTAGTAGATGCTCCTTTGAAAATGTGCTATATTTCTCTGTATCTGAGTTTCCTCATTTATAAATTAAAAGGATGAGGTCTTAAGGATCAAAAACTCAGAGATCAAGTCAATCACATGAATGTTGAAGGTATCTATCAAGCATAAGACAATTTGGAGAGATGGCTATTGTGGCAAATGAGAAAGAATACAGTTACAGGCTTTGAAAATCAAATAAAAGAAACTAAGCAAATAAAACCACCAGGCTGTCCTAATGCAGTACACTAAATCTCCTGAAGGAAATGTCTGTAATCTTTGGCCGAGATGACCTCTAGTTCTAGTTCCTTCTAGTTCCAAAATTCTATATAATTTTACTCCATAACTATAATTTCAACCACACGTGGAATTTAAAATTACTGTTGTACTTTTAAATAGGGCAATTTAAATAATTTACCATCTTAAGATTAGTTTTAGTTTACAATAAAGACTTAGAATAGTAAAATGAAATCAATACTTTCAGAATTCAAATCAAGCACAATCTCAACTAGATTATGACTATCTCTGAGTACCTATTAAACAAATAAAACTACAAAAAGAGATGCTAAATAAAACCAGGAAGAGGAACAGGAAATATGAATTTGTATGTACCAAATTGTATGTTCCACTGGTATGGAACAGGGCACAGATGTCAAATTAGTATTTGAGGAGTGTTAAGAAAAAAGGGTAAATGGTGTACCCTAGTGAGTAGTGGTTAGGTCAACTGCCTCTGAAGGAGCACAGGCAAGATACCCCTGGGTTTGAGTCCCAGGTCCGGGGGAAACAATCAGTGTGAACAACTAAATTAAAATAAAATAAAAAGCTTGTCTCTTCCTGCCTGCCTACTCACCTTCATTCCTTAAAAAGAAAAAAGAAAAATAAAAAAAATGAGAGGCCTAAATATAGATGAGGGAGAGAAGCAGATGACTCAAAAAAGAAGAAACATACATTACCAATAAATATGAGAAAAATCTCAATTTTTCAAGTAACCAAAGACATAAAAATTAATATTAAGGTATCATTTTTGTCCTTACAACAATTACTTATCATGTTTCATTCATCACATTTAACTGGCTATCTTATTTAAATTACCAAGTAATGCTGTGTACGGATTCATAAATGTCAATGTTTCCCTACCTATACTTCAGCACAATTTGGTGTACATCCTTTATTTTTCTATTTCTTCTTTTTAAAGTTTTGTTTATATAAGAAAAATATAGAAAACCACGAAAACAAAGTATGTCCCCAATTTCATACCTCTTGAAAGTGCCAGTGTCCACAAAATAAGAAGTAATAATCCTAAACCGCCCTTTTCCACACTCACTTGATTACAGCACATCCCTGTCCTCCTGTCCTATGACTTTCTGGGAACATGTAAACATATTATTACCTTTTCACAGCAACTGTAATTACTTAAGTGATAACATACTGCCCATCCTTCTAAGTAAATGCATGCAGTTCAGCAAAGATTTGTCTGGTTTTGATGATGCTCTGCGAGAGCGTGGGTGCTATCAAACAGGTACTCTCCTATGCTGAGTGGTACTGATGACACAAACAGAACGTTTTTGAAAGCCCTGGTGGTCTAGCAGCTAAGTTCACAACCTCCAGCCAGCACAGTTCACATATGTATCAAGGACCTCTGATTGCAACCTGGGGCTGGGGGAACAACCAAGAGGAACAACTAAATAAAATAAATAAATGCTTCTTCCTTCTCTTAAGAAAAGTAAATAGAATATTTTGTTTACCTTTTGGAGGCCAATTTGGCCATATAAGAATAGCCTTCAAAGGACACCCTTTGATCCAGTAATTCCATGCATTGAGATGATCAGTAAATTATTAAAAATATATTAAGATATACACCAACATTTGCTTTTACATATATTTTTATGTAAGGATAATCATCTTTCAATTTCTAGTCCATCTGGTGGAGCAGTGGTTGGGTGCAGTCCACACCCATCCCAAGAACCCAAGTTTGCTCTAAATGCCAGCAGAAACAACCAAGATAAACAACTAAATAAAAAGAGAGAGCTTCTTCCTCATCTCATTTCCTGCCTGTTTGCCTCTGCTTGTCTTCATTACTGCTTGTATCTTTCCTTTAAAATTTTTTTTTCTAGCAGAGCAATTTGTAAATACATTATACGATATCATTATTCTGGATCATTAGCCATTAAAAACCATCTACTTTAACAATACAGTTTAATATGGAAAAATGTTTGCTATAATGGTAGATGAAAAATGCAGAATATTAAATTGCATAATGTGAAAAGTTGCAAAACAACTCTTACATACATCAACACAGGTGAATTTTACAAACTTAATGCTTGGTGAAACAAAGCATATAACAGGACTGTATGCTGAATCAATTTACACAAAAGTGAAAAAAGGTAAAAATTACACACAAGTACATATATCATATAAGAATCTTTAATAAGGAGAGACTAGGAAACAATGCCCCATTAATTTGCTAGCTGCTTATCATGTGCTTTATCAAGCAGAGAACAACAGAAAAAGATGGAGAGAATATAATGGGTGGATCCCAGACCTGGAGAGAGCAGCTTCATTCAGGCTGCTTTTGTCAGTGCTCTAGGACTTGGGCGATCCCAAGGAGCTTAATTTCAAATGATTTTTAAAGATCATATGAAGGATAACATCAGAAGAAAATTGAGTAACTTATTTGTACCAACAGGATCAAAGATCAATATTCAGAAAAATAAAAAAAATTTTCAAGAAAATCCGAACTTACATGGCTCCAGTTTTGGAGATAAGGCAAGTATATTCTGCCTTGAGCATCCACATGTTTTCCAACTGAGATTCCCATATTTGCAGTTGGCTTTAAGAAGCAAATGGGGGGAGCAAAAGGGTGAGAATCCAAAATCCACAAGCGAATGGGTATATTATATGTTTTACCTATTTGAGACAAAATAAACATATCCTCAAACAATAATGAAGTATACACATAGTATCTATGGTATATTGAGGTGGCATTTTAATATATATGTAACCTACTAAAGCTTATATATAAAGTACTTGTGTAAATGAAGGCCTTTTTTACCATTTCATCCATATTCACATTGGAAATTGTTCTTAAAGAACCAGCATTAACATCTCAGGAAATTAAATTAAGACAATGACCAGTTTATCCAATTCAATTCAGCAAATTTACAGAACCTACTGTGCCAGGAGTTTGGACACAGCATCTTTCTGTACTCTTCTTGGTTTCACCTAAGCGGATCTATTGCACTTTTCTTAACAGGGCCTGAATACTTCTGGTTTTGTACTTATTCTACATTAAAGTTATTTGCTTACAGGTCTGTTTCGCCTTTACACTGCAAACTTATAGATAGGGTTATGTATTATTCATTTCTATATCACCTATACCAAATACAGTGCCTAACATACCGGCTGCTCAATAAAAGTTTTTTACATAAATAATGAATGGATGGATGAACAAATGAAAAATAAATGAATAGCTCAGATGGATTTGATACTTGTCCTCAAGTTGCTCATTAACTGCGGATACTACTATGTAAGTTGAGTTAGATACACAAGACTTTTGTTGAAAATAAGCATAATAGCCACCTCGGATCTTAAAAATTTCAGTGTACATCAGAATGACTAGGAGAATCTGAAAAGCATGCAGTTTCCTGGGACCAATTCCCAGAGAATAAGATTGACAGATGTGGGATGAAACCCCCACATCTTATACACATACATACTCCATGAGATTCATGGGCAAATGGCCCATGAAATCTTTTGGAAACACTGAAACAAATACCAGCCTTTAGAATCACCCCAGTATCCTCATTTTACAAAAGAGGAAACAGGCTCCGTATATGATAACTACAATAAGGTAAAACAACTACTTAAGAATAGTGCTGAGATAGGAAATGTGCCCTACTCAATATCATGCCCTTCCAATTTTAACCACATACTTCATACCTACAGCAGGAGTCGAAACTTCTGACAGCCGTGGTTGCCAGAAAGTCTAAAACTAAACCTTAAGTAAGTACAAAAACTAATATGAGATTAAAAATCTAATAAATTATGTTAGGTGTTATATATCAGGAGATAATAAAATATCTCCTAATATTTATCCCTGCTTCCAAAGTCTTACAGCATATGTCTTTCATTGTATTAAGTATATGGCTGCCCAGGAGCCAGAATGCTTGGGTTCAAATTCCTGTTCCACACATTAATAGCTATATGACTATAGGCAAATTATTTACCTCCTTGTGCCTCAAATCCCACCTCTATAAAATGGGAATAATAACCCCTACTTCACAGAGTTGTTGTGAGAATAAAATGAATGTATGTAAAATGCTCAGAAGAGTATATGACATAGTATGTAACATGAAGTGTTGAAAATTTTGCAATTTGCCTCAAACCCAGTTTGGAAATAGACCAGCAATAAATAAAATAATTTTCCTTTCTGTTACAATTCTTTTCTTATAAGGGAATACTCCTTCTGCTGAAAGCTGCTTTTTTACCTTGCTTCCACCTTCCCTGAGCACAATAATACTCAGTCCTGTCTGCACGTTAAAATCACGGAAAACTAAGTCTTTATTAAAAAAAGTAGAGAAAGCTACAAAGATACAGAAAGATATCCCAAGTTCATGACTGGGAAGAATTAACATTGTTAAAATGGTCATCTTACCTAAAGCAATATACAGGTTTAATGCAATCACCATCAGAATTCCACAGCAGTATTTAAGGAAATAGAACAAAAAACTATAATTTGTATGGAACAAAGGGACTCCAAATAGCCAAAGCAATCATAAGAAAAAAGAAAAAAACTGAGGTATCAAACGCCCAGATCCTGAGCTATACTGCAAAGCACAAAGTGATACTGATCAAAACTGTATGGTACTGGATTAATAACAGAGACTGGGATCAGTGGCTTAGACCTGAATCACCAGAAATGGACTGACTCATACAAGGTCAGTTAATTTATGACAAAAGAGCCAAGATAATGTGATGGAGAAAGGAAAGTCTTTCCAATAAAGTGTTGGGAGAACTGGACAGCCACAGGCAAAAAAACAGAGCTAGACAACTAATACCACATGCAAAAATTAATTCAAAATTGATTATAGACTTAGATGTAAGACTGGAAACCATAAAATTCTTGGAAAACAACACAGGCCAAACATTCCAAGACATAAGCCTTAGAAATGTCTTTGGGGACTCAACTCTAGCATCAAGGGAAACAAAAATAAAAATAAGTGGGACTATATCAAACTAAAAAGCTTCTGCAGAGTTAATCTATGACAAAGGAGCCAAAAGTATTCAATGGAAAAAGGAAAGTCTCTTCAACAAATGGTGTTGGGAAAACTGGACAGTCACATGAAAAGAATGAAGCTAGTCCACTCTCTAATACCATTCACAAAAATTAACTCAAAATGGGTTAGAGACTTGGACATAAGACCAGAAACCATAAAGTTATTAGAAGACAACATAGGAAAAACTTTCCATGGTATCAGTCGTAGAGAAGCCTCTGGGGACTCAATTTCATCACCAAGAGAAACAAAAAGAAAAATAAACAACAGGGACTGTATCAAACTAAGGAGCTTCTTCACACCAACAGAAAACATCACCAAAACCAAAAGGAAACCTACTAACTAGGAGAAGATATTTGCATTTGATATTTCTGACAAAAGCTTAATATGTAAAATAGACAAAGAACTCATAAAACTCAACAACAGAAGAACAGGCAATTCAATCAAAAATTAAAAGGAAAATTAAAAGGAGAAATTGAAGAGACACTTTTCTGAAGCCAACAGGCACATGAAATTATGCTCCTATTAGCTGGCTATCAGGGAAACGCAAATTAACACAACAATGAGGTATCTCACCTTACACCCAAGAGACTGGCTATTATGCAAAAGTCTGGAAACAGCATGCTGGCAAGGATGTGGAGAAAAGGAAACACTTTTGCACTGTTGGTGGGAGTGTAAATTGGTACAACCCCTATAGAGAACAGTTTTGAGGTTCCTCAAAAAACTGAAGATGGAAATCCCATATGATCCCATCATTCCACTTCTGGGCATCTCCCCAAAAGCTCAAAAGCACCATCCGCAGAGATGTATGTATCCCCATGTTTATTGCAGCTCTATTCACAATAGCTAAGAAGTGGAAATTACCTAAGTGCCCAACATCAGATAAATAGATGAAGACGATGTGGCACATATATACAATGGAATACTAAACAGCCCTTAGAAGAGATGAAATTCTGTCATTTGAATCAACATGGATGGAGCTAGAGGGGATTATGCTAATGGAAACAAGTCAAAAGAAGACAGATACCAGATGACCTCACTCATAGGTGGAATGTGAATAGACAAAAGAAAGGAACAGAAGCAAAATAATCATCCCTGAAACATTTGCAACAGAACCAAGGTTACCAAAAGGGAATGGAGTGGGGCGGGGAAAATGGTGGTGGAGCCCACTGGATAATGAGGAAGAACACTTGGTGATTTGGTAGAGGGCATGGTGCGTTGAAATATATCTAAGAAATGGGGAACCTATACACAGGAAACTATTCTTACGTGTAGAATAATTACAATAAAAATAAAGTTAAAAACAAAAATAAAAAGCTTCTGCAGAATGAAAAAAACTAACACCAAGACAAAAACAAAACAAAAAAACCTACTGACTGGGCGAAGATATTTGTGTTCCATATATCTGACAAGAACTTAATATCCACAATAGACAATGAACTCATAAAACTCAACAGAAAAACAGGCAATCCAATTAAAAAAAAAAAAAGGCGGGGGGGAGGGGGGAAGAATGGGATAGGCATTTCTCCTAAGAAGACATACAGATGGCCAACAGGAACTTGAAAAGATGTTCCTCCTCACCTGTTAGTAGGGAAATGCAAATCAAAACAAGGAGATACCAACTTACATCTGAGAGACTGCCCAATATCCAAAAGTCTGGAAACAACAAATGTTGGCGAGGATGTAGAGAAAAGGGAACACCTTCATACTGTTGGTAGGACTGCAAATTCATGCAGCACCTATGGAAAGCAGTATGGAGATTGCTCAAAATATTGAATATGGAAATCCCATATGAAGCCATCATCCCCCTTCTGAGTATTTACCCAAAAGACACAAAGACACTAATTCACAGAGATAAATGCACCCCGTTTACTGCAGCATTATTTACAATAGCCAAGAAATGGAAAATTACCAAAGAACCCATCTTTACATGAATGGATAAAGAAGATATGGCATATATACACAACAGAATATACACAGCCCTTAGAAAAAATGAAATCCTGTCATTTGAATCAACATGGATAAAACTAGAGGAGGTTATGCTAAGTGAAATAAGTCAAAAGAAGAAAGGATACTGGATAAGCTCACTCATAAGTAGAATGAAGAGAAAAGCAAAGGAAGAGACTAAACAAGACTCTGGCAATAGAACTGAGGTTACCAGCATGGACAGGGCAGGGAGTGGGGACATGAGGAATCCAATGGAAATAGTGAAAAAATCTTGATAATCTGATGGTGGGAAGGGTGTACTGACACATATTTAAGAAATGGGGAACCTGCACATATGAATTTATATTATTTTGTAAAGCAAAATTATCTCAATAAATAGAAAATTTAAAAAAAAAATCAATGGCATAGGTGCACCCCTGTTGCTCAGCAGTTAAGGTGCATTCCATGCAAAGACCAAGGACCCAGGTTTAAGACCTGGGTTCTCATGAAGAAAAAAAAAATCATTGGCACAGTTCTGTGGCTCTAGGAGAGGAAGAGTATCCATGAGGGCAATATTACGCCCTCCTGTTATCTCTCCACACTGTCTCAGAAACTGAAATACAACTAAGTAATGATTTATTTTAATTCATAAGTTCCTGCTAATACACAACTTGAAATCACTGGGGTAGCGATATCCATCACTGAGGTATGAGATCTTTCTCCTCGTCTTTCTTTTTAACATCTAACCATAATCAATGCAAACACAAGTAATGGGGAATAGGTGTGAACAAAGTTCTCTAAGCAGTCACAAAACAGCTGAGAACTTGGCAGGGGAGGAGCAAGGAAGGAAAATAAAAATAAACTCTATGCCTGTTCTGCTTATCTCATTGCAGTTTGTTCTACAGAGTCCAAAGCTACCTACTTTCATCTCCAACCACACCCCTAAGCGTAAAAACCAAGCTAAATTCCCATGCATTTCCTGTGGTAAAGGAAGCGTGAAGCAGGACATAAACATGGACAGAATAAAACCTGAGTGTGTCCTTGTACCTCTGGCAACACGTCAACACAGGAGGAGAGACGTTAAGGAGAGTTTGTAACAGTTTAGAAACTCCCAAACACACCACTACTTCGAAAAAAGTCCCCTCAAATATATAGCTTCTTGGTATCTTTTGGGTAATGTATTCCCATCACATAATGCTGAATCCTTTGAAGAGATAGCAAACTCCACCACTCCCTCCGTATTTGACTTCCAGATCCTCTTCAGCCCTTTCTCAATGCACCTCCTATTTCAAAGGCCCAGTTTAATTCATTTAAGCCCTCAAGTCAGCAATCAATAAACAAACTGAATGACTCAACAAGTATTTAGTGAATATTTTCTATAAGCGTAACATTGCATGTTTGTGATTTTGGATTTTCTCTCTCCTGGGGTAATTCACATTTTAAAAGAGTTACTAATTTTTAATGGTAGAACTTCAAGCACTGTTTCAGAGACATATACTGGCACCAGGGCTTTACTGGTGTTCAGATAATTACAATATAAATCATCTCCTATGGTGCCTCTCTGGAAGATTATTCCTTGTTGAACATCAGAGGAAGCAGGCCTGGGCAAAAATGGGAAGAATATAAGGAAGTCAGTGATTTTATTTTTTCTTTTTGGGCCAATATTTAGTCATATTTACCTGTTGAATCACCTGAAAATGTTTTCTGGAGTGTTAATGTGTTTTAACTTTTTCCTATTCAAGTTTGAAATTCCAGACTGATATCAGCAACGGGGTCTTAGGTAAATCATTTGAGCAAGCGAAGATTCAATTTTACCTATAGAATGGGGTTAATGCTGCATCATATAGAGGAGAAGAGCTGGAAAGAGACGTCGGTGTGATAAAAGGTGGGACCCTTGCAGTTTGCTATGAAAAGCAGGTAACTCGCCATCTGAGCAGGGCTACCTCTATTCTGATCTTGATGTGTCTCAACATCTAGTGGAGAAGTAGGCACATAATTAATACTCAATAAATAAATAGTTGTTGAGGTGAATTGAATTTGTTGATACTAATCTAGATCTTCCTTGACTGGGAGAGCAATCCACTATATCTAATAAGGTTCGTATAAATCACTTATATGTGAAAACACTTGGAGAATGTTATGGCATTAAGCAAATGTTATTTTAAAATGCTCTTTTAGAAAATTCCCACACTTTCTCAACTTCCACACTTACCCTGATACATCACAGGAATAGTGCCAGTGAAATTCAGCAGATCTTTCTGGGAACTATCTTTAAAAACTAGAAGGAAAAAAAAAAGCCCAAAGATGTGTAATCAGAAGTAGGAAGAACAATATGAAAGTTTATGAATGAACACACACACCTGCAGAATGATATATAATATCTAAATACAATCATCTAGTATTCAGTCAACATGCTGACAAGAGGAAATTGCTAGTTGCTGTTTTCTAAGAAAACAAAGAGGGTAGTGGAAAGGACACAGGACTTTGGTATTGAAATCTCAAGTCCTAGACCCACCTTCCCCATTTAGAGGCATACGATTTTTGGTTATGTTAATCTCTATGACCTTGTTTCATCATCTATGAATAAAGACAATTTAAAACGTTATTGTTAAAATAATGAAATGAGATGTGAAGAACTTTAATTAAAGAAGCAAAAGATTACAAAAAGGAGGAGCATTATCAAGTAATTGTCACAGGAAACAAATAATTTGTAATCCCTCCCAGAAATCAGATAACTTTCATAATCAGAAAAAGTTAGCTTTAGTTTTTCAAGTGACCATTCAGAATGATCAATCATTATCCTTTTTTGTTTGTTTCCCTAACTCCAATATTCTTAGCCTTTTCAACCTTCATAACCCAGAAATTTCATCTTGACCATCACTAACTGGGAAACACTGGTGGAGGATCAATGCCCTATCTCAGGATTAAATACAGAAAATACTACCTCTGATTTCAAACTACCTAATTGCATGGGAGGTAGCCTTTGTATTCCTCAGCAACTGGGCAATGGAAGAAAAATTCTAAACAGATGTGATGACATCTGAGGAAGGGAAAAGAAGAAACTAGGCTGACTGACTCAAGGCTGAGTGTATATAAATATAAATGTTTACCTTGAACTACATAAATGAAAGGTAACAATGGGTCAAGGGATATTCCATGGGAAAAAATAAAATGGAAAAAGGAATAATTAAGATTGTTACTTAGGGACACAGAATAACCTAAGAATATGGCTGAGAAACTATACGTGTAAGTATTAATTAACCAACTGAATTATTCAAAAAGCAAAAGCAGAAGTGACAACAACATGCATGACTGTCATTGTCTTCAATAATAAAGTGTCCACCAACAATTTAATCCTACTGCTTGAGGATTTAATGGTACCACAGGTCTCCTTCTCTGGACAGGAGGAAATGAGAATAAGAATTAACTGTGATAATAAAGCATTAAATCCATATGATGAAGACATTGTAAAAGGGCAAGCAGTATTCAAGCAGAAGGCAAGATGGTATGGATGACAAACGCCAATGCCATCTTTTACTAATTGTTCAATCTTAAGCAAGTTATTGAAACTCTCTATTTGCAAAATAAACATAATACCTACCTTACAATCTTGGTTGTAACAAAGATGTATGATAACATAGACAAAACATCTGGAAGCATTTCTAGTTTCCCTTGCTACCCACCCCCCACCCTGCAAAAAAATCTCTATTTGGTACAAGTTGGTAACTGGGTAGGTTATTTTTGGGGTCTGAGAATGCTATTACCATAAATTTACATGGACAAAATTTTTAGTAGTCCCAGACTCCAAAAGCAACCTAACAATTCACACCAAATAGGAACTTTCTACATTCAGACATTGGTGGGGAAACCTACAGCACATACACAGCACCAATTAACTAGGTGCTCATCAAAAGAGGTGAGTCACAAATGGGCCAGAATCTAATAATTTATTCCACATATAATGCTGACTATTCCTAAAAAATACTTCAGTAACTCCTCAAGATTTCTAATATATAAATCTGAATTAGATACATTTTCTTAACCCAAACTAATTCAAATATAAAACATAGCCATGTTAAAGCAAAAGCAAACAAAAAAAAAAACCCATGTAAAATAAAGGCAGTTTTCAAAATTGTGTTTCAACAAATTTATGGGTCCTGAAATCAATTTAGTCTCAGTTAGTACTTGTTTTTAAATGGAATACAAGAGAAAATGCCTGAGTGCATACATTATCTTTGTTATGTGTATCTGGGGATCATTGAAGAAAATATATTTCCAAGTGTGAGTTGTGGTCAGAAATTTCTGAAAGACGATAAAGTAAAATCTTTCTTAGGTAGCCAGAAAGTGGTTTATATTAAGTGAACAATATAACTTAAACTTGGTTATTAATAATTCAGAATCAGTGATATATATGGTAAGCAGAATAATGACCTCCAAAGATGTCCACAGCCTGATCCTTGGAACCTATAAATACATTACTTTCACTTGGGAAGGAGATTTTTTAAATGTAATTAAGTTAAGGACCCTGAGATGGAAAGTTATCCTTTATTCCTTGAGTGTGCCTAATATAATCACACTGATCCTTAAAAGCAGATAATCTTTTCCAGCAATGGTCAGAGGGAGACTGACTACAGAAGGATGGTCAGAGAGATGCCACATTGCTGACTTTGAAGAGGGACCAAAGAGACCACATGCCAAGGACCATTGGTCTCTCTTCCAGAACTTCCAGAAAGGACTAAGAAGACCTGCCAACAACCAGATTTTAGCCCAAACTTCTACAGAGACTTGTGTTGGACTTCTGGTCTACAGAACTGTGAGACAGTAAATCTGTGTTGTTTCGGCATTAATTTTGTGCTAATTTGTTATGATGTGATAGAAATCTAATAAATATAAATTACATTCACTTAAATGTCTTCAGAAACCACAGGTCACAAAGTATAGCTCAAAAATCAGGGGCTAAAAGAAATGAGAAACCCTAATTTTGTATCTCTCCAGGAACAAATGGTTTCAATAATATTGTAAAAACTAGGGGCTATAATTCTTACCATAGGTGTCCATGGAATATCTGAAATGTGGGAAAAACTTATTTACATTTTTCAGTTCTTCCACAGTTAGATCCCTGAACTTGTACTGAAAAGAGAAAAAGGAACATGAAATAAGAATAAAACTATAAACAACAGAACAATTACAATGAATATTTAACTCAACACTATGTGCTAGTCCCTGGGTTTTGAGTTTCACAGACATGAATAGTATTTGAGTTAATCCTTTTAATAACAAGCCTATGAAGTGGGTATGGCTTATAACTGCTCTACTTTACAGAAGATGCAAATGTGAGCTAGAAAACTGAAATAACTTGCTGGGTCATATAGCAAGTTAACTCGTGAAGCCAGAGCTCAACTGCCTCCGAATATGTCCTGAAAGCTTCAGAAGAGGGACAGGATGAATCATCCCTGTTACTGCTGTTTAAAACCCCAGCTTTCATTCTTGTGTACTCATTCACTCGAAACACCTTAAATATCTCTTCTACCACTCCTGCTACTGGTCCTGGGCTTCAAAAGGAAAACAGAAAGCACGAAAGTGTTTGCTGTCAAGCTGAGTAACCTGTCACCTGACTCATCCAGATATAATGCCAGAAATACTACCTTGGTGCCCTGGGAACAAAGTAATATAACTTCTTTGACCTTATTTTCTCATTTGTAAAGAAAAATAATATCACCTCCTATACCTGTGCTGAAGAATAAAAGAAAAAAAAAAGACGTCTAAGCATTATCATTCTAAAAATGAAATTGAGGAAATAATTGCATTTACTATAGCATCAAAATGAATAAAATGCTTAGGAATAAATGTAACAGTATATAAAACTTAAGACTCTAAAGCCTACAAAACATTGTGAAAAGAAATTAAAGTAGGTCTAAATAAAGTCATCCCTTGCTGATAAATCAGAAGATTTAATATTGTTAACATGGTAACATTCTCTAACACATTCAATACAATCTTACCAAATTCCCAGTTGGCTTTGTTTGTAAACATTTAAAAACTGATCATAACATTAGTATACAAATTCAAGGGGTCCTGAAAAATCACAACAACCCTAAAAAAGAACAAAAAACTAGGTAAACCCTTGTAGCTCAGGTAACTGAGGTGGCAAAAGTATAGATCATGCAAAGCTCCAAGACCTGGATCCAGGGGCAGGTGGGGTGAATTGGGGGAGGGTAAAAAAGAAGAAAAAACTTGAGGATTCATACTACAGTCCAAAGACAGGCATACTGAAAAAAAGATATAAACAAGTATTGGAGAGCATGTAGAGAAATCAGAACCTTCACCTGATGGTGGCAAAATGCTTTGAAAAAAGTCTCTGTTGCTTCAAAAAATTAAGCCTAGTTACCACATGAGTGAGCAAATCTAGGTTAAATTACTTGTCCAAAGTAACTCAGCCAAGGTAGTGGGAGATAAGAATGAAAGAACCAGAGAATTTTCCTAACCTTAATATTTAAAACAACTAAGGAATAAAATTATGTGTACATATACATACATTCTGACAAACAAAATAAAAATGTCCGTGAACCAATCTACCCACATATAACCTAGAATATAAATTAAACTTTCTACCATGATGAAAAAGATGTGTATGCACACTGTCTAGCACAGTAGCCACAAACCAGATGTGGCTATTGACACTTGAAATGTGGCTATATGATCAAGAAACTCAATTTTTATCCAGTTTTGATGAATTCAGATAGCCACATGTGACTACCGGCTACCACATTCAGCAGACCTTTCCAATAACTTTATATCTGAGCACTTCTTTCTCCCATTGAACTATCTCCCAGAATTGCATTTTTCCCTCCATAATTAAAAAAAAAAATTATTTTTTATTTACTTGTATCCCTAAAATGTGTATACACATGTAGTTTTGTTTTGATAATAAACAATTTGGTCTATAACCTCTGATTTTTTCTCTCAGCAGTACGTTTCAAAGATTGATTTACATTATGAACATTGCAGCTCACGGGTTTCTGCTGCCCAGTAGTGTTTTCCAATACGCGAATAGACAGCAAATGATCTTTCCTTCAGCGAATGCACATCTGGGTTCTTTCAACGTTTTAGTTATGAATAATTCAGCAAATGTTTTCAGCTTCATATATTACGAATTCTCTCTGCTTCCTAACCAGATGTATAAGGGACATAAGATCTACATAATCAAATTAATCAAATAAGGCCAAATTGTTTTTCCAATGATTAAATTCTCATTTAACCATCAGCAGTGTTTAAAATCCCCTTCATCCACATCCTTCAAATAATGTGAAGTCATCTTAATTTATGCCCATCTGGTAAGGGAAAATGTTGCTTTACCACAGTCTTAATTTGCTTTTCCATTTTTACTAATGGACTAAGCAAAAACTTATTTCCCTGTTTCCTCCTTAAAAAAAAAAAAGGTTATTCAGGTATTTTGTCCAATTTTCCATTGACTTTAATAATGATTTTTAGGCATGCCTTATATAATCTTACATATCAATACTTTGAAAGTTTGTGTTATAAATCTTCTGTTTGTATTTTGCCTCTTCACTTTCTTCATGGTGTCTTTTGAAGTAGAACGTCTTAACTTGGGTATGCCCTGGAGGAGTAGTGGTTGGGTCAATTGCCTCCAAAGATGCAAGCTCTGGGTTTGAGTAACCAGGCCAGGGGAAACAACCAATGTGAACAACTAAATAAAATAAAGATAAAGATACTTCTTCCTCCTCTCTCTTCCTGCCTACTAGTCTTCATTTCTGCCTGTACCTTGCCTTAAAAATAAATAAATAAATCAAACAAACAAAAAAGGCAAAAAAAAAAAACCCTCAACTTTAACGTAGTAAAATTTATCAATCTCTTCGAGTATTTTGTCTTGATTAAAACATGTTTGCATACTCTGAGTCCATAAAGATTAGACCCTACATTGATCTTAATGCATTTTAAAGTTTACCTCTTACTTTTAAATCTTTAATCCACAGGCAAATTTTAAATTTGCTAACAGGCAGGAATTTAATTTCATTTTTTCTCCATATTGATAATCATTTGTCCCCGCTTTCTCCTTTCTCTAGTTAATCTCAAATGCCTCTTCTGTCTTATATGGCCTTTCCAAACATGCGTGGGTATGATTCTAAGCCCTCTAGTTCATTCCACTCACTAATTAGTCTGCTCTCTACTAACAAATCCTAACACTAAATCTTAATTATGAGTTTTGACATCAGATAGAGGAATTCCACACAAAAAGTCTTTTGTTAAGAATGTCAAGATTATTCTTGGTCTTCTGCCTTCCAAATGAATTTCAGAATCAGTTTGAAAAGTTCCCAAAATAACCTGCTAGGATTTTGATTAGCATTGCATTGACTCTATAGATCAATTTGGGGCTGACACCTTCACATAAATTCTCCACTATTCTACTCCTACCCTTGAGAAAATCATTTTCTCTCTTCTTTTTCCTTCAGTGTAATTCCACCAAAATTCTTCTTCTACTCTCAACTTGAACAGCACGCTCCCCTCATTTTAAGAGCGACAAAATGTCATGTTTTCTCAAGAAGAGACAGAAAGGCCTGTAAACCTAAACAGGATACTTCTTTTCCTACATGATCTACCCTTATCATAGTAGATAAAATTATTCAAATCAATTATATAACCAATTTCAATCATGAAGCTTCGAAAATCTCACGCTGCTGTGAAAACTGCCCCATGAAAGAACGACAAGTCTAGCAACGATGGCATAAATGTATGGCTTCCGCACGGGGAAGTCTTATGCGTTAAGCATCCCTTAATTAGGAAACCAGTGAAAAAGAAGGGGGTGTTCTCAAGCCTGGTAGCATCTTCTGACCTGGAAACTGGCGCTAGTCACACCCCAGAAATGTAGGTCAGACTTCTGCGTCAGCCCTCCTACTCAATCTTTCCATTTAAGAGGATCTCTCTTGATTCTTCGAGTCCAATCTTCATTTCCACATCTACTCAAGGCTTTCGTTCACTGCGGTTATTTAGCACCTCGGCTGCTGGGCACAGTGCTGGGTGGAGGGAATACAACAGCCCCCGCTCTGCCGTCCAAGAGCTCACTACCGGAATGAGATCTATATGTAAATAACTACTACGCGATGTGATCAATGTTTTGGAAAGCAAGAAGAGAGAAGGGTGTTCTATCTTCCAGGGAGAAAACCGGGGCAGAAAAAGACGGGGCAAGCCACTTTAGCAGAAAGGCAGGCGTGATTAGAGACAGCAGCGTGCTAGGAGCTGCTGGAGAATCCTGAGAAGTTGGTGGCGTGAGGTCTCACCCTGGGTGCAAGTCGGCTGTACCTCGGAATTGCGGATGGAGCAAGAGCCACCTACCCAGCGGCCTCCCTGGCGCCACACCCCGCAACCCGCCCGTCTGCCCCTTTCCAAGCCCCAGGAAACGCCCCCTGAGACCCGGGGAACGCAGACCCGGCCCGGCTGACCGCCCGCACCTTGCCAAGGAGCGGTCTCAGTCTCTCGCAGTCGAATTCCATCTCCAGCCGAGTTCCTGAGCTGGGTTCCGGCACCCCAGCCCCAGCACCTTTCCCGCCGCCGAGCCTGGACGGAGGCTGCGGAGGGCCAAACCTCCCGAGAGGCCCTAGGCCCCGCCCCTTCCCGGGCTGGAAAGTCACCCTGCGTTCACGCCCCGGGCTCCGCAACCGTCCGCCTGGAACCCGAGCGCAGTCGGAAACGGCCTCCGCCGAGGCAGCCCGCGACCTGGCTGCAGCGCTGGCAGGACTTATGGGGACCTCTGCTAAGAGAAGAGCTGGAGGAAAAGCCGTAAAGGAGGTAGAAGCCCCTCGCGCTCTTCTGGAAGAGTTTCTAGAAGGATGTGTTCATCAGAGTATCGAGAAATATCAAAACTGAAAATTGTAGTTGAATTTAGAAAGGAAGAGATAATGGGACTTCAAAAGCAGATTCCCAGGGAGCTGGAAAGGGAAAACGAAGTCAGGAGGAGGCTGGTCGGAGAGCTGGGAGATAGGACAGCCCTGGGAGAGTGATGCGGCAGTGGAGAGGGAGCGGTTGCCTTTTTCTCTTTTAAGGGGCGGGGCGTCATAACCAGGTTTGGTGGTTAAGGGAGGGAAAAGCCAGGTGAAAAAAAAGTTTGAAAAGAAGAGAGCATAGACTGGTGGATAAGATCAACCGGGCAGTGAGGCCCACACGTAATTTTCTGGCTTGGGTTAGTCTTCTTGACTTGTGAGTTATTTGACTTGGGATCTACTTACCTGCTTTGCATCCCTGGCTTGAGCTACTGGGCCTAAAAAATGACACACGCTGGATATTGTAATTGTCAAGAGGTTGGGCAGACAGGAGTATGATTGTATTCACAGCAAGAGCCAAAGGCAGGATGCTGTGACTCAATTAGAAGAAAGCGAAAAGCTGAAAGGAATATTCATTCAACAAACTTGTGTTGAGCATGACCTGCTTACTAGGTATTTTTCTTTTTTTCTTTTAAAGGAAAGGTGCAGGTAGGAATGAAAATGAGTAGACAGAAAGACAGGATTAAGAAGCATTTTATTTTGTTTTTATTTAGTTGTTCACACTGGTTGCTTCCCGCTAGGCCCAGGGGTATTTGGTTGCTCCTTCAGAGGCGATTAACCTAACCACTGCTCCACCCGGTGCACCACCAGGATGCACCTGCTTAGATATCTTTCTCGGTTTGAGGATACAGCAAATGAACAAAATAGACAAAAATATCAGCTGTCCTAAGGCTGTCATTCTTTTATTAGAAGGAGGAAAGCAAAACTATAAATAAAATAAAGTACACCACTTGCTAGATGGTGATTAAGTACCATGGAGAGTAAATTCATTGTTGTTCTTGCCATCTTGGCCCTGGGTCTCAAATCCAGGTCCACAGATTTCGTAGACTGTACCGTAGCCACCTGAGCTCAGCCACCTGAGCCACAGAGGAAGGGATAATGGATACTTTTTTTTTTTTTTAAGGCAGTGTAAAGAGATTGGGGCAGGTTTCCTTGAGCGCATTAAGAGGTGAGAGAGTAATCATTGCATATTAGAAGGCAGACAAATCAAAGTCCTAAAACAGGCCTGTGTCTGGAGAGACTACAAACAGCAAAGAAGTGAATGTGACTGGAGTAGAATGAAGAAAGTAAAGTAAGGAAGCAGAAGTAGACTAAATCAGAAAATAAGGGGGAGCCAAAGAGGTGATTCTTTCTGGGCAGTCCCCAGATTTACGGCCTCAGCATCACCTGGAACATGTTAGAAATATAAATTCTAAGATCCCACCCCAGACTTAATGAATCAGAAACTCTGGGGATGGGCCAAGTAATCTATTTTAACAAGCCTTCCAGGCGTTTCTAATGTTAAAGTCAGAGAACCACTTTGGGGAGTTTGTAGATGGCTGTGACTCTGGCTTCTAATTATCTTCCAGCCAGACACCTTCAGGAGCACACCTGCGCTTAGACAAGTTGTGTCCGTTCTTCCTTGCAGTGGAGGAGTAGGTAATGTGGAGAACCATTCGGGTTATTCAGTAAGAGTGTTAGAAAGAACTTTTTGGAAAAAAAACAAAAAAACAAAAAAAGAACCTCATATAGGGTTTGAATTTTGAATGATTTGGGAGAGGGTTTAAAGAAGCAAGAGTTCACTTTAGTTTGGATGCTCTAAGTAGGGGCAATCCGATGATTCTCTCTCTAAATAGTATCTGTAAGGTGGACAGACTGAGTGAAGATAAAGTTGTCATTGTTGAAGTAGCAGAGAAGAAGGTATCTGGTATTTTGTGAATTGCACAGTGACCTTGTTTTGTCTCATTTGATCATGCTCCAAGTGGCCTTGTCTGATGTTGGTGTTCTGTGAGGATAAAGCAGCCCAGCTAACAACCTAGCTGGGTCTGACCAGTTCACAGATGTTGGCCTACTTTTCTTCTTAGGCTTTATCATTAAGAGAAAGAGAAGTCACTGAAGGGTTTTGAACAGAGTGATGTGATCTGACTGAGTTTTAAAAGAGTAAGTCTGGCTGCTGCATTTTGAATTGACCATAGCTGGGGAAGAGTGGAAGCCATGGGACAAGGTAAGAGATGAGAAGATTGCAGGGAGGAACTGGAGGGTAAGTGTATCCCTTGGCCAGATCTAATGAACCTCAGTTTTGGTGACCTTTGAGTAGTGGAATGGGGCCAGAAGTCAGAATGCGATGCTTGAGAGAAAGGGGTAGATTAGAAAATGTTGATCATTTGTGTAAGAAGTTTGGTCATAAAAGGAAATTAAGAAACAGGATAGCTAGGGAGAGCATTATCATATCAGATTTTGTGAGGAGAGGAACAGGGTACCAATGTTTTTTGTTTTTTGTTTTTGAGAGAAGAGTAAGAAGTACTTCATTTTATTTTCATTTAGTTCACACTGGTTGTTTCCCCTCCGGACCCAGGACTCGAACCCAGAGGCATGTGCATTGCCTCCCCAGGGCACACTACCTATGATCTCTTAAGGACCTCACCTCCTCAATAGAGAGGAACTCATAAAAGATGTTGAAGAATCACCTCATGAAAACAAAATGGTTGTACGTTAACTCTAGCGATAGAAAGGGAGGAGTTGTAGGGACGAAATAAAGAGATGTGTCATGTCCTTAGAATGCAGTTTGTTTCATTCACAGCTGTCATAGCCTAAGGAACACACCTTTCCAAATGCCTATTTCTATTTAGAGAGCCCAACTTCCTCATAGGCCGCTGGGTCCTGAGCACTGGTCCTGATCTGGAATAGTACTCACTTCATATTGCTGCTGTGAGAGAATGCTTACAAATGGCTTAGTTTGCTGCTAAGCCACTAAGCTGATCTCAGGGCTGTTCCTCTGACCTTTGCGAGTCTGAGCCACTTGACCAATGACGTCACAATGCCCTACTAGATTCCAGCTTCTCCACTGGGGTGTTGCGTATCCTCTGGATCCAAGGACTGGAACTGACATGCGAGATCTCTACCAACTGAGGGTTTCATCAGCATTCTCCTTTGCCAAGATCTTGGTGAATAACCTTTCATTGTGCAATTGTGTTAGAAATTATTTTCCTTTTTGTCATGATCATGCTTGGCTGGATGCTTTTTGTTGGACTTGCATGTTACATGGGGATATTTCCAGAGCTTATGGTAAGTACAACCCTACCCGTAAATGTCTGGCAGTCAGTCCTGACTCTGGCTAAACCCTCTCAGCTGGTATTTCTGATCAAATGCGAAAGATATTGAAGTATCCACCACTAATTAGAAGTCAGGATGTAATGGAGAATAAAGTTAGTTTGCTAAGCTACTTCCCATCCGATTGGAACTTCTTTCTTTTAAATCTTCCCCTTCCCCCTTTGGGTGGATAATGTCCTTTCAGGGCATTAGAGAATTTATAAGTGGTCTGGGTTTGGTAGACATTGTGCCAGGCTTCTGGATTTGAGACCAAGTGGATCATTGGTTGCTGGAAGGAAAGGGAATGAGGGCCTTGGCCCCATCCCACACTCAGAGACTCAGAGGATACCAAAGCTGAGGTTCATTAGATCTGGCAAAGGGGTATTTAATGGCCGCTTATCTGTCAACTCCTCCCTGTAATCTTCAGCAGCACTTCCAGTCACCAAACAGAAGCAGTGACCTACTGGGCCAACCAGTAGAACCATCTCTGCCTTTCATTATCTTTCTGACTCAGCCTCCACCTCTGAAGTGGAAAGAGAGGTGGCATGTTCAGGAGAGCAAGGCACGACTGAAGAACTGGGCTTTGGATGAAGATCTACAACTGTGAGTGTGTAGTCAAGTCTATTGGGCTGGATTCCTCCACTTCCAGAAAATGTGGTAGCAACCTGAAATCTTAGTGGAGAGTTTGCGTTCCTTTGGAAAATGTAATAAACTGTGGGAGGGGAAATGATTGATGCCTATGGTGAAGAAAGACTTGAGCAAGCACTGCTGAAGAGTGCAGGCCAAAGTTCAAGGACTTGTTAGGAACCACATCTCATGTGTTTTCTTTTCAAAAACTGTTCCCATTTATCAATTGATTTTCTCCTCAAAAACTCTAACAAATTGGACCAACATATTTATCATCAAACTGGAGTTAACATCAAGTTGAGTTCAAGCTTTAACTTTGCAATTTATATGACCCTGGGGAATTTCAGTTAATCTCTTGGAAACGCAGTTTCTTCATCCAGTATGACGGAGATGACTCAGTATTTTAGTATTTTTGTGTAGGCTGCATTTGGGAAGTCATATAAAATGTTTAATGCAAAGCTTGATGACTAGCATTCAACAAAAGCAAACTTAAAATCTAAGCAAAATAATGAACCAGACAACAAATATTCACTGGTGGCAGTGATTTAACTATATACCCAATACCACCGAACACCAGCTCATTTGTGAAGCTGGACTGCAAGCATAGACAGAGGATTTAATAGCCTCTCACACTCATTCCACTTGACCAGCCTACCTCTAGAAAACCTTGATAGCAGTATCCTTTCATCAAAACATCTGGGTTTCTTACATCTCATTTCGTGCAGACCTGTTTTTTCAGAAATGTTTCTTTCCATTGTTAAAGAAATTTAACTCTGAGTCTTAGTGAAAAAGCAAACAGATTTTCTGGGACACTGCTCTGGAAGACGGTGGTATTGCGTCCCACCCCCAGCTATAAGAAGAGCAAGGCATGATGGTTGTTTGTTTTGTTTTTTCACTTTCTGCCCCAGAATGTCTGAGACTATTGGCCCAACAGTCTGACCTCTGTGGGGTGCGGGTGTGGCTGGAGGCGCTGGGCCACTACCACAGTGGTGATCCCAACCAAATTCCTACAACTCCATGCCTCTGTTTCTCCAGCTATGCAATCAACAAAACATCCCATTCTTTTTCTCTCTCCTTCTCAGGGAAGTTGTGAGGAGGCTTACCCTGCAGAATGTGGGTTGAACTGTGCCAGTTTGCAAAATGCAAGATTTTTCTCTTTAAACATCCTAACAATTATCTATAAAGTAATGGTTCATAGTATGTCTAGCCAGTTAATTCTCCAAACTGATCCAGAGTGTTTGTTGGGGTTTTGCATAGCAATGTGTTTTGCACCTGATCACACAAAGTCAAAATTGGGGAGCTGGTGAGTAAATAAAGATGCGATGCCTCTTCGATCCTTAACCACTTAGTCACCAGAGAACAGAACAAGTCCCTTCTAATATGGGTTCTTTGGTCGCAACACACCTGGCATCCGGGCCAACTGTCCCATAGCTACTCAGTCTTACTGGTCCCCAAGATCACAGGAGCTGATGTCACAGTTGGTGTCTGAGCTCTGCCCTCCCAGATGGCCATGGTGAACCATGTCAGTTTAGACCAGACCATGAAGTACTTCAGCTAGGAGCTGTCGTGCTGGGTCAGCCACCATCTGATCTGGAATGAAGACAGCCCAGTTTCCTGGACTCAGAGGATAGAAGAACACACCTTTAGAACCACCCATTTCCTCCTGCATACATCACAGCTGAGCAAGAAGCCCCAAAATGATTGTTGTCTTATGGATGCTTCTCATTGCAGGAACAATGTGGAAGGGATATAAGTATCCCCCAGGAGGGGTAAGTATACCTTCAACTTTGTTCTCTATTCATTCCCACTTTGAAATGTATAAATGAACTAAACATCAGAATCCAACTCTAGTAGCTTTATTAACAAATACTTTCTTCTTTATATTAAAAAAGTTTATTGTAGCTTACTTCTATTATTACTCAGTATCTACTTAGATTTGAGAGAGCTCCCTTTCACGAGATCTTTTACAAATTCCTGTCTTTACTCTTTTTAAGTTCTTCACTTTTTCAATAAACTGGAGGTGTAGAGTTAAAGATAACCCAGACCGAGTCCAAGCTGACATAGAAGACCTTGTCTTATGCTCACAGGACAGTTTATATGCTCATTCTTAACTACCATTTCCTAAGTCAGCCCAAACCACTTCACTCATTAAGTAAACACTGGTCTGTAAAATGGTTCTAGTGGCAGATGTCTCCCTCCTCTCCTCCTGTTAGCTCTTGGGTATCTGTCTTTTCTCTGCCTCCTGCCAGCTTCACACTGCTAAGCCCCGCTGCCGGCTGGGAGACAATTGGGCAGAGACATTCCTGCTTGCTCTTGGCAAGGAGAACAATTACCACACCCTAGAACACTAGGCAAGACCCAGCTGACATACTTATTTTCTCTCCAGACCCCCTTGGAAATAAGCAAAGATGATCCTGGTGAAGCAATGCAGCTCTGAAGTTCTCCTGACCAGCTGTACAGTTCCTGTTGTTGGTTTGGCATAAAGTAATTGCACATTATTTTGTCAAATTTTATGTAAAAAGTTACCACAAAGACTTGGGATTGGGATTGTTAGCTGGAAACAGTGAGACAGATGTAGGTGGCAGTGTGGATGGGAGGTGCTTGCCCCCTGCAGCCCCATTTTATAGTCTCTAAGACTGGCATTAAGACTAAAATACCTAGTTCAATTTGTCCCTATTCTGTATCCTTAAGGATGAAAGTTCTCTGTAGCTCTTTAGACGTTATTTCCCAAGTATGGGTCCAGGGCTTTGGGGCAAAAAAAAAAGAAAAAAAAAAGAAAAAGACATTGGAAGGACTAGCAGTTGCAGCAATTTTAAGCCTATTCTTTGGGGGCATTTGTGTCCTTTTCACAGCTGTTAAAAACCCAATGCATGTCACATGGGGCAAAGGATTTCACTTTAATATTGTAAGTTAGATACTAAATTATCATTGATTTAATCCTATAATACCCTGAGACTGGGTATTAGCCTCATCTTACCAGTCCACATGGCTCTGGGTTACAGCATTGATTCAGGTCGCCTTTGCCTGCTTTCACCAGCCAAGGAAAGGGGCCAAACAAGAAAATCTTTTTAAGACTTGGCCGTCTCATACTTTTCACTATCCACGTCTCTGAATAGCCAGGTTGCCTGATGATTCTTTTTTGCAGTAAGTGTTGCTAATATGGGTAGTATATACAAAAACTAACTGCTCAGTTCTCAGTAGGATCCAGTTTATATTTATAAACTCAAGAATAACAACCTTGGTGTAAGACTTATGCTTAATCTGGGTGTCTGAGCCCTAGCCTTAATAAGCCCTTTAAAAATGATTTGGTGTTTTCAGACCTGATGAGAGAGAAAACCAAAGAGCGTATTTAAAAATGAATTGTATAGAATGGCTCCCATTCCATTCTGTGGCTACATGGGACAAAGATTGCCATTTCCAGTGCTCAGAAATAACACCTTTACCAACTAAGCATAGATCTTTTGGTTTTGTAGATCACTGTTTGCTACCTGTTTGCTAAATTATTTGTAAGTGGCTCTGTGCTCTGAATTATCTTTATTTTTTTTATGACGTAAATTCAAAATCAATAAGCAAAACTTTGTTAGTAATATCTGAATCTGGGGTAACTAGTATCTTCTACTTACTTGACCTAGATACAACACATCACTTGAAGTGCCTACATTCTTTGGCTACATGGCTCTGCTTACTTTCCCCATATGTATTATTTTTTAAGGAAAGCTATGAAGGAATGAAGGTGAGTAGGCAGGCAGGAGGAAGCAGCATTTTGTTTCCCTCTTTATTTTTTCCTTTTCTATTTAGTTGTTCACATTAGTTGTTCTCCCTGACCCAGGGGAGTGAGCCCAGATCCTTGGTCTATATGTGGACTGAAATCTCTGGAGGCAACTGACTCAAGTGCTGCTCTACTAGGGTATAAGTCCCCTTTTTTTTTATTTTAAAGGAAAGGTACAGGCAGGACTGAGGGAGAGTAGGCAGGCAGGGAGAAAGGAAGTATCTTTCATCTGATTGTCTCCCCCTGGACCCAGGACTCAAACCCAGGGGTATGTGGCTTGCTCCTTTGGAGGCTATTGACCCAACCACTGCTCCACCAGACCATGCCCCCAGATGTATTCTTATGGACACATCTTAGTGACCTCAGGGCACTTTTGATTATAGAGTATCATATCAGAACCTACTCATTTTCTTGATAAGAGGAACTGTACTCAGTTCTACTTCCCTGCATTTCCCTGAGTATACTTCTACTGTCTCCGGGTATACAATAGCAGAACAGTTCTCTAAGTGGGTGTGGGGTAGAGAAGTATCAGTGCCAGGAGCTGAGGAGATGTGAATGCGTAAAGGAAGAATGAACACAGAAGTTTGTAGGGAGGTAAACTGCCTCTTAAGTCTGATGAGTCCACTTGGGTTTCTAGTGGGGAAATGTCCAGGGCGATGACATAAGGAATATTTAATTTTTGGTAAATAAATGCAAACCAGCAAAAATATGAATAAAATACTTTAATGCCTACAATTTTTTAAAATACATAAGTTGCAAAACTTTTACCTGTTTATGCAAAAGTAGAATCTCTTGCAGGTCAACAGCACCAGAAAACAAGCTAAGCTATGTAAATTTTTTTAAATTTGATTTGTCCACTTTGTAAAAGACATGATGGATTTAATGACTCCAAAGAAATCTATATCCCACTCTTAATCATATACTAAACACCTGAATATTTATTTTATCACATCCACTCACAAAATAAATAGTAGTCTAATATATTCAGCACATTGAAAATAAAACAACCAGTCTCTCTTCATATATTCTCTTTCCAACATGATTTGGTCTCCTGCTGTTATCTCAGAAATGTCTCATAGCTGCTTTTAAGTGACAAGATATAAAACAGTCATTTATCTCTTGGAGAAAAGCTTGGGGATTACATTTGAAAAAATGAAATTTCAAATTCCCATAAACTTTCTTTTTGTTTCATCTTTGAACCTTCTCATGACACATCTAAGGCTGCCTGTGACATGCGGTACCCTGGCCTCCAAATGGACATAATTACATTTATACTTTAGAGAAAATACAAAGACAAGTTCTAAAAGTAGCCTTAAAAGAAAGTGCCCCTTGCTTTGACAGTAACCTCAAAAGCAAGTGGGACTGTGCAATCAGAGCCGTATGAGTTTTATGAAAACTACTTTCCCTTCACATCATGTTACGAATGCCGCACCCATGATCATGTAACATTATTACATCGTGAAATAACATTACTACAATCGTGAATTAACATTACCCAATAAAAGGCACATTTTCAAATATTAATAAGATCTGAAAATGAAAACAGATACATTAAAAATCAAGCACTTAATTTGTAAACCTTAATAAACTATTAGCCTATTCCATTTCTTCAAAGGTTTGTGAGCTTTCTGTAAAAGTAGTCAGGAACTGCAGAACAGAATGTAAGATTTAGAAATAACATATTTATGAGCTCCAGAAATAGACATGATAAACACGTGACACAACCTGACTCCTCCTACCAAGTTCTGGCACTTTTATCTAGCATGATGGTGACTTTCTATACAAATAACTGCACACTATCATTGAGTAAAGTGCTAATAAATTTTAAGCCACCAGAAATCTTTTTGCTATTAGACAAGCACTTGATTGTAATTACAGATTTCAAAGTTTGAATATTGAAAAATATATCCAGAAGAAACTCTGAAGGGAAAGAAAAGAAAGCACATCATTGACAGCAAAGAAACAAATGTTACAAACCTGTTTTATTACAGGGAACATCACTACCCTTAAATCAATTTCACTGATTCTACTTGAGATGCGTGAGAGGCAGTCAATAGGATTTTCTGCCACTAGTGTAACAGCTCTATGTGTGGAGCATTTAAAAAGGGTGTTACCAAGGGACAAACACCTTTCATAGGATTTTAGTTTAAATCCTTACACTTTCAAAGTTCAAAAACAAAGTACTGGGTTACATGGCCATCCCATTAAAGGTGGCAAGTAATGGTCATCTATAATACCCAAACTTGAAAAATAAACTCTGGATAAAAAGGGACACACAAAAACGACATTTGGACCTGTTAAAGAGTTAAGGGTTCTTTGTGGCACCTCTCCTACTTCTGAATCCCTACCATCCAATGGCTTAAGAGAGCCACAGTGTTTACTGCAGAACTGTTTGACAAATGAGTGTCCGTCCCCTCCACACTTAGAATCAAGGACAAATACTCTCTAGCATTATTGTATCTCACTTTCTGTTGCTTTCCTGGAGACTTGGCTTCCTTCTTTCCAGCCAGTACCTAGGTCAGCCTGATTGAAATTGTCTAGACTTCGGTGTAAGGGATTTCAAATCTAGACGTAGGTATAGGTAACAAAGTTCCACAGCCTATGAAAATACCAATTAACAGGGAACATCCATTTCTATCTGGGGAAAAAATACCTTCACAGTGCATAGTTTGAAATAAAAGTGCAATATGGGCAAAAAGAGAAGGTGGTACTCTTGATACATATGAATTTAGTTTTTGGTTTTTTTGCCATTAATTGCTAAGGAATTTCTGATAAAAAAAATGCAGAGTCATCAACATCAAGAAGTACAGGGAAACCTTATATTCCAAAATATCTTTATAATGGGGAAAGGGAGATGGGGAACCTCACATGTTACTTATTTTTTAAACTATTACTTTTCCAAATAAGTTTGAATAAAATATTTTTTCAATATAAAAATGAATTATTTTTAGATAAAAATCAATCAGCACAGTGACCTTATGTGCTTTACATGAAAGCCAAAATAACAGGAAATCTAAAAGGAAAGCTTGGAAAAGAATATTCTTGTACTAAACAGTATAAATTATATTTTAACTTGAAACAATTTTTGTTAACTACCTAACCATCTATACTAGTGAATAAGAATGCTCAATATCCAATCCACAAGTAATGCAGAATACAATATAATTTATTCTACTTGTTACTTCAGAGTTACAGATGACATCCATAAAATTATGAAGCCTAATCTACAGTTTCAAGTTCTTAGTTCATACGTACAGATTAGGACAGGTCACTTTATTGCTAGCAACATTCATGGAAGGGCCAGATTCCTCACAAAAAGACAAAAATGTTTGGGGGCCAAGCAGTGCTCTGTACCCACACATCAGCAGAATTATGGAAGTCAAGGATCTTTTTTCCCGACCCCCGTCCACAAGTAGCAGAGGAATAACCGAAGATTGGCTGACTAGTGAGCGGCCCCACGCTGAGTGCATAGCTCACTGGGATCAAGGCTGGCACCTGTGAACAGTCACCTCATAAGAGTACTCCCTGGGCATTGCATCATCTGCATTACAGATTCCACCCTGGAAAGTATTTAAAAATACTTTATGTTCCTATGACAGTCTAGAAATATGACAGTACGCATTCCTTCTCCTTGAGTAACCAAGTTTAAACCTAAAACGAAAAGGGGGCTTCTTCAGTCTGAAGGCAGGACTTCCTTGCACAGCAGAGTAGCTCCAGAATTTCACAAAAATAAAGCAGCAGCTAATGCCTCTTCAGCTTCTTAACCTTTCGCCGTTTCATTTCTTCTTCTTCACGTCTCATTTCTTCTAAGTCCTCTTGCATACCTAGTCTTAAACTGTCAAAAAAAGAAGTCACTATACATGGAATCACGACTTTCTTTAAAAAGCAAGAATGAAATTTGTCTAGTTCACATAAATGTGCTGATGCACTCAAAATGCCTCAAGAATTTACCCCTGAAAACGGACCAGCAGAAATATTTTTTTACTCAAATTATTGTGGAAAAAAGACCTCACAACCGCAACATGAAACACCTAATATATTCATGTTAAGGTAATGAAAGATAAGCTGCTTTTCGAACAGCTTTTGAAGATTAACATTCATTCCAGAAAATAAAATAGCATTCTATTCGTGTCCCTTCCCAACAAGTCAGTGTGATATTTGTCTAGGTATAAGAGGGAGAAGGAGAAAGTTTAATATTCTGGGTGGATACCAAGTTAATGTTATAAATGAAGTACCTGTTACCACTACCCAAGAAACTTATCAGTTTGCTATCATGTAGCCGAAAAGAAATCAGAAAGAGGGAATTTAATATCCCTCCTCAGGACCCCTGCGTCCAGCAGTGGCACAAACAGCAAGACTGCCCTGTGCTGGTGCGGAAGAGGGGAACTCAGGGAAGAAAGCGGACAGCAAGCTGCTGCGGGCTGGGCCAGGGAAGCCTCCGACCTTCACTGCAGTCAGTCCTAGTCCTGAACTGGGTAACTTGTGCCGCATTGTCCCATCCTCACAATGACTTCAAAGAGTGCATTCTTGTTTTTCAAAAGGCTAAAGAATTTATCTAAAGCCCCATAGCAAGCAAACAGGATTGGAATTCAAGACTCTGTGGCCCAAAGTCCCTGCTCCCACAGTGCAAATGAAACAGCAAATAGAGAATTTTTAGGTCAGTTTTCCACAAATTTGCAAAGTTTCGTGCTTACCTCTTTGCTTCTTCCTTCTGCTGCTCTTTCCAACTACTCTCCATGTAACGTAAGGCATAGTCACTTTCATCTTTGTATCTGAAAAGAGGGAAAAGTTGTTAAAATGCAAAAAATTCCATTTTCTGAAGGAACCATGTAATCCTGTTTTAAAAAGCAACATCTTTATAAGTAAATCACACACGGATTCCTAATTCTTTCTTGGTAGGGAGTGAGAGGGGCAGAGGATGAGTAAAGGTGGGATTCTAAAATAAAAACAAACTAAATGAGCCCTTATTATTCCTCCCAGAAGAAACTACTCCTCAATCTAACGTTTGTGAAGGTACCAATTCATCAACACTTTGTGATATTTTATATTAAAATCCTTAAGACACAATATGCAATTCTTCCTCAACTTACCATGAACTTTTATTGGATAAATCCATCATAAATTGAAAATATCTCGTCAAACTGCATTTTACCTGATGTGCCCTAGCAGAGTAGCAGTTAGGTCCACTGCCTCTGGTTGAATGCAGTCCACATACATCCCAAGGACCCTGGTTGGTGTCCCGGGGCCAGAGAAAACAGCCAAGATGAACAAGTAAATAAATGCTCCTTAAAGAAAAAAAAATTCACTCAAGGAGCACCCTGGTGGCTCAGGGCTAAGCAGCTAGACCATGTAAAGACTAAGGACCCCAGTTTGAGGAAAGGGGAAGGGCAACCAAAAATAAAATAAAAGTGTGTCGTCTTCTTCCTTAAAAAAAAGATCATTTACTCAAGCTTAATCCAGCTAGTCAATAATGGAACTTTGATTCAAACCCTCATCTTTCCTCTCTATCAGTACTTCTCATATTTTAATGTATATATGAGCTGCAGGGGAGCTTTATAAATCAGGTATATATGGGTTTGGTAGGTTTGAGGTGGTGCCTGAGGCTGCATTTCTAGTAAGCCCCCAGGTGATGTCAGTGCTACAGGTCCCATATTACTGGTTCAGGGGTCACACTTTTCAGTATTTTAAACACCAAAGAAAACCATGTCTCAGATCAGACCAGCTTTCAAAATAACTGTGTGACTTTCTAATTTAAAAACCAATCTGTTTCTATTCTAATAGTTACTTCACTTAATAAGGAAAATTTTGTTTTTTTAAAGAGAGGAAGAAAGGGGAGGAAGAAGCATCTTTACGGAAGGAAGGAGGAGGAAGCACTTTTGTTTATGATGGTTGTCCCATGTCATAGTCCTCCCTCTCACCCCCAACCCAGCCCCCAGGGGTTTAACGACTGAGCACTAGCGGGCACCCAGGACAATTTTAAAAGTGTTATTTTTTGTCCTCATACAAGTAATTGCACAAATATTCTGATTTAATTCATAAATATGAAGTGCCAAAAGAGTAGTCACCCAATATCTCACCTAAATAAAATTGTATTCAATGCATCTATTACTGCTTAGTTTTTCTCCTACAGCATAAATTATTCATGCACATTATAATTTAGCTAATCTTATTAAGTCTTACTTTTTTCGGTCATAGCCAAAAATTTCTCGAATGTGCTTGGATATTTCTTCCTGAGGTTCTCCTTCATCTTCAATAAAATCTTCCATTTCAGAATCATATTCCTCATCATCTTCCTCCTCTTCATAATCTCGCTGCCTTTTGTAACCAGCAGGGAAGGGAAGCCTTTGAGGACCTAAGAATAGAAAAGTCTTTATTTATAAGAACATTAAAACTTAAAATAGTCTGAACAAAGTTCTAAGTAAATTGAGATCTGGCAAACTCATTAAGATAGCATCCTCAAAACCAAAGCCAGCAAGCTGTCCTACAGCATGGAGTCATTATATCATCCATACAGGGTATCTACAAGGCATAGAATTACTGTTTATCCCAGAGCTTATCCCAGACTAGGACTGTCTGTTTTATTTTCTAGCTTAGTAGTTTCCATTTTCCTGAACTTAAAAGACTGGTAAAATTTCTTTAAATTTTTTAACAGTCCAAAGTATGGAAAGAGTCACAGAATTATGGAAAATTCAGTTTAGGAAAAACACATTACAGTATCCTTATTCTTGTCATTGCACCAAAAGACTGATTAAAATCTTTGCAAAATATAGGCAGTGATCATTAGATCAGCATATGGGAATAACTGCTTTCTAGTTCTTGATTAAAGACACTCCTTTTCTTATTCTACAGTTGTTTTGAATATGCATGGTAGTTTCCTTAGCTTATCTAACCATTGACATTTTAGGTTAGATAACTTTGTTGTCAGGAGGATGTTATGTATATCGTAGGTCAACAGCCATATTCTTGGTCTCTCTCTGCTAAATGCTAGTAGCATTCCATGTCCAGTTGTGTAAATCAAAAATGTCTTCAGACACATCAAGTGTTCACTGGGGATAAAACTGTCCTTGGTTGAGAACAAATGTTCTAGCTGTATTAGGAAGTTTAATGCATGGAAACTTTATCTTTTGTTTCTGTTTATCTCCTCCATGGTGCCTAATGAGTTCTTAAACAAATGCTTATTACCATGAAGAAACTTTGACCTAGCAGCTAGTAGGTGCCACCAATGACATCAGGAACCTTAGGACAGCAGATTCCTAAAGGACCATTTGCTAGGGTTTTAATGTTTCCTACTATCAGCAGAAATACAAAGGCAGTCTAAAACAGTTCCTGGCACATAGTAGGTACTTAATAATGATGATGAATAAATAATACATAATGAATAAATAAAAAAACCAAAAAGCTTTGAGCTTGCAATACAGTCCAATTCTTGAGGCTAGGTTTCTCTACTCGTGCAAAAATTGCGGTAAGTTCATTCACTGAACCATATATGGCAATACACTCATAGGGCTGTCGCTAGTTATATGAAACAAAATATTTCCAATTTCCTAGTGACAAATAAATCCTCTTAGAGTGAGGAGCAATTTTACCTTGGGCAGATCTGTAGCCAGATAATGAAGGCTTCATTCCATTCAGCGGACCGTTGCTGGACCGGCTAATGATATTCTTAGAAGAAATTGTTTCTGATATAACAGTGCACTTGGGCTTCTGGGTGGGACCTGAGCTGCTAACTGTCCGCCCGGGTCCTGAACTGCTCACTGGTCTTCCAGTACCTGAACTACTGACAGTCCGTCCAGGTGTAACTGAGCCACTTACTGATCGCCCAGGGCTACTGACTGGCCGTCCAGGAATACCTGAGCCACTCGCTGGTCGTCGGAGGTCATGTGGACGGCTCATAGGCCGCCCAAGGCCACCAGAACTGCTCAGGGATCTCCCAGAACCACCAGAGCCACTGACAGGTCGTCCAGGGCCACTCGTACCACTGACTGTCCTTCCAGAAGAATTTAAGTCTCTAGCTGGCCTCTTGGTCCCACTGACTGTTCGCTCAGGTCCTGAGATGGCACTGTCATTCTGGCGCCTGGGCAGTGGGCCAGAATTGGTTGTGGGTCGCCCAGTCCCAATACTGGGTCGCCCAGGGGCTGAGCTGGAGCTGCTGCCTGGTTGTTTGACACCTGGGCTCTTAGGCTTGTTGTGTGGGGTGACCACAGGCCCAGGCCTGGAATGGCTAGGATATGGAGGTGATTTTTTGGCTTTGTGCTCAGTAGCAGATTTCTGAGTCCCTTTAGCAGAAGTCTTTGGGACACTTGGTGAATAGGTGCTAGACGGGGGCTTACCAGCCCCATTGAAAACAAGTCTATCACGGCCCTCACGAAGTGAGGGTTGGGAGCAATTGCCAGGTCCTGTTTTGGTCCTTTCTCCATGCATGGATTTGGATGAAGACAAACTTAAGTGTTTCTCACTGGCTATGCTGGGTCTGCACCACTTCTCGGCATGAGGAAGGGAAGTACCCCTGGAAGAAGGATGTTTGTCCCCAGAACCTTTGCTAAATTTTGTCCCCACGCTCTCTTTCTGAGAGGGCGCTTTTTTGGTTGGAGGTAGTCTTACATCTGTTTCAGGTTTATTTTTCCTATGCTTTCGTTCAAGGAATTCTCGCTCCCTAAGTTCTTCCGCAGTCATAGGCCGCTCTTCTATTTTCTTCACTACCTTGATCTCCACTGGTTCGTACTGCTTTTTCTCAGCCAGCCTGAGTAGGTCAGTAAAGTTCATGAGTGGTGGGGCACTTTTAAGGGGAAGCTTTGGTTTGCGTTCAACTTTGGGAGGCTCTTGCTCTTCCTCGTACTCCTGCTCTGACTCTGCTTGATTGTAATCTAAGAACTCATCATCCTCTTCCATCTCATACTCTTGGTCTGTTCCCTGGCTATTGTGGCTTTCCACTGCCTGCCTTTTCTTCGATTTCTCCTCAATAGGAATCCCATTGTAACCGTGGAAATTATCCTTTGTTCTCTTAGCCATAGCTCTTGCTTTCTTATCATGTTTTAGCTCAATCCGTTTTTTCACTAGTTCTTCTTTTCTCTTTTTCTCCTCTAAGGCTAAAAGGCATAAAATAAGAACATATTAGTTCAAAGTCTCAAGATAACGGTATAGTCAACCAAAATCAGTAAATGGCCAAAATGCAAGCAACATTCAAGTTAAATCTGAAGATGTCTAGGAATCAAATGAGGAACTCATTTGAATAAGTATCAATTCAATCACCTTTTCTGAGTGGGTCACATATGGGTTTTTCAATATGACTAAGCAAATGAGAGACATGGTTTTCAGTTTTAAATACAGAAACTGGTCTATGCTAAAAAAAAAAAAAAAATACATCAAGTTAAAAGATCATTAGCACGCAATTAGCAGTTAATTAATAATGAATCAATGAATACTCAAACGTATTGATGCTTCCTTGTTATCTGCATAAAGTAAAACAACTGGTTTTCAAAAATTGTCCCTATTTTAACCTTTTAGGTGTAGCACTCTCAACAGAAGCAGATTCAGAACAGAGACCAAAGAACAGAATTCTTATTTGGGACCTATTATGGCTAATTAGAAGATACAATTACTATTCCCGAAAAGCTTTTAAGAGGGAATAAAAGATAACACCCACACAAATGACCAAAATAAGAACATATGTAATGTTATAAACATAGTACAGATGACTCAGATACCTACACAACAAATCTATAGCTTATTATGTTGTTATAAACAGCCACTGGTTAAGTATAACCTAGTTGTAAAAGTAGAAGACTATAAAATTGAGAACAAGTCTTAGATACATACCCTTTTTCCTGAGCTCCTCTTCTTTTCTTCTGAGAAAAGCTTGTACAGCTGCTGACTGGACACCCTTAACTTTTGGGTCTTTTTTGGGAGGCCCCACTGCCAAACTATACCTTTTCTAAAAATAAAGAGTTAAAGTTATAAGCAAGTCAACTTTAAAAATGTATTGTCTATTAGGCATAACGTACTGTGCCAATTAACAGAGGTATGAATGTTGACTGAAAAACCTGAGTAATTAAGAGAGCATATAACCCACATTAAAGCTTAGCTATATGCAGGCTAAATATTATGCATGATTATGTTTAGGTGCAGAGGTTCTTTCTAACATTCCAAATAATGCTTAAGTGAGCAATTCAGAGAACATATTCATGCTATTTCCTCAAAAAGGTACCCGAACTGAGGGAACTGAGAAACTACTACAACTATTTTCTAGTAGGAACTCATATATGCATTGTTTACAATGTGAAACACTGAGATTTTACTTTGACCACAGGCAAAGGCTATGGGCAACTGATAGCTAAAAAGCATTCCAAATAAGTCTAAGCAGCAAGAAGGGCTTAAATCTCTAACCTTTAAATGCAGCTTTTATAGTCATTAAATATTAACTTGCCACACAAACTCTTTTAAACAGGTTTCCATATCATCAACAAGTGCTAACATTATCCTGGCACAGATGGCATTTTTCTGGACTGTGCTTTTTATGTAATTGCTCCAGTGGATGACTAAAAGCAGAATAATGTTCACCTGAACTACATTTCCACTTTATCAGTAGCTACCATTACAGGAGTGTGATAAACAGAGCTAATAACTCAAGCCAGGATGATTCATCTCTAGAATTATTCCATATTAAATTTATGGACTAGGAAATATGATTTTTTTTGTCTTGTTAGGCAGATGACTTTCTTATCCATTGAATATGATGCTGTGCTAAAATAAATACAAAATATTTCTTCCTCCTCTCTTTTCCTATCTGCCTGCCCACTTTCATTCCTGTCTACACCTTTCGGGGTTGGGGGGGAGGCATGTCTTGGTGGAGAAGCAGCCAGGTCAATCATCTCTGAAGCAGCAGGCCACACACCCTGGGTTCTAGTCCCAGGTCCAGGGGGGAAGCAACCAGTGGAGACAACTAAATAAATATAAAAATGCGTCTTTTTCTTCTCTCTTCCTGCCTACTTGCCTTTATCCTCCTAAAACTTTTCTTTAAAAAGAGAAAAGAAAAAAACACTAACCTCTGAGAACAGGTTGAGCTAGTTAGAGACTAAATAAACAAATAAATAAATAGATTCCCAATGCGTTTGAAATTCCTAGAGGAAAGCCAAAGGATCCATGCTTTACTACAGGGCTGCCAAATATAGGGCATCTTGAAACAGAGTGGAAATTCCAACTAAGTCTACCAACAAATCAGATGGTTAAGGAAGAAGGCCCCAATCCAACCTGAAAATCCTGCATGATAGCAGAGCTGAGACCTGACACACCCTGACAGGCAGCACTCCCAAGAGAGCATCTAGATTCCTTTCACAGCCACCTGGGTTGAGTCACAATAAAATCCTTTACTAAATTTATGCCTTTGTAAATTTAGCTATAGATCCTTTCTATAATAGATTGGGGTCCACTGCTAAAGGAGAAAAGCAGAAGGAAAGGGAGACAAATGAGAACAACAAGAAATACTGCTTAGCAAATTAGTGGTTTACAATAACCTTAAACACAGGCCATATCCACAAGAAGCACACATTTTCAGAGTGGAAGGGCCACCAGGAATATGATTCAAGTTGCGGAAAACATATAATACAGTCTTTCATAAGCGAGGCACTGACTCATTCCAACTATCAGGTCAATATGAAAGGAGAGGAAGGATGAGTTTGTTGCCATTCACCTGTCAATCAAAGCTTACACAGGGTGTCCCCCGGAAAAATGCCAGCATCCATATTATTATTAAGTGGGATTAGTTTGTTATCTAGGTGTTATAGTAATGAACATTTCCTAATTTGCTTTCAGGATAAACATTTTTCTTCTAAATTGAAACTTCAAGAGATAGATAAAGGGATATGACTAGCGGAAAAGCTACTCTTGACTGAATACAGGTTCTCAAAGGGGAAAAGTGCAATGTCACTGGGGCATAGTTCAATGCAGCGTTTATTTGCATACATGGTCATGATGTTTGCTCTCAGTATACCACCTGAATTACTGACCAATTTTAAGAAAATCTGTAGACCTCACACCATGACTTATTACAGCTTTGCCTCAAGCAATAATAGCCATAACATGACTGTCTTGAAAGGTGAGTTGTATTTTTCCCAGATCAGACCCAAATATGTAATTATTAAAAAAAGACAAAAGACAAATAGAATAAAAAACACTTGGTCATCACCTAAAGTCGTAATGCAGCCAGAGCCATATGTGCTGTACTCTAGGTGCACTCAGAAAAGAACTCCAAAGACTACATTTGGCTGTTTTCAATGTATACACCTATTTCCATCAATTGACATGCCAATTTCAAATTGAGTTTCTTTTCAAAAACACTTCTAATCCTTACAGATACTCGTTTAACCTAACGATTTTGCAGTATTTTGTTTCCTGTCCCTATGATGAAATAATTCAATAGATCTATAAAATGTCTATTTCATGGTTTGCTAGGAAACAGAAACTTAATCTTAATTACTGCCATGAAAATGAGTCAGAGTTGTTTCCTCTGTAGACTGAAATACACTCAGAAAGAGGTATCAGGAGAGTAGTAGGCAAAACCTAGATCTAGACAAAATTTACATCAAATCCTAGAAATCTGGGATCAAAAAAGGGCTGGGTCTCTATAGATGATCATATTATTAAACGTTTTTATTGAGCTGTAATTCAGATACCATAAAATCCGCCCATCTCCTATGTACAATTCAATGCTTTCTAGTATATTCACAGTGTCGCACAACCACCACCATATCAGATTCAGGACATTTTCAACGTTTCAAAAAATAAACTCCTTACCTGAGCAGTCATTAGCCATCTCCCCTCTCCTCCGAACCTCTGGCAACTTCTAACCTACTTCCTATTTCTAAGGATTTACCCATTCTGGACATTACATATAAATAAAATCCTATGTCATTTTATGCTACAATGTGTAGCATAAAATAAGGCAATATCTATAGGCCAAAGGTTATTGATTATGTATATGTGGTTACACAAAATACGTAAGATTTTATTCTGAAAAGTGTCAATTTTTACTCACTCTTGCTTGAAATAGATGCCTTCAAAGCTCAAGAGAATAGTTTTTGGAGATTACTCCGTAAGTTGTTTCCTAACATCCCTCAACTGAAAACTTACTTCTCCAGCTTAACTAAAATTAAGAAATGGTTCATTTCTATGACCATTAAATGTTTTAGCAAGGGAACTGTTTTAATTTGGTTGGATTAAAAACAATATACCTAGGACTTAGAAAAATGACGATTAGGTAAATAATATATAAATAAATTTACTTATAACTGTTATGTACATAAAAAGTGATAATGTAACTTTATTCTGTTGTCAGAATTTTTTCCAGTAACTTATATAAAGTATGCATTTGTTCTGTTTACATAAAAAATGAGGGCTCACCCTTGTGGCTCAGGCAGCTGAGATGCTGGTGTGAGGACCACAGAGAGCCCAAGTATCCCCTACCAGACCAAATAAATAACTAGGGATGCTTCTCCTCCTTCCTTAAATGCTGCTTCTTCCTCCTCTCCTTTCCTCTTTAAGAAAAAAAATGAAATCACAGAATGATGTGACTGTGATGGTCAGTTTTGTGTCAATTTGGCAAAGATATACGGTGCTCAGTTAATCAAAAGCTGTGAGGTATTTTGCAGATGTGGTTAACATCTACGATCGGCTCATTTCAGTGAAGCAGATTACCCTCATAAAGTGGGTAGGTCGCAACCTGAGTGGAGGCTTCTGAGGAAAAATCTGTTTCTCAGAGAAGGAAATCTACCTCAAGACTTCTAGAATTAACTCCTGCCTGGTTTCCTGTCTGCCAGCCTGCTTCTAATTTCAGACTTACTAGTGAGTCAATTCCCTAAAATAAAATTGTATTGTTTTTGTTCTCTGGAGGACCCTGACTCATATAGTGGCTTTTTTTTTTTTTTTTTTTAATTCTTTCATTTAGCATGTTTTCAAGATCCATATTATAACATGTTTTCAGTACATCATTCCTTTTTGTGGGTGAATAATATTCACTGTATAGGTACACATCTTGTTTATCTGTTCATTAGATGACAGATATTTTGATTGTTTCTACTTTTTGGCTATTGCAAATATGCTGCTGTGAACATCTGTGTACAAGTTTTGGTATGAAGGCATGCTTTCATTTCTCTTGGGTATATCACTAGATCTTCCTAATAGTGGGCTGGCTAGACCTTTCAAACAGAGTTTGTAGTCACATGATGGTTTCAAAAGAACTGTCATAAAAGAATATCTTATTAGATAGTACTTTACACCCACAGGCCTAGCAGGTATTTTAAAAAAAAAAAAAGGGAAAGGAAAGGCGCGCCTTGTGGCTCAGGTGTTAAGCCTTTGTCTTGGGAGAGGTTAATATGCAGCCCAGGATGGAGAAACAACTAAAAGGAAGAACTAAATAAGAGTGCATCTTCCTCTTCTCTCTCCCTTCTAGTCTGCTTTTATCACTGCCTGGCTGCCATCCTCTTTAAACAAATAAAAGAGCCTCAGGCTCTGATTACATCATGTTCTATTTAACAAGGAAAAAAAAAATACATCTAGTTGGCACTTTCTCCTGCATCAGATGGTCTCACATTTAGCTTTAGCAGCAGCACATCAACATGCTCCCACCATTTCTGAATCTGATTCAAGGCACCAGGCTGCTTCATTGTTTGAGATTCAGGAAAAGCAGCTGGATAAGAGTTTCTTTATCCCTAAGTATATCTATTTTATTACACTGAAGCCAACTCAGTCATTCTGCTGGACCCCAGTGAATGATCCAGAACAGTGAAGCTTATGCCACTGAAATGAGAGATTTTGCCAGATTTGTAATTCTGAAACCAACAGACCTGGAAAACATGAAGTCACTTTCAAACACATGTGCCTTGCAATGAAACTATACTGGCACAATCAGATTAAGAACACAAGGAGCTTTAAGTCTGGAAATATGTGTTCATCAAGTACATTATGTTGGATTCAATAGATAATATCTTTTTTCTTTTTAAGAGGAAGGAAGCAGGAAGGAATGAAGGCAAGTAGGTAGGCAGGCAGAGAGAGAGAAAAGCATTTTTATTTATTTATTTAGTTGTTCATTTTGGTTGTGTCCTCATCCTTAAAAGGACTTTTTAAGGACTCTGTAGACTTTGCAGCCATGGATTTAAGGGCATGCCAATCATATCTTCTTGAAAGTTGTTTTTACTCAAAAGATAACATTATTGTAATTGTGGAAAATATAAATTTTTGATGGTTTTACATATACAGATTTACAAGGTTTAGAAGTTAGGATTATTCAAAGATACATCCTTAACTTTAATAAATGATGAGAATCAGCAAATGAAATGAGAAAGCAACCTAGAGAATAATAAGCACAGGAAAAGAGAAGGGGACCAGATACATTAGTTAACTCCTTCCTGCAGAAGGAATGACCCCCCCCCCCCACCCCTTGCCATGAGAATACAAGCAAGAAATGTCGCAATTAAGTAAAAGCTTCACACTAGTTAATTCCTTGATGCAGAAGGCCAACTCGCTTACCATGGGAATGGAAAGAAAGACTATAGCAATTAATCAAAAGGCAAAGAAAAACTACTATGGAAGGCAAACCTAACCCCTAATCCAGTAAAGCATTCCACCCATAGCATATAAAGTTATGCCCAAGCACAAAGAAACTGCAGCCTTACTGCCCATAGAAACGCTCCCTTCCCCTCTCTGTGCCTTTCCCTTTAAGAAACTTTCCCAACTTTCCCTGTGCTGCCCAACCTAAGAAATCATTGAATTTTTCCTTAGACTTCACTCAAGAACCCAAAGGAACTTCATATCAAAATCACCAGTTTCTAAAATCTTCTCAAGACATCACAATAAGGGGAATGAATGCAGGCCTGGAAAATCGATGATTTGTATTAGGCTTGCTAGCTGAATGATGTAAGGGGTGAAAATAAAAACAACCTAAAAGCATGCTTTTTAGAGTTAATGCTATTCATAGCACGCTATGGAGTTAAATTATAAAATTTACCATTACTGTGTTTATAAAAATATACCTGGTGCGCCCTGGTGGAGTAGTGGTTAGGTCTGCTGCCACCAGTCGAGAGCACAGTCCACATACATCCCAAGGACCCAGGTTCACATCCCGGGGCTGGAGGGAACAACCAAGATAAACAACTAAATAAAAAATTAATAAATAAAATGCTTCTTCCACCTTTCTTCCTGCCTGCACCTTTAAAAAAAAAACACAAACACAAACGATACACACACATACACATGCATGTATGTATACATACCTGATAACATAAAAATATACCTCCAGGTCTCTAGTTCAACTCCCCCCGCCCATGTTAGAAATGGGCCCAAAAGAACAACTATGCACTTACTTGCTATCACTCTCATGGTTTGTAAAGGAGTCTGATTTAGAATTTAAATCTAGGTCTCCTGACTAGGGTCCAAAAGTTTCCCCACTATAACATGCCTCACTACTAATTTTATTCCAACACTTTCATCTCTAAACCCAAACTTACATGTCATTCCTAATTTCCACCTGCCTCTTGGAGAGTGCCATTACCTCAAACAGATCTACAACAGCCTTTTATCTCCCACCTTCATTAACCACTCTCGCAAACAGACTGTGAAGTCTCTCTAGCAACCAGTTTCCAAATGATGTTGGTTTGGCCTTTAAATTTCTTTCCCACCTGACTTTACACTGAAAAATGACTTTCAGATTATAACTTTAATCTTTATTAGGCTGGAGTTGGGAATAGGGAGCTGGTGGGTTCAGGGTAGGTAGATTACAACCTTCCTTCAACAACCCATACCCAATACACTCTCCTCATTCATCACAGGGTTGTGTGAATAAGAGTAAGCACCCTGGAGTCAGTGTGCTGGATTAGATTTTCTGCTCTGCTATCACCAGTCCCACCACTTATTAGCTGTGTGACTTAGGGGAAGTTTCATCTCTCTGAGTCTCAGCTCTTCCTCTGTAAAACAACCTTCCCTAGGTTATGCTAAGTAAAATAAAAGCAGCAAGATAGGTACACCAGATAACCTCCCTTATAGGTGGAATGTGAATAGACAAAACAAAGAAACAGATGAAACAAAACCAACCCTTGGACACTTGCAATGGAACTGAGGTTACTAATAGGATATGAAAAGGAGGTGGGTGGCAGGTGGGTGGGTGCAAGAGGTAGGGAAGCCCACTGAACAACGGTGAAGAACACTTGGTTATTTGGTGGAGGGCAGGGTGTGTTGACATATATCTGAGGGATGGGGAAACTGAACAAACATATGGGGAACCTACATCTATGAGTTTATTTTAATGTGCAAAATAAAAGTTACTGCAATAAAAATTAATTTTAAAAAAACACTTCCCTATATGCTAAGGTCATTAAATTAATACACATAAAATGCCTCAAACAGTGATGGAACAGAAGAAGCACTACAAAAATTGTTAATTTTTCAGAAAGATTCTCTAGGTAGTAATTGGGAAGAGAAACAACGATCTCTGTGGGGACTGTACTTTTTCTCTAAAATGCTGATTTAGATATACTACACAAGACTAGAAATCAAAAGCTGCGCCAGTCACTATAATCAATGCTATAGTGGGAACACTTTTGGACCCCAGTCATGAGACTTGGATTCAAAAGTCATTTTTCAGAAACAAGATAGAGGAGCAATCCAATTATAATCCATTACAAATCAAGGTACAAAGTGATTACCTGCAGAAACTTTTGTTAGCGTATATACTGTTATTTAAGAGAAAATGTAACTACTGTAACAAATGGTAGGCTTCTTTTGAACACATGGAGCTTAGCACCTATCATTTTATAACCAGACTTTCAACAATTTACATTATCTACCTGCCCCCTGAAAATATCTGAATTTGCCACCCCAGAAAGTTCCTGGGCTGCATTTTGAGTACATACATTCCTATCCTTAAGGGGCTATAGCTCCCTACCCTCAAAGCTTTATATATCTGGTGCGAGGTGAAAGTTTTCCTTTATAGTGTGAGACACACCAGAGTTACAGTATCTTGTCTGGGGTGATTTTCACAGTCTGTGAGACTTATCTCATGCACTAGAAGTCATTAATGATCCTTACTCAAAACATACGAGAATCCATATTCTTCTAAGCTCTACTAATCTATCTAACCAAGACAACCACCACTTTGCTTTTTTATTAAGAACCCAGAGAGAAAAATCTTAAGTGCAAGGTTACCAAAATAATACTCTCTCCTTTAAATATAAATAGAGCTAATGACAAAAGACCGGTTACATCACCTTGATCAGCTGTTACTTTGTATTTAATTTTCCACTGGGAAATAAGAGTGCTTAATATTTTTAGGCATGATGCAATCCTTCCTTTGTTTTAACTAAAATATTATAAAGATAACTTTCTCTAAAAGAAATGGAAAAGAAAAGGTGTCCTCATTAGGGGAACATTCATTGCTTCTCAAGCCAGACATAATAGAGATCTCTTAAATATGAAGCCCTGTGGCGTTTGAAGTGGTTGTACAGTTGTTTTAGATTTTAGTTTCCCTTGGATTTTAGTGTAATCAAGCCAGTTATTTTATATCCTTTTTGTAGAAAAGGCCTGACATAGGAACTCTGAAGACTGAAAACTTCATGTCAGCTCTGATAAAGTCCAAAAGGAAGGTGGGGAGAGAAGATGGTTAAAAGGGAAAAATAAACCAAGAATGAGAGAGTGATGGAGCTGCAGCTGTCAATTACTGCAAAGCTTCTATGGCTCTCAGACCATCAATCAAATTTATGTCAAGGAGCATTTGTATAGTGTGGGTTGATGCTGTTTCCTGATTTGGATGGTGGCTTACAAGGATACTTGGTATGTAATCATGTATTATGTTGTATAGTATGTGTTAAATTCCACAATTTAAAAAAAAAACAGGAGTTAGACTCTCAACCATATTTCTTTTTAAAAATATGAATATGCCAAATGTTAACATTATGTATAAGGTGTGGGCATACAAGGGTGTATGTTTTACAAGAGTCCAAAATTTAAAAAATATAGTATTTGGTAAGACTAAGTCTCTACAGTTGATGTAAAAGGACAAGAATTCTGAAAAAAAGCAAGCAGTTTTCATGGATTTTGATATACATTGTGTGCACTGACCGTGTGCTCTAAAAGTCTTTAATTGGAGCTGATGAAATCATTTAAAATAATTGATGCATCAAATTAAAGCAAGATCATGGAGGAGTGGTTAGGATAAAATATGCCTGTATTCATTTACTAAATTTTAAATGACCTCACCAATTTACTTTTTTTCTTTTTTGCTTCCAATCTTTTTTATTACAATTATAAACATTTTGAAATATATGCATATTTTAAAATCTGCTCTAGGAATATCTGCTTTTCTTCTAGCAGCTGCTGGTATTTAGAATAAGAAATGACTTAGTTTAGTTTTTTCCATAGAATAGAATATTCCTGGGCATCAAAACTAGTATTACCTATCTCTGACCTCCATTGAAATTCAGGAAGACCTAGAATGAAATACGGACCTAATTATGCAAAAACTATATTGACTTGTTTAGGGAATTTACACACACATATATATTTACATTTACATATACAGAAATTTTGCTTTTCAAGGTTTAAGGTTTAAGCCCAAAACTTAATCCTGCATGACTCATGACTGAGGGAAATGATTATTCAGAGTACTTGGGATGCAAGATGAATATAGACAGATATAACAAACTGATAATGTTTTTATTGATCAGTTATTTCACTATCTTCAGATCAATATCTTATGAGTAAACGGGCCAGAGATAGCAGGAGAGGTTAACCGCGCCCCTTCCCCCCTGAAAACCTCACTGCAACATATGTAAGAATACAAGAAATGCAAAGCACATAGTTGAGAGCTCAATAAATTCTAGTTGAAATGACTTTAACGGAGAACTGTTTGAGTTTTACACATCACTGCTCAAACCGCAGGTATCACAATGCAATTCATCAGTTTACAGCCGTGCTGTGGGTACAGTCCGAGGAGCCACAAATGATTAGTTTATGCAAAACAATTACAACCTCGCAACCAGGCATTCTGCAGTACTTCAGCATTTAGGTTTTAAGTCTAATACTGCTTTGCGAATATTAGCCAATTAGTAAACGCTACTGTACAAACGGGACCTAGCTTTCAAACAAAGACAAAACTGGAAGGCCACATAAACACGGAAACAAGCTCACTCATTCTGCTGGCCAAGGATTTCGTGGAATCCACTGCACAACTCTTCCCAATACAAAAGTGATCTTCTAATTATTTTTTTGGCTGAATGGGTGGGGCCACAAGTCTAAGAATTTGTTCGAGAATCACAAAACATTTGACCCAAAGATGGGAGGAAAACCAGCCAGGAGATTATTCCAGGACAAATCTCTAAAGACCTTGAAGTCCCCAACACACATGCTTCCTCCTCAACCTTTGGGTTGAAGTTTAGGCCGTAGCCAGAAACTACTAGTACTGGATTCCACTATGTGCCAGGCACCGCTCAAGTCACCAGCTTTCACGCAACTCTAAAATACCCAAACCGAAAAGTCCACGTTACAGTGGTAATTAACCGGGCGAAATTCACTCTTCGGCTCTCGCCTCTAGTCTCAAGCCCCTCTTCACCCTAAGTTCCCAGAAACACACGCCGCCCCCCCCACCACACCCCAGCCCCCAAAAAAGGAAAGAAGGAAGGCGGCCAGGTCTTTCCTTTCCCCGGGGTCGACAGGCGGATGCCGGAAAGTTCCACCCGCCACACATTCGGAACTTACACATCAGGATAGCCTACAGTGGCTTCCCGGCTGGTACTTACCGGCACGTTGGTGACACCTTGCCCCTTGGATGCCATCAGGAGAATTTCCCTGAAATCCATATTGCCCGAGGCGGCGAGACTGGGCTAGGCGCTCGGGAAGGAGTGAACGTGCGCCTTACCGGGGCGCCCAGCTGCAGCCAAGTGGGCTGCTTCGCCAACTCCTCTCCCACCCGTCTTCAACACGACCACTTCCGGCGCCTTCCAATGCCGTCTGCCCGCCCCCCTCCTCCAGCGGCCTATATCCTTTCAGGCCCGCCGCCTAGCTCGTCAGTCCCCGCCGTAACTTCCGCTTCAGGCTCGAGACGCGTAAAACGTGGTACGTGGCTGCTTGCGTCACACGAAGGGGCGGGCCTAAGCCCTTTACCGACCAAAGAGACACGGCCTAGGGTGTGGTTAAGAGTGAGAGCTGCTTCCCGGCTGGCTGGGTGTGCGGCCTGAAAATCTTAGTGTTCCTTGTTGACCTCTGCGTAGGGAAGGTGTGGGGGGAAGGGTTACCTACCAGCCTTAGGTTCACTGGGTGTCACCGGCGGGACGCTCGGGTCCGAAACGGCTACTAGCCAACTGCAAAACCACCTGGTCTCGAGCTGAGGGGTTTTCAATTACCGGTTTTCTAGGCGCTCGCAAAGCTGCGCAGGCGCACAGGGCATCAACTGGTCCTCAGTCTTAAATGCACTTTACTCACCACGTCCTGGCACTTGGGTGTATGCTCACTTACGCAGAAGCAGGCATGCGGGTTATAAAGGCTCACGCTTACCGCTTTTGCCTGGTTTATATAAGCTGGTAGAGGCTTACTGAACATGAGATTTAGGAAGGTTGGTGAGCCTAGAGTGGGCATGAAAGCTCCCTGCCGGTTCCCCCGTGTTTATATTTGCTTATTCAGATGATCAAACACAGCAAGCTGTTTTGCTTAGTGGATAAATGATTCCACACTTACAGACCTAGCTTGTTCTTACTTGGCACACTGATAAACATACATATATGCCTATATTCTCATTCAGTGGAAGTTCAGTTCTTAAGAGTTTTCTGGGGTCCGTACTGTGAGCTCAGTAAAATAACACTACTTAGACAAACCTGGGGCTAGCTGTAGGCACAAAACGGAATTGACTGCAAACAGACGTTAGAGAATCTTTGGTGTGATGGAAATGTTCAAAAACTGGATTGTGGTAATGGTTGTGCCGCAAATTTACTGTAAATTATTGTATACTTAAAGCAGATCAATTTTGCACTATGAATTATATCTCAGTAAAGCTGTTAAATATTAGGCAAAACTATCCAGTCTTTCAATTAAAATTTTAATGCTGAATCGTGGCCCTAGGTTCCTCCAATTAAGGTTGCCGAAACTACAGACCAAGACTGAGTCTTTATTAGATGGCAGACTGGAACACTTTCCCAGTCCTTCTGGGGAAACCAGCATAGCTACAGATCTCCTATGCCATACATATCTTTCAAATACGTATCTACTGTGATTTGTAAGAAAAATACGTGTTTCGCCATTCAGATGATCAAATATCTATTTTTCATATTTGGTTTTCATCCACAGCTTTGGGCTCACAGCACCCCAACCCTTCCTAAGTGTTGAGAGTGTAAAGGTGTTCTTTTGTCATGTGAATGAGGTGACTTTTGGAAACACCCATTGGTGGGAGTTGGTTACCTGGAGAACCAACCCTGTAATTAAAGATTTGGAACTTTTCCATTCTAGCCCCAGACCTCCAAGGAGGGGAAACATGAAGAAGAATAAGTTCAGTTGTCAATGACCAATAATTTAATCAATCATGATAAGTAGTGAAGTCTCCATAAAAACCCAAGAGAATGGAATTCAGGGAACTTCTGGGTTGGTGAACATGAGATCTGAGGAAAATGGTATGCCTGGAATGGGCATGGAACCATGCCCTTTTCCCATACCTTGCTCTCTGAATCTCTTCCAACTGGCTGTTTCCAAATAATATCCTTTGTAATAAATTGGTGATCTAGTGAGTAAATTGGTTTTCTGAGTTCTGTGAATCACTCTAGCAAATTAATCAAATCTGAGAAGATTGTGGGAACCTCTGATTTATAGCTAGTCCATCAGAAGCACAATTAAGAGTATAGACTTGGCAACTGATGGAGTGATGTCTGAAGGGGTGTGGAGAGACTGAGTCTTTTATCTGTGAAAATTTGATGCTATCTCTGGATTGATGTCAGAATTGAGTTGAAATTCTTAGACACTCTGCCAATGTTCAAGAATTGCTTTTTGGTGTGGGGAAGCCTTACACACATGTGCACTCACACAAGCACACACTCACATAAACACACTCTCCAGAATTCAGTGCTCCAGGAACCTATTCATTAAGTTACCTTGTCTGTGTCATGGAAACCTTAGCAATTTAATACATTGGCACTCGGTGAGTATCATACCTGTTATAGTAATTAGGATAGATAATATTAAGAATGTATTACACTTAGAAAATGGAGTGACTTATGCCCTGTTAAATGCTATAAATCAACTGAAATGAAACTAAACTGAGTGTAAACATAAAGATAAAAATGTCACTAGGCGACACCCCTGTGCGCACCTATACCCTTAGATATCACAGCCCCAGGCAGCCCATGGAGCCCACTGATAAGACACTGAAGACACCAACGACACCCATTCAAAGAGTATAAGAAGAGAGGACAGAGAGAGAGAGAGCCGTTAGAGCCGTTCGTTCTGCTCCTCCACAGACGTTGCTTTCCACTCCCCTTATCACACCTGCCTGAAGCTGTGCCTTGGACCGCGAGGCCAGATCATGAGCCGCAGAATCAGGCCCTGAAACAGAAGCTGAGACGTAGCTGCATGTCCTTCGTTCCAGTGTGTGTGTCTGTCGGCACGGATCCCCGGGTGGCCTGCTGAAGCCTGGAAACCACCAGGAATCTGGTAATAAACTGCCTGAGATTCGTGCATTCTATGTTCTGTCTCCTGTGTAATTTATGCTCGGCCGAAATAGATATTAAGCACCTTGGGTCATACGTATAAGTCCAGTTCAATAGAATTGGCGGAGATACCCTTGGTCACCTGTGCTTACGTCCCTGAAGGAGTTAATGGGACAATACCAAGCCCATATTTCACTGTTCATTGCCCCAAAGTCAATAATCAAGGAGGTAAGTGTTGGTGGAACAGAAATGAGATTTAATCAAGAAAGTGGTGGCAGCCTGAGGAGGTGGTGGATTAGTCTCAAAGACCGGCTCAGAATCTCAGGCAAAGTCAGAGCTTTCTAAAGGAACAAGGGTAATGGTTGCAGGATGTGGAATGAATGCAAGGGTCTAGAGTCAACAAATTTTTATCACTCCACTGTCTTATTCCAGCTGGTCTCTGGCCCGCCTTGACTCCTACTCTGTCTTTAAGAGAAAAGAATTGTGCACTAATGATCCTTTAATTGTTTGATGACATGAAGCTTTGGCCGCCTTCAAGTACTTCATGAATGTCAGGCATTATTTCTCAAGGAACCTCTCGCTGAACTAACTTAGGACTCCTTTTCCTAATTCTTACAGGTCTCAATATTTCCTTCATAGAAACTTCAGTTTTTAATTACCTATTTTCTTTCTCTTCCTTCTTTCTTTTATTTATTTATTTATTTATTTATTTATTTATTTATTTATTTTAGATCAAGGAGGAAGGAAGGGAGAGAGAGGAGGAAGAGGTATCTATTTAAATAGCTGTTTTATTTTTGTACCCCCACCAACTTCAGCTTATAAACCCAGGTCCTTGGGCTTTACGTGGTCCACACCAGGCTGTCCCAGCTGTCTTAGCTACAAGGACCCACCTATTTATGGTTTACCCTTTAACCATCGGCTAGCTCCCATGCTAGATTGTACGATCTGTGAGAACAGGGACCAAACCTATTTTACCCATTAATATTCCTGTCACCAGCACAGTTCATGCTCATACACATAAAAGCTGCAATAAACATTTTTTTACCAAATTAATGAACTGATTAATGAAAAGCCATTAATATTCAACATAATAGCTATTGAATTCATCCAAATAAGTTTAGAGATCTAATGGGCTTTACTAAATGATCCATGATTTGGGCTAGCCAACTAGAAAGATGTTGCAAGTAGATGAAAGGTTTTTTATAGTGACAAAGAGGTGGGACAAGAAAGATTTCAGATAAAATTAACTTCCCGAAATGGTGGTGGGTGGGGAGGGAGGGGCAGGGTGCTGGGAGGGTTTTAAGTAGATTACTATGCAGGTCACTAGTGCTGACTAGGAAATTCCAGAGTGATTGGTTTAAAGTTCCACTTTGAGAAAGACTGAAAGCTCACTTAGAGTAGGTATTAAATTATCGTGGAGCTTGCCATGAATGACACAATTTGGGGCCTTTTTTTTTTGACACTATACGCTAAGTGACACGAGTCCTCTGATTTAATCATAAATGCCTATTGTAAAGATTTTTTTTTCTTTTTTTTAAGGAAAGTTAGGCATGAATGAAGGGGATTAGGCAGGCAGGCAGGAAGAAAGAGGAGTAAGAAGCATTTTATTTATTTAGTTGTTCATCTTGGTGATTTTCCTTAACCATATGTCCTTGGGATATATGTGGAATACACCCAGTGAACTTAACCACTAGATCACCAGGGCGCACCTTTAAAAAATATATTTTTGTAAAGTATTTCTTGTTAGTACTTTACAGGTGCAAAATGGAGGCTCAAATAGATGAAACAATTGGACTGGTATAGTACAAGTCAGTGGGGTTGACCCAAGACTTAAACTCATGAGAGATTAGCCACCATTTGAAGCTATCTCTTTATATTTCAGCTAATCCATTAGAATTGGACAAATATATACATAAGAAGTTATAATCTAAGAGGACTTGGATTAGGTAACAAATATGAAATTACCTCAAAAACCATCAAAAACAACTGCTGGAGTAGGGAATGAGGTAAGGTATGGGGCGGGGGAGCAATTTTCCTATAATCATGTAAAAAAAAGTTTATTTCACTGAATTCACTGAATATTTCCTGAGAAACTACTGTGTGCCCAGACTTGTATGTAATATAATATGAAGAAAAGACAGATCCAGCCCCTGTCTGAACAAGGCTTTCATTTTCGTACAAACACAAGTAAAAATTATATAAGATAGAACATGTTAAATGTATTAGGGGTACAGAGTTCTGGGAGTAACATTACCAGATTTAGGAAATAAAACAAGATGCTAAGCTAAATATAAGTTTCTGTTAACATGGCAGGTGCACCCTGGTAGAGTAGTGGTTGGGTCCCAGATTTGCATCACGGGGCCAGCAGGAGTGGCCAAGATAAACAACTAAATAAAAAAATTCTTCTTCCTCCCCTCTATTTCTACCTGGCTGTCCCTGCTCAACCTTCGTTCTGCTTATACCTTTCCTTTAAAAAAAAAAAAAGACAAACACTTCATCGTTCATCTGAAATTCAAATTTAACTGGGTATTCTGAGTTTCATCTGGCAAACCCAGAAGTGATGAAATTCTGATATTGAGCCCAGGTTTGGCTGCTCACTGCCCAAAAGCTAATAATTAAGGAGACAAGCGTTGGTGAATTAAAAGTGAGGCTTAAGTAAGATTCCAGCAACCTGAGGAGACGGTGGACTATTGTTTGGAAGACCATTTCTAGTCTCTCAGGCTGGCGGACACAATTTAAAGGGAGAAAAGGTACAAATCAGCTGGTTCTGTCCTGGAGCTGTCTTGAGTTGTTGCCTCTGGTTGTCTGACTGGTGTCACCATCTGGAGTTTGGAACTGGTTGATTAGATATTGTTCCCCAGGTTGGGTTGTTCTGCTATATTGGTTCATTGGCACTTGAACAAACATTCAATTACTTTGGGAAAAAGGAAGATTGAAAAAACATAATTGTTAGCTGAGCTGATTTATTTTAACCCTTAGTGAGAGGCACTTTTGCTGCTCTTGTTACTGTAACAATTCCAGTTAGAAGATGGACAGAGAGGCAGGAAAGCATATAAAAAGGTTCAGAGAACAAGTAGTGGACACATTTAAAAGAAAATAAGATCAGAAATAAGGGTAAGAAATCAGGTCAGAGACCCACCCTGGTGGAGTAGTAGTTTGGTCAGATGCCTCCAAAGGAGCATAGTCCACATACATCCCTAGGACCCAGGTTCATGTACTAGGGCTGCAGGGAAAAACCAAGATAAACAACTAAATGAAATAAATGTTTTTCCCTTGTCTCTCTTCCTGCCTGCTTGCTTACTCTATTTCATTCCTGCCTTCACCTTTCCTTTAAAAAGAAAGGTCAGAAAAGTAGGTAAAGTCATGTGAGGAAGATCTTGAGATTCAGGACAGGAGGAAGAGGAATCGGTTAACAAACAAACAAGGAAGCTATCAAAGAGGTAAGATAACCAAAGGAGCACAATGAAGGGTTCTGTGAGACACTGGAGAAGACTTTGCCAAAGAGGAGGCAACCACCTAAGTGGTAGAGGCTTCAAATGTCAAATGCAGCAAGAAGGTTCAGTAGGATAGGACTGAGATGATCACCGAATTCAGCAATTAAGTTTATTACATGAAAATTAAAATCACAAGGAGATACTCTTTGTACCCACCAGACTGGCAAAGTTGAAAAACTGAAAATAAGCAATGATGATGAGTGTCAGGGAAATAAAGTAATGCAATTTACTTTAACCTCTCTGAGAGCAACTTGGCAATAATAAAATATGACAAAAGCTCATCTAATGTGTATATTGCATGCTAAGCATTCTTCTAAGCAGTTTTTTTGTAAATTATATATTTTTCCAAAGGAAAAGTGCAGACAGGAAGAGCGAGGAAGAAGAAGCACTTCACTTTAGCTCTATCTAGTTGCTCACTTTGGTTGTCTCTCACCCCGTGACCTGGGACTTGAACCCAGAAGCATGTGGCTTGAGCTCCTTTGGAGGCATTTGACTTAACCGCTACTCCACCAAGGCATGTCTTTTTAAACAATGTTACTTCATTGAGTTTTCATGGTAACTCTGTGAAGGAGATACATTAAAAGGTGAGGACACTGTGGCACATTGTTATTTGGGGACTTATCCAAGTCTACCCAATTAATATGTGGCTGAGCCAGCACTTGGCTCCAGGCTGTATTTTGCTGCAATATACTAGTCTTTTCAGTCAAATATCAAAAATATAACTCATATAACACAGAAATTCCCTTTTTAGGAATATGTTCCACTAGAATATTCACACCTGTGTACAAAGACTGTTGAACAAAGTTTTCATTGCAGCGTGATTTGAAAAACAACTTGAATGTCTATTGGTAGGAGACTAAATGTTTTGGTACAGCCTTAGCAGCCCTTGCAAAGAATAAGGAAAAATTATTATTTTTTTAAAAGGAAAGGTGCAGGCAGAAATGAAGGCAAGTAGGCAGACAGGCAGGAAGCGGGAGGAGGAGAAAGCGCTTTATCTTTATTTAATTGCTCACATTGGTTGTTCCCCTCACCCCAACCCCCCATGCCCAACCCTCCGGCCCCAGGTCTTGAACTTTGGCCTGTATGTGGGACTGCTTCCAGGTGTACGAGACCACTAGGCCACAAGGGCGCACCTGTAAGGCAGAATTATGTGTATGCATTTGAATCATCCCTTGAGATATTGTTAGGTGTAAAAGCAAATGGTAGACAGTGTGCGATACTATGAGTAAAAATAGGCGAATGGAGAAGTATATACACACGTATATGTTTGTGTATATAAAACTTTTCTCTGAAAGAAGAGCTGCCAAGAAGATGAGGTAGGAAAGTCGCCTCTGTGGAAGAGAGAACTCAGTCACAGGTGGGAGGAAGCTCACTGCTCACTGCATTCTCTCTGCTGCTCTTTGAATGTTCTTTCTTCAGCATGTACTACCATCTCAAAGCAAACTTTTCTCTTAGGTTTTATTCACTTCTAGTTAAAGATTTGCTTGAGTACATGGCATATTTATGCAAGCACCGCAGAGGCTGTGAATGACTCCTATTTCCCCTTGGGATTGAGGGGTCTCTTCGAATTGTCAACTAGAAACTACCAACCACTCTTGGGCAGAGTTGGAGGGACTTTAGCATGCTTTCCCCTTGTGTTCCTCTCAAGATGCTTTTGAACAGCAACCGCTTTCTTAATTAAATGAGAGAATCCTCAGGAAGATCAGGAGCGAGTTCTTAAAGATTCTCAAGACTGCACTGTCACACAATACAGAATTGTGCAGCTGCCATATGACTCTTAGGGTGACACCACACATGGGATGGAGTCAGGCCCCTCTTGGCCAGTTTGCAATCTATTTCTTCACTCTTTAGACTTCAATTTCAGCCAGTTTGAAGGGCCTGCTGTGACACCAGGGTGGTGTCGACTGAGACAGGCCCTTCCCCAGAGTATGTGTGTAACCCATGCTGGTGGCGGCGAACCGACAGTGAAAAAGTACTCCCCCTCAACACACACACATACACCTTGTCTTAAAAAAGAGATTGACAGCTGACAGTTTTGGAAGGCTCTTCGCAATGCACATCAACATGCATGAATTGTGTTGATCCTTGGTCTTCAAGGAAAACCTTAATTATCACTTTCGAGAGAGTCACTTCACAACATGAAATATTCTGTCAGAGGTCTCTGCCTGGAATAGACTCTGCAGCAAAAGAATTACTTTAGTTATCATGAGTGAAAGGCAGAGGCCCAGGCAGGGCAGGCCCCTGTGTTTATCTGTCTCAGCACTCAGAGTTCCTCCAGGATTTAAATATCGCCAAAACGACCTAAGCAGTTTTGTAACAGTCCCAGAGTCTGGCCGGGGGATCCCTGTTCTGTGGGTTCCTTGGCATTCAGTAAATAGAAATTAGCCAAGGCCAAGCCATGACTTATAAAACAACTTTATTGGAAGGGGTTGGGTGGAGAAAGAAGGAAATAGGAGATAAGGGGGATCCACACATGTGAGGGAACCAGCTCAAGAATTAACAGTTCATTTTTTGCTGTCTTGAGCTGATTCTTTTAAACATTTTTTCCCCACTAATCAATGGCTTACATAGCAACTTTCTGCTATTTGCCTGAATCTGCAGCTGGGGGGAAAGGTCGGCTGATGGACCTGTTAATAAGATAAAATCTCTGTCTTGCTAGATGCCCACCTCTTTCATTTTTAAAGAGAATAGAAAATAGGATAGTCAAAGTGAAGGCACACAAAGTCACCACAATGGAGCAGTTAATGATTTAAGTGTCAAAGGGAAACTTAACAAAAGGACACCTGTGATGGGGCAGTTAATGGTTTCTAAAGTCAGGGGTCTTCTACCAAGGAACAGCCAGACAGTGTGCAGTCAAGAGCAGATAAATTTTTCCAGAAGCCAGAGGTCAAACTGCTCTGGACTCTGCCTGTCTCTCTGTCGATGTGACTTGGGGAGAATAGAAAGTAGAGGTGGGGATGATTAGAGAAAGGGTGACATGGTACTTTTAGACATTTGGTGATGAAGAAAAAGTGAGAGACATGTTGTAACAAGGGTGGAGGGTACTGACTATTGGGAGGAAGGCAAACTCAGTTTGTATGTAGGAAATGATGGAATGAGCTGGGTCTTTGCCAACCATGTGTCTAGGCTCTAACCTTATGTCTGCTGTGGAAGGAATATGTCTTTAAGTTACTTTATTGTATATTTTAGTGTATATGTTGCACAATATTTGAATGCAATGCTGGATGTAAAAACTTTTTGAGCAATCAAGTAACCTCAGTAGTCATTCTGGAGCAAGGGAAATCTTCCCATACCTCTCTGAATTCTCCTAGGCTGGCAAATCATTAAATAAACTGGCGGACTGACATGAGAAAAAAATATTTAATAACATATATACCTCCTGTATATGTGACAGACGCAGTAGGACTCAGGAACTAGCCACAGGCTAAAGCTGTCCTTTAAATACCTATAGCTAGAGACCAAAGACATTGACTTAGGGGAGGAAAGTCCACTAGCTGAGTTCACCAGGAGCTGGCCATCATGTAGGTTTAGATTCCACTTACTCCACTGATAAGTTGAAGAGATTAGGTCTTCCTTATGGTAAAGGAGATGTCCTTAAAGCAAGACATTTCTCCTTTGTACAAGGAAAAGCTCGAAAATGGTGACCTCCATCTAAACTTCAACTTTAGTGAAATAATACTTCTTTCTATGAAATATTTTTGTCAAAAATAAATATTTGGGGGATGGCAGACTTTCCCCTACCTCTTCATCAGCCATATCCAACTTTACTCCCTTCACTACAGGAAATCATATCAGCTTACTGTGCATTCTTCTGAAATGTTTTTATTTTTATAATTAGGCCTAATGTATGATGTATGTAATATACATATAAAAATGTACTGCATGTCTACATAGAATATGTAATATGCTTGCATATCTAGGGCAAATCTAAAGTGTGTATATTTAGAAACAATTTTTTTTTGTCCCTGGTTTGTTTACAGAAATAAGATTATTGAGGTATATGTATATACAAATATATGTATATATTTGCATATATATGCAAGTTTTTTCAGTTTAAAATATATCTTGGAGTTCTTTTCATGTCAATACATATTAATCTACTTTATTTTTATAACAAGTGCATCATATTCCATAGGATATATTTAGTACAGTTTATTTAACTGCACTACAATTAATGAATTGCAATACTTCTTACAAATTTCTACTGTCATGAACGGTGCTACAATGAATAACTTTGTACACACACATATATATATATATACATATATATGTATATATATATATATATTCTGTGCATGTGTTTGTGCAAATAGTACTTCATTTTTAATGTTAGATATTTAGGTTCCTAGAAACTGGATTGCTGAAATGAAGTGTATGCCTGATTAAATTTTTTGATAGCTACTAATTAAGTGTTCTTCAAAAGGGCGGTATCAATTTATATTCTCACCGGCAATATATTGGAAAATACTTTTCTCTATACATTTGTTCTAGATAATATCAAATTAAATTTTTGCCAGTTTGATGGGCAAAAATCTCATTGTCTTATTTTTCATACTTTTAATTACTAGCCAGCATCTTTTCATATGCTAATTGGTATCTTGTTCTTATTTTTTTGTTCATATTTTCCATGAATATTTTGATTATTTGTCTGACATTGAGCCCACTCCTTCTTGTATATAGTAGAAATTCCATCGGGGTAAGCAAGACCCCTCTCCCAACTCTAGGGAGTAGATAATCTAATCAGTGCTTCACCTTCATTATCCAAATGACGAAATAAGAAATTCCAAGAATTCTGGCCTGTGTCAATGAAGCAGGAACTTGAATCCCTCAGGCATAGCAGATACAGTTCCCACAATCTTTTTAAAGGCACATGGGAATGTCTGAATTTCTTCGAAAATCAAAAAGAAAAAAATGAATTTTGTGATTAAAGATCATGCTTTGATACATTATGGACAACATAGGGTCCTTCCCCCAATTTATATGTTGAAACTGTAATCCCCAGTGTACTCTATTTGAAAATAAGGTGCTAGAGAGGTAATTAAGCTTTCATGAGGTCATGGGAATGGGATCCTAATCCCATAGACTTGTGTCCTTATAAGGAGAGAACAAGACACCAGAGGTTTTTCTCCACCTTCATGCCAAAGAAAGACAATGTGAGGCAGTGGGAAAGGGGATTTCTGCAAGCCAGGAAGAGAGGCCTCCCTGTCAGTGGGGCAGGTCCTTGAGAAAACCACTTTGAATAAGGTAAGAACTCACAAAAACACCAACTGTCTGAAGAGAAAGAAAAAGTTTAATACGAAGAGTAATAGGGTCCCCGAAGCACTCCTAGTGAGAAGCCCAGTGTTGGCCAGTGCTCTAGGTTTATAAACATGCAGGCTTCTGGGAGAGGGGACTAGGGTGGTTACAAGGTGAAATTATACTAATATTTTCTGGGACTAAGCAGAAAATTCTGGGAAAAAGTGTACCACCTCTTTCTGCACCATCTCTGGTCTGTGTTGGATCTGTCATGGCACTGAGGATAATGAAAGTTAACATGCGAATGACGTTTTAATAAGGAATGGATGCTCTAAGGGATGTGGGTGATTGAGACTAAATGAGCGTGGAGTTCGTCCAGAAAAGAATTTGAGGAATGATGCCTTATTCCAGCACCATGTGGCAAGTTTATGGGAAAACAACTAAATGAAAATGATGCATGCGGCTCGGGGTTACAGGAACAAGGGAGTTTTCTGTTAAAATTGTGCTTTGTATATGGTGGTGGGGTGGGGGAGCAGCAGGAGCTTAAGGGCTGCAGCTCTGGTGAGAGTCGCCTGGAATTATCCGGTGGGAGTCACTAGGGGGGGGGGTGGTGTTTCTAGATACAGGTTGCTAGGGAGGGGTCCTAGGTTTTGCCAGACGGTCAATTCTTCACTCATACATCTGCATACTGCCCCATGGATTTTAAGATATACTGTCCCCGCATCATAAGGACGAAGCCGGGTTCTTTGCACAGGCATTACAGATTGGTGCGAGCTGGATCAAGAGTGTTCAGGTCCTTCCTGAGGAAGTTCTAAAGCCAAAGGATTATCATCAGCGTTGTTGATTGGCTGTTCAAGCTCAGCCCATGAGAGTTTCATCCTGGTCTATTCTGAAAAATCACTGACCAGTAGAAAATGACTGTGCTGTTTCTGCTTAACCTCACCTTGCCATGGCTTTATTGTGGGCTGGGGCCACAGCTGGCCTCTACCATCACCAGAAAGCAACCCGGAGGCACCTCCATCTAACCACCTGAATAGATTAATCTATAATATTATCACCAGTGCAATCATAAAATATTTATTTATTTTAAGGAGGAAGGGGCCCATGAAGGCAAGTGTCTAGAGATGCAGGGGCTCTGGGGTCTGGCAGCAAATAGTTCAAGAAAGAATTCTTGAGCATTAGAATGCAGTTTTATAGGTTTATTAGAGAAAATGGAGGAGAAAGAAAGCAAAGCAGGAGACAGAGTTCTCCTGGGCAGGGAATGCTGCACCTAGGTTTGGTGGAGCAGGTAAATATATACCCTGCTCTGGCACTTGAGAGTAGGGAAGAGCCTCCTTAAATCATTCAAAGACCACACAGTTGTGGTGGGCAATCTCAGGTGAGATAAGAAGAGGGCATCCTGAAACTCCCTTAAACAGGTGTCTGTAACAAGATTGAACTGGCGCCAGCGTCCTCCCCCAAGGGATCAAAAAAGGGATTTACTGCATCTTTGTTTAAATTTAGCCCAAATTTGATTTATCTTGTTATTTCTCTGTGGTTTGTTTCCCTGCAGATTTCCAAGCTTGTGAAACTTCTGAGGAGATTGCAGATATGTAGCATCCCATTCTGAACTCCTCCCTTCATCACTAGGGCAATGAAAGTCTTAATGTTCCTTTGCAATGAGGCCCTGAGGGTCTCTTCCTCCTGACATGTAGAATAATGATAAGAAAATAAGACTGCTTCCAATGGTTAGGTGTGCTTGAAATGACTGTAGCTACTTTGCTATTACAGAGGAAGCTGACAAAGTGAAGAGAACAGAATAAAGATCACAGAGAAGGGGTGACTCAGGCGACTGAGACATCTGAAGTGTGGACAATGTAAAGCCCAAAGGCCCAAATTGACTGCAGGGGTTGTGGGGTGGGGTGGGGCGGGGCTGTGGGGGATACACAAATAAATATACTTCTTCCTCCTCTTCCTTTCTCCTCTGTTTAAACACACACACACATACACACACAGAAAAAACAATTAGACCTCTAAGCTCGCAGGCCTCTTAAAATTTTTTTAAAAAACTCTGCATTGAAAAGCTGAGCATTTTTTAAACCAAGTAACGCAGACATGCATCCAGTTTGGCAAACTTATTTTTAAGAAGAGTAGTCTTGTAGTTTTGAGCCCCCTGGGGCCCCTTGTTTCACAGACCAGGTTTTCAACACTATAGCTGGGGTCAACACTCTGTACCTGCGGTCCTCGATAGACCATCTCTCTAGTCTGTCTAGATGATGCAGGTGAGAGTGAGCTGAGACACACTGATGAGACACTGGGTCCAGAAAGAATTCATGGAGAGAGCTGTTTGGTCAGGATCACACAGAAAGTTTATAAAAAGCAGAAACAGTGAGTTTAAGCTCCCTGAGGGCTGGGGAAGTTACATCAAGGGAATGCACACATATGTGTACGACCTGTGCTCCCTGCCTCTCACTCAGGCAAGATGGATTCTTGTATATATGAGAGGTGGAGATTTCTTCCTTTGTGGGTGTGTTCAGGTTACCTGGAGTAAAAAAAAAAAAAAAAAGGTGCAAATTTCTAGGGGTGTGGTCTAGACCCAAGTTGCTAAGGTGGGGTCCATTTTAAGCTGTGCTGTCCCTCCATCCTAGGGACCCACTGGCCTAGGTGATGGAACTATGCCCCTTCTGATTGCAAGTGGAGACTAGCCAAACCTTGGCTGGGGCTGTGCTGTGGTTAAGAACTAGGCTGAAGCCACTACACTGCAGAAGTGCAGGTTCAAGAAAAATGAAGTCAACTCACTGGGTAATTCTCCAAAATGACCAGCACAAAGGGAAAGAGTCAGTGCACCCACTATAGGATCTCCAGGCCTTCTAAAAAACATGGAGTTGTTCTTTTGGCCACATGTATACCAATCTACAACAATGATGATTTGTAGACATCAAGGGATGGGCACTCTTCATGCCCCACGAATGTTACCACGGCAAAACTGGGAGTTTACAATGTTAACCAGTGAAGGAGATAAAACAGAGCAACCCAAGCCTCTCAGAACTGGTCTCCTGTACATGCCCCACTCTAACAGAATTGCCAAGGACAGTGGAGGACAGCTGCACAGGCAAAGGAGAAACTCCAATTCTTCCAAACCTTTAGTCTTTCCTTTAATCAAAGAAGCCATCTGCCACTCCCTGGGGCTCCACCCTTCGCCTCATCCTGAAATGGTCTTCGGTCCCTATTCCTTAGAAGAATGTAGAAAAGGAAGTGATTTATCTTTATTTTCAGTCAGCATGAGTCATTCTTTCTTGCCATGCAGGGTCCCTCAACTTTTCTCCCCCACATTCAGGTTTCCTTTCCATGTCTCAGCTCAGGATATTAACATGAGTCTGTCCCAGCTACCACCATATTAAATTTGGGTTTTTCTCTTATTAATCCTGCTTAATGTTAATCTGCTCATTCATCCAACCTGTGAAGAACCTCAGAGAAATGGGGGTACTTTTTCTTTCACCTCCACACCAGCATGCAATGTGCATTGTTGTAAATAAATAAGAAAAAGGCAAGATTCTTGCTAAAAGAATGTTTGTGCTGAGTATATGAAGCACTATAAGAGTGAGATAGCATCATGCCTGGAAGGCAGGAGGGACAATTATCAGAAAACTGAAGGAAACCAAGGAGAAAGTTTCCACTGTAGCTGCAGGCTGCTCGGCCCAGAGAGCATTTTGTGAGCCTGAATTGCTGGAACCGAATCAGGGTGAATTCATGACAAAAAATAAAAAATAAAAGACCCAGAATATGAAAAATTTTGTTTGTAAAAAATAATATAAAAAGAGTAGTCTTTTAGCCCACTCCTCAATACCTCCTAGGGCGCTGCTCCAGTGGCAGGCACTCTCAGCTTCTCTGTTGTCTCTCATAAGTTTAAAAAATATAATCGCTGATTCTTTTTTACTCTAATAACAGAAACCATGTAGACTGCCTGTAGTCAATAACTGATAATTTTAATGTTAGAAATGCTCAAAACAGCACATTCTGTTGAAGATGGAAATCCCATACGATCCTGCCATCCCACTTCTGGGTATTTACCCAAAAGATACAACACTCATTCACAGAGATGTATGCACCCCCATGTTTACTGCAGCCCTATTCACAATAGCTAAGACTGGAAATTACCTAAGTGCCCAATGTCAGATGATAAAGATGTGGTACATATACACAATGGAATACTACACAGCCCTTAGAAGAGATTCTGTCATTTGAATCAACATGGATGAATCTAGAGGGACAGGGTGTGTTGACATCTCTCTGAATGATGGAGAAATTGTACATATGGGGAAACTACACATGAGTTTATTTTAATTTGTATTACAAAATTACTGCAATAAAATACTAAAAAAAATAAAACAAAATGCCGTGCCCTGTTGCTCAGTGGACGAGTCCACTGCCTCTGGCTGGCATAGTTCCATGTGCATACAAGGACCTGGGTTCACCTCTGAGGGGCAGTGGGGGTGGGGGACAACCAAGATGAACACTAAATAAAAATAAATAAATGTTTCTTCTTCCTTTCTCTTCTTGCCTGCCTGCCTACTAGCTTTCATTCCTGCTTATGCCTTTCCTTAGAAAGAAAGAAATCATCAGAACAACCCAATGAGAAAAATATTATTATTCTTATTTGTCTGATGAGGAAACTGAGGCACCAGAGAGGATGTCACTTTTGAGATTTCACACCTTGTAAGCGGTTGGAGCCAGAAATCAAATCCAGAGCCAAGGTCTTACCCACAATAGTTCAAGTATCACGTGCAGCCACCTCTTTGAAAATCTCTGAAATGGAATGCCAAGAATAGAGGAGGTAAGTCATGGTGAAGGTGGTGACCTTGACTTAGCTGAGAACCTTCCAATAGGCCTGATAAATTACACCAAGACCTTCCTACATTTAGATTTCAGGTAAAGATTAATATTTTTTTGGCAAAACTATGTGCCAGATCAAAGTCTGTTGTCATTTGTCTGAAATTCAAATTTAATTGGAGGTTCTGCATTTTTATTTGCTAAAGCAGGCAACCAGTACTTATTATGTACTAAGGAGGCAAGAACGTTTATGAGGGCTTGTGGTAAATCCAACCCCTGTCACTTGGCGGCAGGAGAGGACTGAGCAGGACTTGGGGAGGGGAGAATGGTGAGTAGAAGAAAGACAGCTCAAAAAGAGGAATACTGTTGTGAAAGTGTGAGGAAATACTCTGTGAACTTTGGATTAACGTCAAAATAAAAAAATTCAGGTAACCTTTTACCAATGATTAACACTTCAGTATTTATCAAACAGATTTACTCCTGCAAATATGCAGAGACAGGACTGTTCTTCTAGTTTGAACTAGCCCAGATCAAAATAAACAAGCAGCCTAAGCAGCCCCGCGCAGAGGTCTGATTAAATAAGTAATAACATATTCAGAAAATGGAATCATATGCAATTATTTCAAGAATGCTATAGATCTACATATGCTAATGAGAAAAGAATTCCAGGATATTTTGTCAAGTAAACAAAGCAAGTTTCTCTAATTTATGTGAAAGAGAGCTGGGAAAGGTTGGGAAGATGAGACAATTATAAAGTCAAAGAACATTTCTGAAAGTTTACTGTTCGCTGTATTGTTTTTGAAACTTGTTGTTTTTTAACCACATGAAGATATTCTTTACTCGGCTTATTTTTTTCTTTCCTCAACCCAGGTCCTTGGGCTTCACATGGCATGCACCCTAGCCCCTGAACCACAGGGCTGTGCCCAGATATTATCTTAAGAAATTGAAAAATGAAAGTTTGAAAAAAAACAAAGAATGTCCAAGTCAGACTAAGAAATAGAAGGAAATATATCCAAAAAAGAACTGAGAAAAGTGCCAGCCCCTGGGTAGTGGAGTGAGTCATCAGGTAGCAGCCAGCTGGGCAGGTCTGTTCAGAATATATGGAAATTCTTTGTTTCCTAGGCTGCTTGGCCAGGCTTCCCTTTGTGTGAGCTGGGGAAGTGCCTACAACCACTACACAAGACGCTGTTGTGCTTGGGCCCTGCTGGCCCTAAATTTGGCAGCCTGAGGCTAAGATGACTTCATACAACCTGTGGGAGAGGCCAACATAGCACAGGAGCTGAAGTCTCTTCACCTGGATCCTTCACTTTTGTTAATACAAATATCAGACAAGCTTAAACCTTTAGCTTCACAAAAGGCTTGTGGTCATGTTATTCACAAGGCAGGCCTAGGAGGTGAACAGCAGCCAGAAGAGAAAAGCCAGAGTGGCTGAGAGTAGAGATAGATGCTAAGGGGGAAAACAAGTTTAGTCCAGGAGACAGGATTTAGAATAAAAGTAATAGTGCTTAAAGTGTGTACTGCAGATAGGACCCTAACATTAAAAAACACTGACTCCGCCTTCTTCTGCATATTTAAATTAGAAAGTTAAAAGGGGCTGTGAATGTCCCTTGTCCTCATAACTATGCCTTGAAAATTTGAGATTAAAGATTTTCTGCTCACAGCCAGGTGAAAGGTGAATCTGTTAAGATAAAAAAAAAAAAAAAAAAAAAACCAACTCCAGGATAATATGAAATTTAAGGGCTTTTTTTTTTTTCCTCTTTTGGGGGTGTTAAACCACTTTATTGATTAAAATATCAATTCACGGCAACATCATTTCACAGAGCTACTGTACAAATGAAAGGAATGAATCACTGCAAGAAAGATCCAAGAATACTGATACATCATAGTAGGAATTCATTGTGTGACTCTGTTCTTTCAGAAGAGCTTTTATCTAATATGTTTACCTTTCCCAGTCAGACTACAGACATTCAGAGTCAACTGACCATAAGTGTGTAGAAATCATTCTAGGTGAAGAAAAACATTCTTATCAACTTAAAACATTTAGAGGTGGGTACCGTTGGAGAGTATATGCAAAGTGCAAGTGTTCAGATGTTTCTTTGAAGAGAAAATAATACAGCACCATTGTGTAAGAGACAGAAAAGATTTGAAACATCTACCAAGTATATCACTGATACCATATCAAAAAACATAGTAATAAAAGATTTTGTCAGATACATTTAACAAAAAAAACAAGATTTTTCATTATGCTGTATTAAAGGATTAGTAATTGAGTTCTGGGGAAAAAAGACTCGAAATTTTATCAACATGGCAACAGATTTGCTAAATACAAGGTGTGTACCATCGATCTGATCCATAACTTTTTAATATAATACTAGCTTAGATATTCAACTACAAGCCATTTTTTAATGTGTACCTATTGTAACCAATACTTTTACCAAGCACTGAATTTGAGGCAACTCAAAATGAACAATGGAGGAAAAACTAGCATGTACGAGATGTACATTACATTCTTCTTAATTAAAATACCAGTTTTATTCATTGTGCTACCTTTTCTCACAAGAGAGATGGTCTAACTTGTAGTTACTTCAAAAATTCTAACAGGAGGTAAGAAGTAATTTAATATTTTGCTTTCTATAGTAGCAAAGAGGGGGAGTTAGAAGTTGAACATAGTACTTAACTGAAAAAGGAAATAAATTTAAGTCCAACACAAACTGAAATTTAAGGCTTGATGTAGCAGATACTTTCATACGTTGGTCATCACAGACAAAAAAAAGGCAGAGAAACTGAAGCAGTCCCTGCCTCCAGGTTTGGCGGTAAAGGAACAGAAATGAACCAGTTCTGCTGATTCAAACTGTTGGGTAATACTTCCTTGTCTGCAGAACACCCAGATTTTTTTTTTCCCCCTAAGGAGAGGAGCAGGCAGGAATGAAAGTGAGTAGGCAGACAGGCAGGAAGACAAAGGAGGAGGAAGAAGCACTATATTTATTTTACTTAGCTTGTCTGAATTGTTCCTGTTAGGCTGGCTCAGAAAGACAGGACAGCGGGCAGGGACAGCGGGCATGCCCGCTTGGCGGCCAAGCCCGGGAAAAAGGTGGATGACATCAGAATAAGGGATGCGACCCCCACACCTGGATTCACAGGGCCAATCCCCAATCGCGATATGGGAAGCCCGCGAAATTCCTCTGCTTAAAGAGCCGGTACCCCTTTGTTCCGCGCGCGACTTCCCCAGGCCCGTTTTGCGGACTTGGGAGTTTCGCCCGGGAGCGCAAAGGCCAATAAAGCCCTGACTATTCTGCGTTTTTGTCTAATTGAAATTTTCTCCTCGCGGAGCCCAGAAAAACCTTACAGTTCCCTTGGCCCCAGGTCTTGAACCAGGGACCTTGGGATGTGTGTGGACTACACTCACTATACTAAACTGCCATACCAGTAAGGTGTGTGGCCATCTAGAATTTTGATAGCGACTTTCAGTACTACTAAATGAGAAACTCCAGGGGCACCGTCAGGAAGCTGAATTTTAGGCTAATTATTTATAAGGATTGACTTTTGTTATATGTTTTCTGGATGCGTTTGCAGTCCACCGTGGTACTTTTGTTACTCTCTTATGCTTTGATAGCTTCCTTTAAAAAAAATAGTCCTATTCATCATTTATTTGTTCACAATGCTATTTTCACCTTAGGAGACTGAAATTTCATCTCAGTCTATATGTCACACCCACCGCCAGCATTTCAGTGTCCTTCACCGTCACCTTCTCCCTGTTTCCTTCCTTCCCCACTCCTGTCCCTCCCTCCCCCAAATACAGCCTGGTTATTCTGCTAATTTTGTTGGGATTTGTGTGTTCATTTGTTTCATTTCATTAGATTCCACATAGTCATGGGACATCCTGTTTTTTTAAAGAAACATCTTTATTTATTTGTTCATTTTTGGGTTTTCACCTGGCCTTGAGTCTTGAATCCGGGTCCTTGGGCTGTGTGTATTTCACATGTCGGTGTCTCAGCCCCGAAGTCACACAGGTGCGCCCCATCCTGAGTTTCTCTTTTTCTTTCTGATTTTCTTTCTGTTGTTTGGTTTCCTCTTTCATTTTCTTCTTTGTTTTCCCCTATGGATTTTGTTTTGAGGTTACCATGGGGTTTGCATATAAGTTTTTAATACTTATAACCTATTTTAAATAAAAAGCAAATCCATCTTGAACTCATTCCAACAGTCCACATTTTTATTCTTCTTCCTTCCATATTTTATGTTTTTGGTGGCTTGCTTCTTCTAAGTGGGATTTTATTTCATTTAAGAGCAATCCCCTTAGTATTTGTGGTAAGACTGGTTTAGTCATGATGAATTCCTTGAACTTTTGTTTGTAAAGTATCACTCCTTCAATTTTAAATGATAACCTAGCAGAATAGAGATTTCTTGGTTGGAAGTCCTTTTCTTTCAGCATTTTGAATATGTCATTCCTTCCTGCCCTGTAATGCTTACACTGAGAAATCCACAGACACCTTTAAGCAGGGTCTCTTGTATTTGACTTGTTTTCTCTATCTGCATTTTTAATTTACTCTTTACCTTTAATTTTTGCCATTTTAATTATAATGTGTCTTGGGGGTGTTTCTGGGTTTATTTTGTTTGGAACTTTATTTTCAGGTGGAAGAACCCTAACCCTGTCTCTAAGTGGGAGAGGCAATGGGTCCTGGGTCCTTGGTGAGGCAAGACCATCCAAATGGGTCCATCATCCCAGGGGCCAGACATTGTGGCAGGGAGTGCAGGACATCCCAGGGATGGAGCAAAGTTGTACCCAGGCAGACTGGCAGCTGTGAGCAGCAGGGGTGTTTGCAACTTTTTGAGCTTCTGAGATCTGGATGTGTCTCCTTTCTCCAGGTTGGAGAAATTCTCAGCTATGATTTCTTCAAATAAGATTTCTGCCCCTTTCTCTCTCTCTTCTTTTTCTGGAACTCCTATGTTGTGAATGTTATTCTTGATGGTATCACAAAAGTCTCTCATGCCGTCTTCATTTCTTTTAATTCTTTTTTCTCTTTACCGGTCTGCTTGTGGGCTTTCTACTGTCCTGTCTTCTAGCTTGCTGGTTCAATATGATGCTGACAGAAACCTGAATTTTAGCCAGATGGAAAAAAAATAACAATAGATATGTATTGTGTAGTAACTAACTTCAAGAATGTCCCAACGAGGAACTCAGGAAAATGCCTGCCTCTAATTATTTATATACCTCTGTAGTTTCCTCCTATATTATATCCAAGTTAGTCTATGGCAGAAATAAAGCTATGTCACCTCTGAGATTAGTTTGTAAGTGACTTTGGTTTCCATCTCGGGTGCTTTCTTTCTCCTTCTTGAATCTGTCACTCTGGGAAAGGAAATTTCTATGTTGTGGATCACTCTATGAAAGAATCACATGAGAAGTAATAGAAACTTCTGTCCAATTAAGAACTGAAATCTGCTTACCAGTGTGTGAGGTCAGGAGGGAGGCCGAATTCTTCAGCCCAGTTGGAGCCCTGAGATGACGATAGCCTCAGGCCACCAACTAACAGCTTGACTATAACCTCAGGAGAGACCCTGAGCTTGATCCATCTCTACAAAGCTACTTTTGGATTCCTGATCCTTAGAGAGTGTGAGATAATACATGTATGTTGTTTTTAGCTGCTAAGTTTATGGATAATTTGTTATGCAGAAACAGATTGCTAATACAAGTACTATTTGTTGAAAGTTTACTGTGGTATCACACTCTTTTCCAAGTGTTCAACACACATTATTTCATGGGAATTTCCCAACGTGTTTATAAAGTAGGAATTATTATCCTCTTTGTATAGGAAAAGAAACAAATTCAGTGAATGTGCTGACATATCACCATTCTGCTTATTAGAAAATATCCAAACTGTTAAGTGAAATTATTGCAAATTGCTTTAACCATTTATTTTACTAGAATGCACTTTGATATAATTAGCAGGAAAAAAAACAAACAAACACCCTAAATGTCTTCCAAGAAATGAATTCCCAAGTGTACTCGAGTATCTGATTTAATTGTCCCATCAGTAAAATATTTTACACTTAAATTTTGGAGAATTCATGCCAAATGCACCATTTAAAGGTTTAGGTACTTTTTTTTTTTTTTTTTTTTGCCTTTTTTTGTGTTTGTTTATGAAATTGTGTCAATAAAATCATGGCATCAGCACAAATGAAAAATGGGAAACAGGTTAAGAGAGTTTAATTATTGACCTATAAGTGTCCTCACAGTCATTAGTTCTGAACTGGGGCCATTTTATAAGTTGAGGCTTTCTCCTTGTGAAATCTTGTACAGAAGACATCTTAAGTGTCAGTGTCAACATTTCCAGCTGAGATGTGTGACTTGAGCCATGGGAGGAGAGTGGAGAAGTTCTGGCTTAGGCAGCAGAGTGGTATCTAACTCCAGCCTTCCAAATTCATCATCCCAACAGCGTTCCTCTCTTCTGCTCTGGCAGTAGAGAACCACCTGGACCTGATGTCAAATCCTGGCTCTGCCACTTACTTGCTGGGTGACCTTGATCTAGCAACTTTGCTTCCCAGTACCGTAGCTCCTTATTTCATTAATTAATTAATTCAGTTATACATCTATTCCAAAATATATACTGGGAACTTACTAGGCATTGGGATTCTATGGTGAACAAGATGAAATCTTTTATTTCCAAGAACTTTCATTCTAGAAGGTAGGAGGGTTGTTGGGGAGACAGACAATAAACAGAGAAACTAATCAATCTATGGAGATGGTAGCAGGTGCTCTAAAGACAATAAAATGGGATAATGTGATAGAGTGATTGGGAGTGCTGTTATCTGGATCTGGAGATGATACAAAGGGCTGATATAAAGACTGCATAAGATACTACATATGAAGCCCTCAGCGCTGTGCTTGGAACGGAGTCTTACTAATGATAACAATTATTGGGGCCTTGTTATGTGCTAGACACTGTTCCAAGGGTTATGTATAAATTAACTCATGCAATCAATTCATTTTATTAATGAGCTATTTGAGACACAGGTTTAATTACTTAAGGAAGAACCACACTATTTTCTTTTTTATTTAATTGTTCACTGGCTGTTTCCTCCTGGAACTGGAACTTGAACCAAGGGTTATGTGACCTGAGCTCTTTTGGAGGTCATTAACCTAATTGCTACTCCACAAAGGTGCATTAGAAGAAATACTTTTAAGGAAGGAAGGAAGGGGAAGAGGAAGCAATTTTGTGTATCTGTTTATTTATTTATAGCTATTCCCCTGCCTGGGCCTGAATTGTTGCAAATCTGGGTCCTCGAGCTTTATATGATATATGACTCAGCCACTAGCTTTGCACCTGAGCCACCAGAGTGCATCAGAAATAAAAATTCAAAAATTTAGCATTGTGATCTAAAGAAATAAATATTACTAAAAAAAGAAATAAAAATGTATCTATTTTTAAAGGAAAAGTGCAGGCAGGAATGAAGATGAGCAGCAGTCAGGCAAGAAGAGGGAGAAGGAAGAAGCATTTATTTTTTTATTTAGTTGTTCATTGTGATTGTTCCCCCCTGTTCTGGGTTTTGAACATGGGTCCTTGGGATGTATGTGGACTATGTCCACTGGCCTTAGATGCTAGGCCACCAGGATATGCCTAATGATATTTTTGAAATAAAAATTTAAAAGGTACAAGCTTCCAGTTATAAAATAAAGAAGTCATGGGGATGGAACATACAGCATTATGTTAACTATATGTCAACATATAGTCAACAATATTATACTGCATTTTTTAAAAGAAAGGTGAAGGCAGGAAAGAAGATGAATAGATAGGTAAGCAGGAAGAGAGAGGAGGCAGAAGCATTGTAATATATTTTATTTAGTTTTTCGCATTGGTTGTTTCCCGCAACCCGGCTCTCAAACTCAGGTCCTTTGGATGTACATGGACCGTGCTCCATCAGAAGCGGCTGACCTAACTGCTCCTCCACCAGGGTGCACCTATATTGTATCTCTGAAAGTTGCTAAGAGAATACATCTTGAAAGTTCTCATCAGAAGAAAAAAATCTGTACCTCCATATGATGAAAGAAGTTAAGTAGACTTATCATGACCATTTCCCAATGTACACAATTATCAAGCCATTCTGTTGTACATCTGAAATGTACAAAGTGTTCTATGTCAAATATACGTCAGTAAAAAACCAAAAAAATTTAAGATCGAGAAGACTAAAATTGAGAACAAGTCTAGTGTTATTTTATTTCATGGTACAATCCACTTTCAGGCCAGTTCACAGAAGATAACTGGACATCGAAGTTCTGCAGGAACATAATTTGAGAACCGTCGCGATACTACGTAGTCATCTCTGTTCTGTTGGTCCCTCTGCATCCCCCTTGACAGTGAGCGTTTTCCCTCTAGCCGTAATATCCAGTCCCTTCACTTCTCCCTCTTCATCATTTCTGGCTCTCCCGCTTCCACGGACTTTCTAAAGATTGTCTGGTAAATATAGCTAGACACTTACTCCTTCATTCAGCAAATGTTTATTGAGTACCTACTATGTGCCAGACCCTGTATTAAGCACCAGTAATACAATGATGGCTGCACATAGGTTTGGTTTGGTTTCATCTTTTGTAGGGGAGCAGATAATCAAATAATTGAATTAATGAAGCTCATATTTATAAATTGAGATGGCATCTATGAAAGACTAAACTGGGATAGTCACCGAAAGGACTAATACCAGGCAGTGATGATGATGCTGTCCAACAAACAAATGAAGTCACCTTTATTAATAAAGTTACTAAATCAAGAAAGGGAAGTCATTAGGAGTTAAACATCACAAGTTGATGGATGAGTTTAACCTCTTATGATAAACATAGCGTATAACCTCTAGGAAACAACTCAATTTCCTACAACAAACATTTTAACAAAATAAGTTCCTATAAAGATAGTTAGGGTCTCCAAGTTGCTAGCAATTTGAACATTAAAAACAACCTGTGATATTATAAGGAAGTTCTTTTTCATTCTTATTACAATGTTGAGAAACTCAGCTTTATAAAAACCCTTCCCTCTCCTCCCCCTCCCCTCCCCTCCCTCTTCCCCTCACCTCCCCATCTTCTCCCCCTGTTGAACGGGACCTTGGGACATATGTGGAATTCCCTTGGTGTGCTAAACCACTAGGCCACCAGGGTGTGCCAGAATTTGTATTTTAAATCCTGAAATATATATGTAAAACAATTATTTATGTAGAGAAAGGAAGCAATTAAGATAGAAGACAAGTAGGCAGGCAGAGGAGGAAGAAGCAAATATCCATCCATTCAGTTGTTCATGTTTGCTGTCACCCTGACCTCCCACCCCCAACCCTGATGTAAACCCTGGTCCTTGGGCTTCATGTGGCCTATGCCATTCAGAGTCACAGATTTAATTGTTGAGTGACCAGGACATGACAATATGCTTTTCAAATTTTTTATAACAAATATGTGTTACTTCCACAATTGAAAAAGATTCTTTTTAAAAGCCTCTTAGACAACTCCCCGCCTAAGTTTGTAAAAGACCACACTGGGATTAGAAAATGCTGGTATAGGAAGTATGTATACATCCTCTCTCCACACTCGACTGCCACGACTCCAGTTCAGATTGTCTCCAACTTCCTCCTGAGCTCACAAGTTCATTGTTCTCCTTGCTCCCAGTATTGACCCATTCTCCATGGAGACTGCTGCTCAATCTGCTGAGCTTTCAGCACATTTCAGTTGTCGAATAGTGAAAATCTGTGTGCGCCCTATCTACAAATGTTCACGACTTCTCATGATCTTTGTCATTAAGTTGTAACCCCTTAGTGGCTCAGCAACAACACAGGCAAGTCCCTAGGCGCACACCTCTTCCACTTCATTTCCCACCACCCTCCCTGCCACCTTTGCTCTAGACAAACCGAGTCAGGCTGTCACACCTTTCTGTTATCACACCTTTCTGTCTTTGCCCCGTTCAGTTCACTGCTCTGGCTGGTGAACCCTGCCTACCCTTCAAGCTGCCAGAGGCTCTTTTTCCAGGAAATCTTTTCAGATACCCCCTTTGCAGGCACATTAGCTACCCTTTGGAGAGCCTTAATGTCAGCTTTCCTCGGAAGTCCTCGTGGCTATTTATTGATTTATATGCCTATAACTCAAGGGGATGCACCTCCTCGAAAGTTATTATTTAATAACTATTTAGTACTAACCATGTACCAAACCCTGGGCTAGACACTGGCCTTTCACAAGATAGCTTGTTATTTTCTTCACCTCTACCTGATTGGCACATGCTAACAATGCTAATAATGAATGACTGAATTACTTATTGAGTACAAAGGTTCTTAAATAGCAGTGTGCTTGTGAATCACCTGAGGAGCTTGTTAAACTACAGATATCAGGGCCTCACCCTGACACAACTGAAGCAGAACCTCCAGTGAAATTTGGTCACCTGGATGTTTAACAATCTTCCCAAGTGATTCTGATGCACTCTGAAGTTCGTGACCTTGAGAAGTCCCATTTTTCTCCAAAACACACCATGCCTACGTCATTCCAGGCAGAGAAAAGCCCATTCTGCAAGGAAGGCAAGCACTATTTTCTGGGCACTTAAGTCTCAGGTGCCTTTTCTCATTGACGTCCCATAAGCACTCTCTGAGGGAACCACTGGTTTGCCTGCTTCAAAGGAAATCAAAGCTCGGAAATATTCAGTTACTTATCTAAGAGAAATTGGTGGTGTTAGTACTCCTACCAGGACTTGCTGGCCTCCAAAGCCATTTCCATGTCACCAAGTCACCTCTCTATCCCCTCCACAGCAAAGGTTTCTCTTGTCGTGTTTCAATTTTTACAGTCCCCAAATGTCCACTGGCAAACTTTCACCAGATCTAGAAGATATGGGAAAAGTAAAAACAGTGCAATTCTTTCCACAGAGCTAAAGTGTATCTAAAAGATTGGCCTCAGATCTGAGATTATTTTGTATATTTTTAGGGTTCAAATGGCTTTTGACTTTATTTTTATTTTTTTACAAATTGATGGTAATATGTGTTAATTGCTTTCCCTTTTTAAATGTCTTTCAAAATAAAAAATAGATAATCCTAGCTTGGTGTCTACTTTTCATAAAACCACTGAACGCATTCTGGAAATCCCAAAAGGTGGCCACTGCTGATTTCAATGCAATCCCTCTTCTATAGTGTGAGCTTATTTCCTCACTCGCCCTGCAGCCAGTGGAGGTCACTGCACTTTGCTGTGTGCCACAGATGTTTAGGCTCTAGTTGCAGAATACGTGTGGTAATGCAGAAGAATGGGCCAGGTTTTTGATTCTTTGGGAGAGAATCGAAATCCCTATTTCACTGCTGCCTTCCCCGCTTGTCTGAGCATGACCAGGGCAGCAGCCATCAGAACTACGGTAGAGAGAGGAGAAAGGTCACAATTTCAGCTCTTTTTCTTTTGCAATTTAAACCCTATTGTCCTACATGAGTATTACATGCTCCCAAAAGTTGCTCTTTTCCGGATGGGAGGCAGGAAGCCGAGCAGAAATAGGAAGGGATTTTAAGAGGGCCAAAGTAACATAAATAACTCTCCTGACCCCTGTACAGGGTGTTTCAGTCTTACTGGCTTTGCTCTGCTTCTAGTTTAGTCCAGAGGAATCTTTAGGAAGGTTCAGTCAGGCCTGGCCACACCCAGACAACTCTTGATCTCCTTACCCAGTTTTCTGGTCTTGGGACATGTGAGGCTAGTAGGACAAGTTGAAGAAGGAAACTTTGATTGAGGTCATTGTGTAGGCTCTCCTGCTGAACTGTGAACTCTGTGAGGACAGGGAAGTTTGTTTTTGTTCATGTCTGTGTCCCAGCTACAGCCTGCTCCATTTTAAGGGGTTAAAAATGACTAGTTACTTGAAGGAATGATTGTATCTAAGTAAGGTAACTAGAGGCAGCATCTGTGAAGATGTGGGTTTCTGAGAGGAAAAGACAGGGAATTCTACTCTGGCCTGTTATTCCCAAGCCTGGTTCTCAGGTGCTGTTAAGGACAGGGTTATTCATTCAGGGGCCTGAGGCTTGATGAGTGGGATCTTCTAGTTGGTGTTAGTCTTGCTTTTTTTTCCCTCAAGCTATCCTCTGGCTCATTTCACTGTACTTCTTTGTTGTTTCTACCTCCTCGTACTAACTATTCAATACTGAAGAAGGATTACCCCGAAGCACAACCCAGAGTTTAGGATCTCGACGGAGGGAGCAGGGACAGGTTCTGGAGGTTGAGTTCCATTACCAGTGGCTAATGACTTAATCAATCATGCCTATGCAATAAAGTCTCCATAAAACCCAAGAGGAGGGGATTTCAGAGAACTTCCATGCTGGTGAGCATGTGGAGATATGGGGAGAATGGCGCTCTTGGAGAAGGCATTGAATCTCTGTGCATGTTGCCCATACTTGGTCCCCAAGCGTCTCTTTCATCTGTCTATTTTTGAGTTCTGTGTAACTTTGTTTCATAGTAAATCTGTGATCTAGTGAGTAAATGGTTTCCTGAGTTCTGTGAGCCATTCTAGCAAATTAATTGAAACTGAAGAGGGTGTCCTAGGAAGCTCTTATTTATAGGCAGTTGAACAAGAGCACAGGTAATTAACTACCTGAGTTTGTGACTGTCACCAAAAGTCTGAGGAAGAAGTCATGGGGATCTCCAGTCCACAGCTGGTTGCTCAGAGGCACAGGAAAGCTTTAGAGTGGTATCTGAAGGGACAGTGGTCTTTGGAGACTGAGCTCTTTTACCCCTGGAATCTGATGCTGACTCCAGGTGAAGAGTGTTAGGAGTGAGTTGAATTCTCAGATATCCTATTGGTGTCTGAGAATTGCTTCTTGGTCTGAAGCTCCCACATACCCCAGTTGAAACTGGTCTCAGGGATATCCAACATGCTTGGTTTGGCAGTTTTACAGTTAGAGAAATCCACTTAGGTATCAAGACTTAGTGATACCCTTGTCCACAGACAAATGAAAACAAAGAGGAGTAAAAACCTATATGTGTCTGGTCTCACACACACAGAAGCCAGCCAAAGAGCCCAGAATGTTCTTCAGGACACTCACATATTATCTCAAAATAGCATCAAAATTCAGCCCTGAGTCTCTGAAAAGATGAATTCTTCTAGTATCTTTGTCTTTTTTTCTAAATTTGGGAGCAGATCCCGCATCATTAGCCCAAATTGGCCACTTAAGGGCTCACCTGCCTGACTCATGTCAGCACTATCAAAACAGAGGCATCTGGAATGGATGTCTTCAGAAGGTGGGGTGACACTGGGGTTCTGGTTCCTAGGTTGATTCCTACAAGAAGGCAGGAGAGACCCAGAGGAATGTCCCAGGCTGAGGCTGGGGGAGTGTTCAGTCTCACATAGACTCACATAACTGATAGGACACACAGACAGGAATTCATTGTCCTCTGATTTTAATGATTCCAACCTACCACATTGGGGAAGCAGAAGAACCATCTGCTACCAGATGTAGAAAGAGGATCCGAAACCACAAAGACCACAGATCCTCTGTGTGAGCCTATACTTGGGGTGTCTTTTTCTCTTTCTCTGGGATTGTACTTGGAACTCAGTGTACCTGGATGTGCCGGATACACTGCAGCAGATCTATTTACCTGTATGTTCATCTCTTTTCTGGTTCTCTTTTTTTTGTCCTTAAAGGTCATGTTCCCCAAGGAGTGGTCTGGTACCTTGTCACTACTCCCACAAGACCCCTCCAGGGTTAATCACACCCACAGAGCCTTCAGAATGGCTAAGTCTTCCAATTCTACATCCCAATCATTACCTTCATCCTGAGCGCCATACTTGTATCCAGATCCTCCCAAACACTTTCGTTTGCTGACACATATTCAGCTCAGTTCTAAGAACTCATCAATTCACTGTCCCACACTGCAGTCAAAATGTCTAAGCTTGTCACACCCTCCTTATTATTTCTTCACCTGATTTTCCTCCCCAGATCTACAGGTGGGACAGAGGTGAGCTGGAATGGGGTGGCTCCGAGAGCTGTTTAAAAGTGTTCTGAGGATCTGGAAGAGACATTAAAAATTGGTTGAGACCCAACAGCAAGTCAGGAGTAAGGGAAAATGTTTAGAGCTGGATTTTAATTCCAAGTGGGACAAAACCACAGGGACAGAGATAGCAGAGGCTACTGGGTGAAAAGAAGTCCCAGCAAGCCCTGGTGCAGCAGCAGTTAGACCAATCACCTCTGAAGGAGCAGCCACATGACCCTGGATTCAAGTCCTAGGTCCAGGGGGAAGCCACAAAATAAAAATTAAAATGCTTCCTCCTCCTCTCTCTTCCTGCCTGTCTGCCTACTCACCTTCATTTCTGCCTGAATCTTTCCTTAAAAAACAAAAGCAAGTCACATAGGAGGAAGAAAGCCCACCATTTCTCTGCATTATCCATGTTTCTGGTATGTGAGAGCCAAGAACTGTCAAAGAAGCTAATAGAAGGAAATTGACTTACTGTCATCTTCGATCAATTCAAATTCCTTAGCAGAACATTCGGACCCTTTTTGACCTGGCTCATGTTTACTTCTCTGGGTTTGCCTTTCATCCTCCCCAGTTCACCCTGGTACTACAGTCATTTATGTTCTTGAATTCAGTGCATCTCTTGAGCGTCTATGCACACATGCAATTTCTTTTGCCCAGATCAACTCAGCCTTACAGATTTAGTCCCAGCTTCCTAAACTCTTCCAGGCACACGCATGATTTTGTTGTCACCTGAGACATACCTTCATACCTCATTTCAATTGCCCTATGTTAAAATTTGCTTACTTGCCTACCTGAACTGATCTGTATGTGCCGTGAGGAGAGATCCTATATCTTAGTGATTTTTTTTTTTAACCCCCAGCACTTAATACAGTGGCTAGCACATACTTGGTATACAATCAACATTTGTTGAATGAATGGAAGGATGGACTCATATTCTTATAGAGGAGACAAGAGAATAAAGAAAAAATTACAAAGCTACATGTAATTTTCCTTAACAGCTCATTTTGGGTACAGAGAGGAAGGAATGACTAATTTCAGGCAGCCCTCTTCTACTTTCTGTAATAAGCAATTCAAAATAAAAACACTAAACAGTAAGATGAAATTTTACTGTGTAATAAAGAAGAAATCTTGTCCTTTTAAACAAAATTAGGTAAGTTCTTTATTTGTTGGAGCATGTCTCAGTTAGGGTGTAGGCACACTCAAGAATTTTAACTGATGGGAATGTATCGGCAGAGTAGGTAGCGTTAAGAAAACCAGTTTAACGGTAAAGAGACAGTTTTAAGACTAGCAACAGTGAAAAGCTGAGAAGCTATTGCCACCCCGGACACTAAGGTCAGGGTGGGACACCGGAGCTGTATCCAGGAGGAGCACAGCCACAGGGTCAGAAACAGCCTGGCCCAGAAAACTGATTAAGGCAACTTCATCAGGTTCCTCTCCCATGTTTGGAATTGCCTCTGGCTATCAATCAGTGATTCAATCAGAAACCAAAAGTCCTGGGAGTCAGGTGATGCAGTTTTTAGAGATCAGCCTCCTGGGGCAGGAGGGGAGAAGGGTGAATGACCTAGAATAGATCTGGGTGGTGGGAAGGCAAAGGGAGAATTGCCAATATGGAGGAGATGCCTCTGCTTTTGAGGAGACCTATGTATTTGACTGTTCTATTTATTGGATACTCAAGCACTAATTTGAGCCCTGCAGATGATAATTCTAGGTCTCGTGTTTTATATATTTAACTACTATTGTGTATCCAAGATTACTCAAATCTGTGCAGTTTAATTATCAGATCTGGGATGGGTCTAGGGTTTTAAAGATTTTCCAAGTAATTTTGATAGGCTTACTCAGAACCACTTTTATGGTCCAACCCTCTCATTTTTATAGTTAGGGAAAAAGGTCCAGAGAAATGGAAAATGCCCATGAATGAGCTGCTTTGTTTAAAAACTAAATTTTAGATATATTAGAGGTTTTGAATGGAAAACTGACATGTTTGCATCTATCTTCCAGCCACTTATTCTATTATACTGATGAGGAAACAGAGACTCCAAAGATGAATGATATGTCCAATTATATAACTAGTAAGACACAGAGAAGCAGGGACTACTACTAAGTACTGTCTAACTCAATCCAGTGTTTTTCCAGACACCATACAGCGCAGTGTGTGAGTGAATATGTGTGTGTGAAAGGCTTGGGGGAAGAATTTTTTTCTCCCATTCTGGTAAAGTGGGTTTCCAGATAGTTGAACTGGAAAGAAAACAGAGTAGAGAGTGTTCATTGGCCACTGGGGCTCTAAGCAGGCCTGGAAGGGTTGGGGTGGGGAGGCTGCAGGTGACTCCTAGTTCCAAGCCTTGACTCTCAAACTATTACCCCTGCTCTGACTCTGTGGAAGAGTGGGTGTCAGGTTGACAGCATAAGTTTTAGAGAAAGAGGATGAGGCTCATTGTCTAAGGGACACACAGGAGACTTCAGATAGTAGGCTTCTTCCTGGCTGGCACCAGGCTGGGATCCAGCATTAGAGTCTCAAATGTCACTATTTCAGGATGCTTGAAATTCCTTGATGGCTGCTAATTGGGGCTAATTAGGACTAATTAGGAGGTCATCACCTCCCCCCAGTCCCTAAAGTTTGACACACAGCTACTTCCCCCTCTACTGCAGATGAAAGACCATGTCCCATCCCTGAAGATGTATCTGAAACCTCCAGTTCCAGAAAGCTTCCTAGATTTAAACCTTCTGAAACCAGCAGCCCTCCCCAACCCCAATCCTATACAACTCAGTTGGGTTTGTGGGGGAATCTTGGAGATCATTCACTCATATATGAGGAAATTAAGTCAAAGGGAAGTGATTCACCCAATTACACAGCATAGGAATGGCACAGCAGTAACTAGAAACTACCCCTTTGATTATCTACCAGTCCAGCTATGTAATTCCCATGATTCTGAAATCACTCAGCTCCAAAAGTACCCCTGTGCCTTTAGTCTGTGTAATGACATTAAATCTGCTTAAGTTGTATTTTTGGCAAAGTTAGTTCACAGTCCTTTGAGTTCTTACATAGGTATGCTCAGGTCTGCCTCTGTTCTTGTCTGTTACAGTTATCTCTGAGTTAGTTGTGAGAGATGAATGCCTAAGGGCAACTAAATAGCTCTTATGAGTCTATGGGCTTCCATGTGCTCTTACATGTGTCTCTGTTTTTATGTTCAAGGATGCGTTGAACTGTGGCTGTCATTTTGTCTATGTACTTGATCCCAGGGGGTAATTGTGATTCGGTATGTGTTTGTATATATATTAGGATTATGGATCTATGGACTGTTGTGTACCTTATGTGTACCTTTTTGTGTTGAAGGTTGTGTGCCTGCTGATTATTGTGTGTCCATCTGGATGTGTATTTGGACTCAGTGAAGTTTAGATCTAATAGCAATTGTGTTGGTGTGGATGCCATGTTTAAAGATTGAGGGGGATCTGTCTTTGCCTTTTATCCCTGGATTATGAGAAAATGTGTAGCCTTGTGTCCAGGACAGGAATGTGATTGTTTCTCTGCCAGGCTGGATCCTCATCCAGAGACCAGGATCTCGGTCACGTTCCAGGATGCTTGGCACAGCGTCCCGGAGGGGCGGGGCCTCGGGGCGGGGCCTCGGGGTCCCGCCCTCCGGTCTCCTGGGAGAGGCCACTTTTCAAGTACTAGAAGCGGGAGGGGCCGGGCCGAAACAGCCAGTCGGGCCCCGCCCACTCCGATCCCAGCCCCTGATTGGTAGTGCCTGTGCTGACGTATGGGGGATGGCAGACTGAACCCCGACCGCCCAGCGCTTGGGAGGTATTGTCTCTGATCCCGGCTTTGTCACGTTGTGGTCTCCTCACCTGGCCCTGGGAGCATCCCGGTGGCTGCAGCCGGGAGTAGGGTGCCAGCCGCTATCGCCGCCGCCGCCGCCGCTGCTGCCATGGTGTCCCCGGTCACTGTGGTGAGTGAGCGAGTGAGTGAGCCAGCTAGCCAGGGTCCGGCGCGGCGGATCTCACCCGCCTGGGGACTAGGCTGCGGCAGGCCAAGCCGATGGGACCGAGGAAGAGCAGGGTCCTTAGCGGCCGCGTCCCCAGGCGGGGGCGGGCGCTGTCACGACCCTCCGGGTCGTCAGATCTCCTGGGGAACTCCTCCGCGCGCTCCCCGTCGGCTCGCGGGAGGAAGCACTGTGGCGCGTGACTGGGAAGCGTGACTTTGTTGATGTCTGCCTATAGCTGGTGGCGGGTGGCGGGGTCGTGGCCGGGGAGAGGAAGAGGACATCAACTGTCTCTGGGTGCTGCGTGGGGAGACCCCAGGAAGTTGTGGGAGGGGGCAGGGGGGTGCCTAAGGCTTTCTGGGAATCCTTTCCCAAATTTGTCTCTTCCCCTCCCAAACAAACACTGTGGGGGCGGGGCACCCGTATTCTCAGCGGCTCTGGTAAAGCGATGGAGGAGGAGGATTCATTCTCTGTTGATTACTCTTTTCAGACTTTAAGTTGAACTGTTGTCTCTTTTCCCCACCCTTCTTCTGGTGCTGGATTCTTTATGACCGTCAGTCTCCACAGCTACTAATACCTGTTTCTCCTTCTAGGAAATACTGGGAGAAGGGAGATTGTTACAAAACAGATGTTTATGCTTCCAGAGCCTGGCAGGTGGATGCTGAAGAGATCTGTGCATCTGCTCCAGTCTCTTCAAACTAGGCCCTACCCTGACCAGCTGGGAAGGGGGAATCTGTCAGAAGGGATTTAGTCATCTCTGTGCCCTTCCCCTGGCAGAGCAAGGGCAGGCTTGGGCCCTGGACCCACCTGCCTCTTCCCAAGCCCCCTCTTCAGTCTGATCAGTCCCCAGATATCTGGTGGTCTGGGAGTCTTGAGTGTCCCCTGCGCCCTTTGCTGGAAGCTCACTCAGCCAGAGGCACAAGCACTTTAGGCAACCAGTTGCTCTGAATCACTCTCAGAGACCTCCTACCAGAAACCCCAAGGAAGGGGGTTGCGTAGGGGGTCCCAGCTCCAGAATCTCTGCAGGAGCCCCCTCCCTCAGTTTGGAGAGTGTCTGCAGTGGCCTTGGACACAACCTTTCTTTTAGCTGCCTTCTCCTAGTCTGGCTGAGATTGTGTCACAGCTGGGGACTGATGTTGGTAGAGGGAAGAAAGGGACTTTGGGGAGGGGAAGGTTGGGGGTGGGCAGGAAGTGAGAAGCATTGGGCAGCAGGAGGAGACATTATCCCAGGGTCTCTGTTTCCTGTCCAAGAGTGATCTTTCAGGTCCTGACACACAGCTCAGAATGGATCTGTGCTGTCTGAACTGTGGAGCCCTTCCCCTTCCTAATCAATTAAACCTCAGGGAGGCCTTGCGGGCTCAGTTTGGGTCACCCTCTGCTGAGCCAAATAGCAGGCTAGACTGATTTCTCTGTCAGTCCTTCCTGCATGGGGAGTGGGTCTGTCTCTGGGTGCCCGGGCTGAGTGCTGGCTCTGAGGAGCTCCCAAGCTCTGAGTGCTGCCCTTGTCTTGTGTCTTCCAGGTGAAGAATGAGGGACCTAAGCTGGTACCTTTCTTCAAGGCCACCTGTGTGTATTTTGTGCTCTGGCTGCCCTCGTCCAGCCTGTCCTGGTTCAGCGTCCTCATCAAGTGCCTACCCATCCTCTGCCTCTGGCTCTTCCTTCTGGCCCATGGCCTGCGATTCCTGCTGGCCCACCCTAGCGCCACCCTCATCTTTTTGGGGCTCATCTTTTCTGCTCTAGGTGATGCCTTCCTCATCTGGCAAGACCAGGGCTACTTTGCGTACGGTCAGTGGCCATTGCTGCTATCTGGATGGATCCTGGGAACGGGGGTTAATCGGTCCTGGGTGGGGGTGGGGGGAAAGATTTGGGAAAGGGAACTTTTGAACCAGACTATGGGGAATCTGAGGGTTTCTGAGATCATGGCTGTGGCACCACATTGGAGGATGACCTTGCAGGTGATCTGGTCATCAATTCTGAAGTTCCTCAGGGGAGTGGGGGCGGGGAGTGTCTTTACCTTTGTGGATTTCTTTCCACCTCTTTTTTAAACCAAAACGAAGCTCCTGGGTTAACCCAAGCACTCCGCTCCCACCCGTATCTGCTGTTGCTTGTTACTCACTTGAGCCTTAGCATCCCTTCATCCCCTCTCACTCCAGGTTTGCTGATGTTTGCCGTGACCCACATTCTTTACGCCTTAGCCTTTGGCATGCAGCCATTGGCTCGTCGGACAGGTCTGGTGATGGCATTGCTGTCAGGCCTCTGCTATGCTGTCCTCTACCCAGGCCTCTCAGGTGCCTTCACCTACCTGGTGGGTGTCTATGTGGTCATTATTGGCTTCATGGGCTGGCGGGCTATTGCAGGTCTAAGGTTGCTTGGTGCAGCCTGGCGCTGGACAGAGCTGGCGGCTGGCAGTGGTGCACTGCTCTTTATCGTCTCAGACATGACCCTTGCCGTCGACAAATTCTGCTTCCCAGTGCCCTACTCACGGGCACTCATCATGTCCACCTACTATGCTGCCCAGATGTTCATCGCCCTGTCAGCTGTTGAGAGCCCGGCACCAGTGGAAGATTATAAACGGAGCAAAGCCAACTGAGGGGTGGGGTGTGGTCTCCTCTCTCTCCTCCTGGGTGGGGTCCCAAATCTGGGAACTGCAGTGGCTGGATCAGGAGGACTCTAGGACCAGCATGGGGCAGAAGGTATCATCTGGGAACTGTACACGTTTGATAAACAGGGATAAACAGGAAGTAGATCTCTCTAGTGAAGCTCTAGTGGTTCAGGACAATAATGAGTGAAAAAGAGCATGCTGAACGCTCCTTGCTGGAGCCGGAAGTAGATATCTCCTCACCTCTGCCCAATCAAGGATCTTCCAGGCCCCTCTGGAGATGATGGTGCTCAGTTTCTTGACTTTCCCTCACTTCTAGTTGAAGGAATCTAACTCACCTATACCCATTCTTCAGATCTGCACAGATTTGAGGGACGGGGAGGATTCTGTGCTGATATGACCTAGGCCCAGGGATTGAAGCCCTTTCCATAGGTCCCTAGGTCTCATCTATCCATATTACTTGAACAATTTTAATCTCTAAGTGGTGAAGGGGAATCTGTCCAGACAGTTGAGAAGGGGACTTCTTTGCCAGAGGATCTTGGGGTACCAAGGATTCAAGTTGGTCCCATCTCTCTTAATAGCCAGGGAGAACTCAAGCCCCACACCAACACCCTTAGACCAAGTCCCAGGGCTAGGGTAAGCTATGCCAAAGGAAGGGGGTGGCCTTTGGGTGTGTCTGTGCATGTGAGAATGTACGTGTGTGTGTGTGTGTGTGTGTGTGTGTGTGTGTGTGTGTGTGTGAAAAGTAATCTGTCTCCCAGCTTATCTATGTCTTCCTCTGCCATCTGACTCTGTCCTGCTGTCCGTCAAAGTCTTATAAGGAGAGGGACTCAGGGAGCTGTTGAGGGGGTGCTGAGCCTGGCTTTAGCTCAGAGAGCTGGATCTCCGCCCCGCTTCTCAGTGCTTTCTTTCTTGCCCCCTCCTACACTGGGAGCAGGAGGAGGGGGACTCTAATGACACTCTAGGGTCATAAGACCCAAGGCACATTCAATGCGAGGGGAGCAGGGATGGAATCTCCATCCTCTATTACTTATGACAAAATAAAAACGAAGGGCCATTGGCTGCTCTCCTTGTCTCCCTGTGTAGCACGTGCCTGTCCTGGAGAGGAGGGGGTAGGGGCATGGTGCCAGGGGCCTTGGGTGTCCTCACAGTCTGGGTCACAGTCCTGGCCAGTGCATCTTGGCGCCAGGCTGGCTTCCTGGCTCTGGTAACACTGCTGGTTGGAGTGGGTCTCACTTCCCTGGTCACGTGTGTGGGTAAGGATGTAGTTCTGGAGGATGGGGGATGGGTAGTATTTGCCACTGTGCAAATTTGTCCTTGATGCATTCCCTTCCTTGTTCATGGGTACTCAGCACTTTTGGTGCCTTTCAGTTACCCAGTGTCCTCTGCTACTGCCCACCTCCCTCCCTCCCCACCCCACAGTGATCCAGATTCCATTCAAGTATCCTCTCTCCTTGCACTCTTGTGTTCAGTTGAATAACTGGGAGGAATGGGGTTAGATGAACTAATTCATACTTTAGATATGAAGAGCTGGCATTTTTATCTTAAGGGGCAATGCCCTGACCCAGAAGTATAGAGGGAAGCCTTGCATGCTGGGGAATATGCCATTAGTAGAGGGGTGTGAGAGGGGAGACTTAGGTCTCATGTGCATATTGGATGAAACTAGGTTTCTTACAGATTCCTGGTGGCAAATAATAAAGGAATACAGAGGAGGGAGGGTCAAAGAGTCACTAGCCTTGTTTCAAGTCTAGTAGCTTAAGAAAGGGTTCTCTGTAAAACATAATGTGAAACCCAGTGAGCTGAATGACCAATTCCTTCCAGCTCTGAAATGCTCTAATTCTTAACAGTGGGAACCGTGGACCCCAAAGAGGCAAGGTCCTGATCTCTTATTTAAACCCCAGATTGCTGAAGACGGAACTTACCTGGAGTAAAGAAATGAGAAGGAGCAGGATGAAGTCTAAGACTTGCCTTCCTATGCGTGGAGGGGATGGGGCGGGTATTGTGTGGCTGTGGGGGTGGGTGGAGCAAGTTAAGGCCCTTTCAGAAGGGGGCTGGTTATTCCCCATGTGTGTGGTTTTGAACTAGGCTCTTAGGTAGACTAGGTGCTGTGAATCCCCACCCCGGCCCCATGCCTACCTCTTTGGTCCCTATTATACACCATCCTTAGAAACTGGCGAGGAGGAGCTCAGTTTATTGCCTTATGCTTTCACTGAATATGTTGACAAACACCAGAGAGCAAATGCCTTCTGTCACTGAGGCGATACAGAGGACATGCTAAGAAGTCCCACATCACAATGTCCTCCTGATACCTGGGCTGGGCAGGAGCTCACATAAGGTGCTTGGATTTCTTGTGCAGATTCTCAGTGACTGATGCTAGAATTGACTTGTCCTCTTTGTCTGAAAGAGCAAAACAAGTGTCTGTTAGTGTTAAATGCTGGGGGCAGGGAAACTTCCTATTGTGGACTTGCAGTTACTAAGTAGCAACCAGGGGCTGCATCCTGCCTGAGACCCTCAATTCTTCCTTGGGGTTGGGTCTCAGCTGTATTCCCCCAAGCTCAGCTGAGTATGTGGGGTCAAGAACTGCCATTTACTCAACACTTAATTTTTCAGACATTGTTCCAGGTCCATCCATACACTCATTTAAATCTCACAACTGCCCTAAGAAGTATATGAGAAAAAAGCCTTTAAAGTAGCTTGCCAAGGTCAGTGCCAGAGCCCTGGGTCCATGTGCTTACAATCAGAGTTCAGTTGTCAGGGATCTCTAGTTATAGAATCAAAGCTAGGTGTCTCACACAGTGAGACCTGGACCTGGCCTAGTTCAGTTACACAGTTGAGCAGCCACTCGGGAGGGAGAGAGGGAGAGAGGGGGAGAGAGAACCATGGAACATTCAGGAAGTGGCAGAGGATGAGGCAGAGTTGGAGAGAGCCTGATTGGTTGGGATTTTACTAAGAGGATCATGGGAAAGCTAGGAGGGAGCTTAAATAAGAGGAAACAAGGCAAGTCACCTTTGCATTCAGAGTAGTGTTATCAGCCGTGAAGGAAGGAATAAAACATTTCCCGCCACGTGCGCATACACTAGCAGGAACACAGTGCAGCGTGCAGAGGGACGGCCTCTAGCAGGCTCCCCTTGGTCCTACCACAAGGGAGGATATCTGCCTTATCCTCGACCTATACTTGCACATCAGAACCACTTACAAAATTCTGTAGATAGACTATAAAGATAGGGTCCTTCTAGGCCCATACCAAAGGGATTGTGATTAATGTGTCTGATGTAGGCCTGTTCACCAGTATCTTTCAAAGACTAGAATACACCCACTGAGATTTGCAAACTACTGTCTCTGTAGGGATTATACACTCCTTTGTCTTCAGGCACCAGGTACAGAGATGACGGTGTGTGTGTGTGTGTGTGTGTGTGTGTGTGGAGCGTGCTAGGAACTGTGGCCAGTTAGAGGACATTTACACCTCTTGAGGGCACATTCAGTAAAAAGTGCTGGCCTCGTGCGTTGTTTCTCAGCGGCCTGGAGACCACCGTTTGCCGTGGCGCCTCTGTCCCGATGGACTGCAGCCTGGGCACCCCAGCCCAGCCCAGCCACGGTGGCACTCACCATAGACCGTAAGCTTGCAGCTGCTGCGGTCCTTGCCCAGCTCGTTCTCCACCAGTACGCTGTATTCGCCGCTGTCCTTCAGTGTGCAGGTGGGGACAACGATGGTGCACACGCCGCTGGTGGAGTTGTACCAGAACTTGGAATTGGCTGTGATGTTGACATCGCCCTTGTAGAGGGTCACGGTAGGCCGTGGGTTCCCAAGGAAGGCACAGGTCATCGTGCAGTCCTGGCCGCGCAGCACCGTGTGTGACTTGAGAGGAGTCAGGAAGCGAGGCGCGTGGCGCCAGTCCTTCTGCTGGTAGGGCTTCAGCTTGGCGCTCAGATCCTCGACTGGGGGAGGGATGCAGTGGGCTGAGAGTGCGCTTGGGGGCCGTGAGCCCTGCCTGCCAGCTTCAGTCTCAGCAGGCACCCAGGAGATTCCCAGAGCCTTCAACCCTGCACCCCCGACTTCGTGCTGGTTCCTAAGGTTCCCCTTCCATCACCCTCCCACCCCGCTTGCCACTCCATGACCCCAGCCAGGTGCACAGGGTTTTACACGCTTCCAGACTGAGAAGTCCTAACTTATTTCAGTCGCCAGGTTCTCAGCACACATCATCCCATCCTGCAGTCTCCACTCTCTCCCATTTAGCCCTTCAAATGTCAGGAGGTGTCCCTTAACCCCTTCCCTACAGGGTTTGTCATCCCCACTGCCTGGAGTCCCTCCCCAGTCTACACTCCCAGCCATGCCCTCCTGCTCACAGCAACCATCCCAGCTCTGCCCCTCCCTGATTCTCCACTGGGTGTACATCCGCTCCTAGGGCAGCACCCCACCTCCTCTTAGTTCCACCCCTCAGGGTACTTCCAAGGGATTCCCTTCCCTAGGCTTCCTGACTCTTACTGCCCCAGCTTCCCCTGGTTCTCTGATTCTACCTCAAATCTTGGGGATCTCTTGCAACCCTTGGGCCATCTCTACCGTCGGGGATCCCAGACATCACCTGAACCCCCAAGCCCTCTGACTCACTCTTGTCCTTGTTGACCAGCCAGGTATCCTTGGAGTCCAGTGGGTCACTGTCACCAATCTCGTTCCTGGCTACCACTCGGAAGTAGTACTTCCTGCCGGGGAGCAGTCCTGTCACTGTGTACTTGTTGCTGAAGACTTGCTCAGCGGCTGTGAACCAGGTGGCAGTGCTGGCGTCCCGCTTCATGATGACATAGTGGGCCTCGCTGTCATCCTGCACATCGGGGCTGTGGTTCCAGGTCAGGGTCACCGTGTTGGGGACCTCCTCAAATAGCTGGAGGTTTGTGGGGGGACGCGGAAAATCTGGAACAGTCGGACGGTCCGTCAGCCATCCTGGCGGGCCGGCAGTATTAGGCCCCCCACCCCAGGTACCTGCCAAGCCCTACGGCAGATGGGATGGGCACAGCCTTTCTTTGAGTCTCAGGCATCTGGTGTCTGAGTCAGAACAATTTCTGCAGTATAGCTCTGCCCTTACTCACAATGTGAACTTGAGTGACTTACCTTTTCTGAGACCCATTTTCTTATTTACAGAATAAAGTCTAACAACTCTCAGGAATATTGAGTAAAGTACCTGGCACGTAGTAATTGCTCAATAAAAATTCATCCTTTCATCTCTTGGGGCTTTGGGACTTTATTATGAAGCTTCCAGCCCTCTCTAAGAGGCCACTTTAAGTTTTCATGGCTTCATCTCCATTTCTCCCTCTTGCCTCTCACCCACTCTCCCAGTGAACTTTATTCTGCATCTGTCCTAAGGCTCTCCAGATATGATTACAGAATTTGAAAGAAAGACTTGGTCCTAGTTCAAGGCCCAGGGCTTTAGGACATAAAGAAAAAGTAGCAACAAACCATCCCAGTAAGGCAAAAGCTAATTAAAGTTTGCTTTGTGGTGCCCAAGAAGCCCTCACTGCCTTAACGCATGACTTTACAGTGGTAGGAACTCAAAGAGCAGTGAGGAGCCGTATCTGGAGAGCATGCAGGGATGCTCACACTGGCCGGTCCACTGTCATACCTGCCACACGCACGTGGATGTCATAGTGTGCCTCTCCAAACTCATTCTGGAGCAAGATGCGGTACACCCCTGAGTCGGAGCGCTTGGTGCTGTTGATGAGGAACTGGGAGTGGTTTTTGCCTTTGGTAATGGTTTCCCTGCCCTTGGTAGGGATGCCGTCTTTCTTCCAGATCACGTTGGGTGGTGGTGATCCCTAAGTGGTGATAAGAAATGCACCAGGGGTCACCTAGGTGGTATTTAGGGGGTGGGCCCTCCCTCACTGTTAAGGCGTCTTGTGCTAGGGGTCTGGCGAGGGATCGAGTTCAGGGCAGAGACTGACAGCTGCGGCTACAGCTACCATCTAGGGTGAGTGGTGGGCATCTGGGGCCATGGTCCAGAACAACTCACATAGAAGGCGGCATGGATGCAGAGGGCTGTCCCAGCACGAACCACCATGTGATTCTTCAGTCGGGCACTGAGGTCGAACCTGGGGGCGGCTGAGACAGAAGACAGGTGAGGGCATGGGCCTCTCTTTCCAGAAGACTTAGCTTTAAGCCTCCCTCCCATGTCCTTCCTGAGCTCTGCTTGTGCTCCCACCACAGGTCAGCGCTGTGTAGCAGCTGTGCAGCACCGAAGCATCTGCTTTCTCATCTGCCTCCCTCTCCTCTATGTCCCCAATGCCTGCCTGGGCACCAGTGGGTACTATTTAGCAGAAAATGAATGGTTGGTTTTGTTTCTGGTGGGGAAGTCCCTGGGGTCACCCCTCACTCTGTCCAGGTACAAAAGATGGATGACTTTTTCTTGATCACAGCAGCATCTCATCTCATTTCCCGCTGCAGGATGAGGTCTCACAGAGGAATATTTGGAGCTAGGATGTTGGGGTCTAAAACCACAGCCCTCTCTGTGTTCCTTACCTGGTGGTGGCATTGCACGGACCCCCTCATTCAGCTCCACAGGCTCCCCAACCCCAGCCTCATTCACAGCCCGGATCCGGAAGAAGTATTTCTGCCTCTCGGTGAGGCCTCCCACGGTGTAGCAGGTGCCCAAGATGGGGATCTTGGTGCACTTGGACCACTCTTTGGTGTCTTCGGCTCGCATCTCAAGGATGTAGCCAGAGGGTGGGTCTCCCTCTGCAGGCTCCTTCCAGGCAAGGGAGATGCTGGAGTTGGAGGAGTCGGACACGTGCAGGCCCTGTACCAGGCCTGGAGGTTCTGGGGATATAATAACACTCAGTCATGCCCCAAACTGACCTTCATTTGACTCCATGCCTAATTCCAATACTCCTGAAGCCTGACTTTCACCTCTTCTGCCTCCAGCTCCTACCAGTAATACCATTAATACGCAACCTCGCACATTGAGCAACCTCCAGATTCATCTCTCACCGACAGAGCACTTTCCCCTTTGAAATCAGTTCTCTCCAAATTCAACACTCCCTATACGTCCAACCCCTCTGTATTCAAGACCCCAACTTGTAGCCCATGCATCCGCATCACCTGTATTCACACGCAGTGCCTCATCTACAACACCCTCCCAACCATCTATGCGGCACCCCTGCTCAATTCTCAGACCCACCTCTACCTCGCCTGACCAGAAATACTCCGAATTGATAAAAACATTTTTCTACCTGCCTCCTCACTGTCTCTGAATCTTTATTTGTGACTTTATTCTGTGTGTGAATCCTGTTCCTTTCTCAAGCTAGAAGCTTCCAGAAAGCAGAGACCGTGTGATGCCCTGCTCCCCACCTTGCCCCCAGTTAGGTTTTCCCAGAGAAGGAACCCTCTATCTTGAATGGGCTAATTCTACTGTGTTGAGGCCTGGCAGCTCACACTTACTGATAGGATCCTTGGCCATCACCGCATTAGACGGCATACTGGGCTGTCCAGGGCCTGCCTTATTCACAGCTATAACTCGGAATTCATATTCTGTGTCTTCCAGGAGACCATCCACTGTGCACTTGGTGTCTGGAATGGGAATTTGAGGGTCATGAGACCAGAAGGCTGATGGGTGGGAGACCACAGGATCAGAGGACATGTAGGGAGGTCATGGATACTGTTAAAGCCCCATAGGAGTTGGAGTTTGGGGAAGGAGTATATTTAGAGCAGCAGGGATACTTCAGTCCACCCAGAAGCCCCCCGACCCCTTAGTCCCTTCTTGTCCTCTGTCCCTAGGTTCTTACCCTGGATGGGGTCCTTGTTGACTGGAACCCACAGGTTACTGCCTTTCTTCCTCCGCTCCACAATGTAGCCAAGCACAGGGGATCCCCCATCCTGGGTGGGTGCATTCCATGTGATGGTCATGGCCTCTTTGGTCACATCAGTCACTTGAGGCTGGGAAGCAAAACCAGGGGGCTCTGTGGGGGATGGAGAGAGGGCAGGGGTGAAAAAAGCGAGTGTACAGTTACTGACCTTGTGCTGACCTCTGGCCACGTTCTTTAAAAGAAAATTAAACTAGTGCGCTCTGGTGGAGCAACAGTTGGGTTAATCGCCTCCGAGGGAGTGGGCCACATGCCCCTAGATCTGAGTCCTGGGCCCTTGGGGACATAACTAGTGTGAACAACTATATAAAAATAAAGATTGACCCTATTTCTTTTTCCTCTCCCTGCCTGCCTGTCTACAGTTGCCTTCATTCCTGTGTGAACCTTATTTAAAAAATTTTTCTTAAACCAGTTTTATTTTTAAGGAAAAGTGCAGACAGGAATGAAGGTGAATAGAGGCAGACAGATAGGAAGAGGGAGGAGGAAGAAGTACTTTATTCATTTTTATTTAGTTGTTCATCTTGGTTCTCTGCCTCCTGGCCTGGGACACAAACCCAGGTCCTTGCGCTGCGTGTGGACTATACTCTTGGCCAAAGGCAGCTGACCAAGCCATTACTCCACCAAGGTGTGCCAAAACCAGTGTTTCTTAACTCCAATTATACATTAACAGGTTAACAGGAAGTGGGGGTTAAGCAGCCCCTCACCGAAGAACCCCAACAACTGACCAATAACTACTATCTGTGTCTTACCTCTAAAAATTCTAATTTAATTGGATTGGGGTGAAGGATAGGCATCAGAGCTTTTTAAAAGATGTCAAATGATTCTAGTGTGTAGTTAAGGATTGAGAATCTCAATGTGCCCTGGTGGCCTAGTGGGTAAGACCACGATGTAATTCACAGATGTCCAGGGATCAAAGTTTGAGACCCAGGGTCAGGGGGTAAAAACAGGATGGACAACTAAATAAAAATGAATAAAGTACTTCTTCCTCTCTCTTCTTGCCTCTGCTTGCCTTCATTCTTGTCTGCACCTTTCCTTTAAAAAAAAAAAAGATTGAGAATCACTGACTTAAAACTGCAACCTGTATATCCCCAATGTCACTTTTTAATGTACTGTTTTGACACACTGAGACATGGAGATCAGCTGACAGGGTAGAGCAAGTAATTGATGAGAAATCATAATTAAATGCTGATGTTGGCCTACTTTGGTGACTCGAGTGCTAAGTCAGCGTCTGTGGCGTGGACCATAAAAAGTCCAAATTTCTGGGTTCATGACCTGCAGTTGAGGAGAAGAACCAAAAATAAAACAGAAGTACTTCCTCCTCTTCTAGCTTGCTTTAAAAAAAAAAAAAAAAAAGCTTCCTCTTTCTCCCATCCTCTCTATAAAAAAAATGCTAATGCTTTGTTTTTGTTTAAAAAAGGAATGGATTCAAGATTAGCCCTAAAGTAATACCATTCTCACTGGGATTTGGAATGATTTCTGGGCTGCAGAAACGAGTGGGGTCAGTTGCCTGAACTGTGCACAGCTCTGGATGTACACACATGCATGTGTTAGGCATGTGATCTAACTGGAAAAAGCTGACAATCCCTGCCCAAAACCATGTTCTGCTCTTACTCTTATTCTGTCTCGGGACAGCTAGAGGGCTGATCCTGTGACATTCCCCATAGACCACATTCCTCACTGGCTGAAGGCCCCTATCTTGACCCCTGAGTGCCCCACTGAGCATGGAGTTAGTCACTGACCAATAGGATTTCCTGCAAACACTTCGTCTGTCTCCAGTGGTTCGCTCACTCCTTCCGAATTGACTGCCAGGATTCGAAACTGGTAGGCTTTTCCCTCTTCTACCTTGTTGGTGGAGAAGGTGGTGACTTTGCTGTCCACTTCGCCTATCTTAATCCAGGATTTCTTGCCAACTGCCCTCCGTTCCACTATGAACTGTGTCACAGGTCGCCCGCCGTTGTCTTTTGGAGCCTTCCACTTCATGTGCACACAGCTACCTGAGAGCTCCAGGAATTCCACCCGGCCCTGCGGTGGCTTGGGACGGTCTGGGGACAGAGGAGAGCTTCAGAATGGGGCTTTCGCTTGCCAGATAGCTAGCCAAGGTGGACACAGTAGGTTCTGCACTTTCCGGACACCTTGCCCTCCCTATGTCTACCACCCCTTCTAAGACTCGCCCGAAGAATTAGATCCTAGTCTCCTGAAACTGTATGTGTGGCAGTGTGTGTCTGTGGTGCTGTTTGTGTATGTGATGGGGTGTGTGTATGTGACGACATGTGTATATGTGATGGGGGTGTGTGTATGTGACGACGTATGTGTATGTGATGGGGTGTGTGTATGTGACGACGTGTGTGTATGTGATAGTGTGTATGTGACAACATGTGTGTATGTGACAACATGTGTGTATGTGATGGGGTGTGTGTATGTGACAATGTGTGTGTATGTGATAGAGTGTGTATGTGACAACGTGTGTGTACGTGATGCGGTGTGTATGTGATGTGTGTGTATGTGACGTGTGTGTATGTGATGGGGTGTGTATATGTGACGTGTGTGTGATGCAGTGTGTGTGACATGTGTATCCAATGGGGTGTGTGTATGTGACAACGTGTGTGTATGTGACAATGTGTATGTATGTGATGGGGTGTGTATGTGACGACATGTGCATATGTGATGGGGTGTGTATGTGATGTGTGTGTATGTGATGGGGTGTGTATGTGACAAGTGTGTGTATGTGATGGAATGTGTATGTGACGTGTGTGTATGTGATAGTGTGTGTATATGTGATGGAATGTGTATGTGACAACGTGTGTGTATGTGAGTGTGTGTATATGTGATGGCATGTGTGACAGTATATGTGTGTCTGTGATGGTGTATTTGATGGTGTATATGTGACAGCATGTGTGTACGTGACAGCGTGTATGTGATGGTGTATTTGATGCTGTGTATGTGACGGCATGTGTGTATGTGATGGGGTGTGTATGTGGCAATGTGTATGTATGTGATGGTGTGTGTATGTGATGCGGTGTGTATGTGATGGTGTGTGTGTATGCTGCATATTGAATAAGAGTTGACTAAGGCCAGGTCCACATCTCTTTCTTAACCTTCCGACTCTGACTCCAACCCCATACCTGGCCCCATGCCATCTTACTTTCCAACCCCATTTTAGCCTCAACCTTAGCCCCCCTCCCCTCATTTCCTTTCACTTTCAACCCCAATATTCTTCCTAACCCACCTCGCATCCAGCCCTAAGTCCCACCTCTCTTTTTCCTATTTCCACCTGACTTCCAGCCATGTCCTCACCTCCAAGTCCGTCACAGTACTAAAGTTAATATGTGAAGGCTTATGGGCTGTGCATTCTGCAATGTTTTACATTTTCTTGGAATCTGTATTTTAAAATAAATTATGCTTGCAAATGAAAAACCGAGGCTTAAGAAGTTAGCTGACTTGTCCACGACTACTTGGTTAGGAAGAGGTGGGCCCTCAATCCTGTTCTCCACCCAAACTCCACCTCTGTCCTCCTCTTCCCCCGCCTGCCTCCCCCAGAACACTGGGCCTCCGAGCAGCCGGCCAGGACACTGGCCTTACCCAGCACATTGAGGTGCAGAGTGGCCGTGGCTGAGCCATGGTCATTCTTGAGCTTGAGCAGGATAACACCGCTGTCCTCCCGCACGCAGTTTGAAATGGTGAGCAGCGCCTGGTCCTCCCCACGCTCCATGGACACACGTTCCTCCTCTGTCACCTCCATGCCATCCTTGTACCATGTCACTTTGGGCAGCGGCTTTGCCCGGAAGGGCACCTTGATGTGCGCGGTATGGCCCACCTTCACGGTCACTGGGTGTGTGGCCAGAGCCTCCAGTATCGACGGGTCAATGGTAGGAGGATCTATAGGAAGGGTAGTTGGGAAGCTCACCCAGAGGGATGGGGAGCCCAGTGGGTGAGGGGGAAGCCCATCGAGATAGATGCTGGAGCACATGGGTGGGCCAGGAGTGGTTGAGCTTTGTCTGCAGTAGGCAGTGACCTTACCTGCAATGAATAAAGAGGCTTCGCTCTCTGCGCCCTTGGCCCGGAAAGTGTACTTGCCCTCATGCTCCGGGCCCATTCTGGGGAAGATGAGCTTGTGTACTGCACCCTGCTTCACGATCTGCACACCAGGCAAGTCTGTGATCTGGAGGGGTGAGGGGCAGGCATGAGTACAAGTGTGTGCCAGGCAGACCCCTTCTTCCTTCCTCTCCTCCCCTCCCTTGCCCCGGACCTGGATCTCCTTGCCATCCTTCAGCCACACGCCTTCCACCTTCTCATCATTCAGCACTACACACAGCTCAGCTGGGCTCCCAGTGGCTGCATGCACGTCAGACAGCCCGCTCTTCACTGTGGCCAGACGCTCTGGACAAAAGGGGGCAGGGCTGGCTTAGGGTGTTGGAGAGGCAGGGACTCATGGGGATGGCCATGGGAAGGGGCAAGGGTGCCCTATCCATCAGAACAATTTATGTAGAGCGGGATATTTGGAAATTGGCAATGAGTGATTGGGGAACAGGAGTGGTGGGGATTGATCACTTAAGTAGATGTGAGGTTAGATACAAATCAGTGGAATTGGGAAATGGTAACCAGGAAGACTAGGAGATGGCTCACAGGGGGCTGATTATCATAGGATAGTCACTAGGGACTTAGGAGAAAAAGAGGAATGGATGTAGCATGCGGTGTTTGATGTTAGAGTCATCAAAGCTAATACTTTCTTGGCCCACAATCTCCCAATTGATAATAAGACGCCAGTGTGTCTGGCTTCCTGGCTAGGGAACTTCTGTTCTAGCTGGGATGTTTAGTTGTAGTCATGCTGGTCTGGGATGTGGTAGGATCCCCAGGTTTACTGGGAGTTGAGGGTGGCCAGGGTCAAAGAAATGATCAGGGAAAGTAGGTAGGGGTTGGTCAGGACAAGGGACATGGGATGATCAGGGCTTCTGGAGATGGCTTCTAGTGAAGCTATGAAGTAAAGGATGAAGTCAAGGGATTTCTGACAGTTCAAGAGAGGGGGAATGCTCAGGGTCAGGAGGTAGAGTTGTTCAGGGAGGTCAGAGACGGTCAGAATTTGGGAAATGAGGTGGTCAGAGTGGGGAGACAGAAACTGGTCAGGTTTGGGGGAGGATTGGATTCAGTAAGGGGAAGACTTGCTTGTGTCCAGAGTTGTGGACTTTTGGGATAGGGGTGTAGACCAGTGGGGACCAACAGGGTGGATGTGTACCCTCCACGGTGACAATGGCAGTGCTGAAGTATTCCGTCGGGTCCCCATCCTGCATGGCCACCACGGTGTACTCGCCACTGTCACTGAGCTGTGTGTCCTCAATGATCAGCTCTGCTCGCTTGCCCTCGTGATTCATGCTGTACTTGGTGCCACGCTCCAGCAGCCGCCCGTCCTTCTTCCAGCGCAGCGTCACATCCTTGGATGTCAGCTCACACTCCAGGCATGCCCGGCTTTTCTCTTTCACACGTACGTTTTTAAGGGTGCTCACAAACTTGATGGGGATGCCTGCAGACAGACAAACACTGGGACCTGTTCCTGGTGCCCCACATCCTTTTCTCTGCAGCTACAGGCTTCCCTGGTCTTCTTTCTGGCCCTAGAAAATACAGGGACTTGTGACAGGGAGTGCGCCTGTATGCAATGGAGGTCTCTGGCAGGGAGAATCCCAGCACTGACCTTTTTTGCTGATTGTGTGCAAAGCATTAACTCTCTGAGTCTGTTTCCTCATGGAAAATAAGGAAGCTCCTTAACTGTAAACTAATTTACCTCCTGACTGTGCTGGAGGTAATGTTTCTAATGGAAGTCCAGCTGTATTTATACCAGCTGTCTGGTCTCTGGGTCTTGACACATGCTGTCCCCTCAGTTGAGAATGTCCTCGCCTCTGCCCCCTTCTCTGAAAGCTCAACTCCTTTCTGTTGTTCTTGGTAAAGCGTGAGTATCACCTCATCACATTCTTTCGGATGTCACCAGGTGGTGCCCCTTCTTTAGGCTCGCACAGCCTGTGTGTCTCCCTCCATCATTGTAATGATCATTCCATGTCAACGTGTGATAGTATAGTTTACATATGTGACATGCTTCCTGGTGTCCCACCATCATGTCAACTCTTACCAAATTATCTGTAGTATCAGAATTTGTATGGCCAAGGGTAATGTCTTAAATGATGTTAGCGTCATCAAAGCTAATAATATCTCAATCCACAATCTCCCAATTGATAAGACCCCAGTGTGTCTTGATTCCTTGCTAGGGAACTTCTGTTCTCGTTCCAGTTCCATATCTACCTCTACCACTCAGTTAAGATTAATGGAGAGGAGGACCCTCTGTTGTTTTAGTATCTGTCACAGGGCCTTGCAAGGAGGAAATGGATGGATAGATGGATGGAAGGATGCATGGATGCATGGAAGGATGCATGGATGGATGGAAAGATGCATGGATGGATGGATGGATGGACGGATGGGTGGATGGACAGACAGATGAACAGACAGATTGCCCACATGAAGGTTTCTGTGATATGAAGGCTACTCCTTAAGTTCTGGCCCCATCACTCACGGTCAATAGTGAGCTGGGCCTTCTGTACCAGGTTCCCCACCTCGGCGGAGAATTCACCACTGTCGCTGAGCCTGGCATCCTTAATCTTAAGTGTGTGGGTCAGACCATCCTCAGATACTGTGATTTCATACTTTTCGTCCCGCTTCAGCTCCTTCCCATTGAACTTCCACACAAAATCAGGCACTTTCTTGGAGAGGCGAATCTCAAACACAGCTGTCTGGCGCTCTGTCACTTTCAGTGGCTTCATCTCTCCCAAGAACTTCAGTGGTTCATCTGCATCAAAGAGAAGGAGGTACAGTCACTGGGCTGCATCCCTGGTCCCTTTTATGGGGCAGGGTGGTGAAGGAGGCATGGAGATTCAGGTGCCACTGGTCTCCTGTGGCCCACAGTTGGAGAAAGCAGCCTTTCTTTTATTCCAGTGGTGAATCCTGGAGTCTCCTGATCTTTAAAGGGTCTCCTCCCCAATAATGTTAACAGTAATTTAAAAAGCACTTATGCGGTTTTCGATATGTGCCAGCCACTGTTATAGACAATATGTACAAATTACTGCATCTGATTCTCACACAGGTATATGCTACTATCATTCCCCATTTTACAGATGGGTAAAATGAGGCAGAAAGTAACTAACTTGCCCCAAATCTCACAGCCCATAAATGGCAAAAGCTAGGATTTGAACCCCAGTAGTCTAACTCTGGAGATAGCGCTCTTAACTGCCATCCAGAAAAATGGCACTATTATCTCATAGTTCTCTTACTCCTCTCATTTCCTGCTTCCACTAATTCCCATCCCCAGGCAGTCCTTTCCTGCAGAGTCCCACAGTCCTTCCCCCCATATCCCCAAAGACCCCATCCCTAGCTATTCTTCCCCCTGACCATGTCAGCCTTGTGCCGCTGATGCCCACACATACCCAGCACTGTGAGCTCTGCACTCATCCGCTTATCACCCACGGACAGGCTGTAGGTGCCGGCGTCGTTCATGGTCACGTTGGTAATAACTAGCATGTGCTTGGTACCCATCTGCTTCACGTCGTACTTGCCTAAGGAGTACTGGATCCTCAGTGGCTCAGTATCCTGCCTCACAGAACAGGTAGGAAAGCTGATGAGGATGTTTAGGAGGAGATCTCCAGAGGTCCACATTCTCCAATGTCAGCCTGAGCTGGAGCGGGCCAGGTCTGTTGAAACTCCTCGAACACCCAGACAACCCTGAGAGTTTACCAGCCTCATCATCTGACTTGCAGAATCCGAGGTCCCTGCTTCCCCGCCATAGCTGAACTCTCAATTTGCATCAGTTTATTAGATGCTTTCTCTTAGATCCAAGCATCTTAAGTGGCCTTCAGACTCTCCAATCCAGGTTTTTCATTTTAAAGATGGGTATACTGAGGCACAGAGAGAGCAAAGTAAATGCCTCAGTTAACCTGCAGAACAGCTCTGAATAGAGCCTGGTTCCCAGCCAGTTTCAACCCTAGCAGGAGGTGGCATCTTGAGAGGGTGGAAGAGAGGTGATAGCTGATGGATAATGAGAGGGCTTAGTTGAGAAGGGGTGCAGACAGGGAATTATATTGCCAGGGTGGGCCTTGTCTCTTTGTCCCCCACCTTGATCCATATCATCTTGACATTGGGGTCCTTCAGCTCCATGATGCATTCAAAGGTCACTGTGGTGTCAATTTTGGTTTCTATGTCTTCCAGGGGCTTCAGGATCCGGATGGCCTGAGAAATTGTGATAACAAAATGGCAGGTGTCAGAGGTATCTGGAGACTGCCCTCTTTGTGTCCCCAATCCTGGAGGCATCCCTTAAGGGTTGGGGGACAATGACGAGGCTGATTAGCCAAGCTCCTCCTGCCCCACCCACCACTGATCAAATGGACAATTTAGGGGAAGACAGATATGAAGGGAGGCAGGACAGGAGCCACCATAGGAGGGAGGGAGTTACTACGTACCTGGGCCATTACATAGATTCTCTAATTCTAGTGTAGATGCTTAATAATTACAGTTGGTTGAGTAATGCACGAATGACCGCAAGAACTACACACAAACAAATGAAAGAGGAAACTACTATTTTTCATTTTGCAGATGAGAAAACAGGCCCAGAGAGATGCCCAAGGTCACACAGTTAACAAAGCCATGGAACTGGGATTTGAACCTAGATATTTCCAAAGTCCATGTTAGTGGGAATGGTGGAGAGAGGAGAGGTAGAGGAAAGGTAACTTGAGTTCCTTTCCTGTTCCTGACTATGTATGTGCAGGGCAGGGAGATGTGGAGATCTTATCACTAAGAGCATAAATGCTGGCACTTTCGTAGAGATCCAGCCTTTGGTCTTTAGAATTCCCAGTGGGTACTGACCTCCACCTCCACTTTCTTCTTCATCCCTTTGAGTTTCTTGAGCAGCCCCCGGAAGTCAGTGAAACCATATTCCACGCAGACCTTCTCGAAGTCCTTCTTGGGCACCTTGGACAAAATCTCCAGCATTTCTTTCTCATCTATCACCTTCTTCTGCTGCTTCTTGGGAGCTGGGGGAGCTCTGGGAGGAGAAGGTACCACACTTGGACTCAGCACATCTCCCTCTGAAGACAGAGGGAGACTCTCCAAACCTTGAGATGCCCTTCCCACTCCATGAATTCTTGAAACATGGGTCATTAACTCAGAGCTCTACTGAAAGACCTCTGAGAAGCTCTAACCTGGAGGGTGGGGGCACAGCACCCTGGGAGGAGAAGACTTCCAGGAGCCTCACCTCTTTTTCAACATCTTTTTGAAATCCATTTTATCTTGACCTGAAGACAGATAGAAGGAGAAGATCAGATAGAGGGTTTGGTCCTGAAGAAGAAAATCTAGGAGGAGGAGGCTGGCTCACCCTCTGTCACCATCAAGGACACGGTATAGATGGCATCTGCATGGTCATTGCTTGCAATGCACTTGTAGTTGTCAGAGTCATCCGAGGTCACTGACTCCAGCTGGATGAGGGTCAGGCCATTAGGAGGGCAGGGTAGGAAATCACAGGAGACTGTTAGTGAGACGGGAAAGGAGGCTCTTCTGGGGCGTGAGGATGAGCTGAGCAGCCTCTATGATGTGGAAGTACTAGCTAGTGGTCAGTGAGTGTTGCCTGATTCTTCATTGGATGCTCCCCCTTGGCTGTGAGCTCCTGGAGGACAGGGACTCCCTTGGAGTTCCAACTACCTTCTTGGTACTGGACTGTGTACTCTTTCATTTAACATGGATTTGCTCCTCTGTACTGGTACTGGGCTGAGTTCCTGAGGAAGCAGTGGTGAAGAAGCTGGAGCATGGCACTTACAGCCCAGTGCTCTCTCCAAAAGTGCTTGCTGAATGAATGTGTCAGGGGTGGCCAGCAGGGAGACAGCTTGTGTGTGTATGGTGGGGTTGGGGGTGGGAAAGCTTGGGGGGCTGCTGAGGGTCCACTAACTAGTCCTTAGGAGGAAAACAAACCAACTTCTGTGGGGAAGTAGGGGAAGCTCTTTGATTTTCACAATGCAAGTCAGGACAGGACTAACTGGGGACTGGATTAATTATTGATCTAGGTTTCTCAGTCTCCCGTTCCTCAAAAAGTAACCAGAGGTTACTGAAGCTGGTTAGCCTAAGGATGATAGCTCCTTGGCCAGACTCTTCTGGGAGGTACCCTTGAAGTTCCCAGGAACCATGACCCTCACCTCTAGTCTGTGACTAACTCTTCCCTCCCTTCTGCCCTAACTCAGTCTGCCTCGCCCACCATGGTCCCGCCCCTTTCTAACCACACCCACACCTTTGGTCTCAGTGCCGCTTTGGCTCACTCGCCTTCCGGAATCACTCCTGATTTTCCATGGGTCCTACTTCCTCTTGTTCTAGCCTTGCTCTAGCTTCTCTTGCCTAGCCCCTCATTTTGGTCCCCTGCACATTCTGGCAATGCCCCAGCTCCTGACTGCACTCTTTTCCTGTCTCCCAGTTCTTGGGTAGGTGTGGACTTCGTCAGTGGGAGGCTCACAAGTGGCCACCACAGGGCTCCCTGCTTCCAACCTGCAGCTTCATGGGTAACTGGACCTCGGCTCAGTCCTCATACCTTCAGCACGTACTCCTTGTTAAGGCTGTCGTAGAACATCTTGGCGGACTCCTTGATGGGGATGCCACTCTCCCTCTTCCAGGAGATGTTGGGTTTGGGGTTCCCCTGCACTCGGGCTCGAAACTCAGCTTTATCCCCTGCAGTGGGCATAGGATGTATTTTTGCTTCTTAGTCTCCAGGCTGGCCCTTTGCACGCCCCGGGTATCTCTCAGGGATCTTGGCCACCTTGGGTAGGGGACAGACCCTCAGCTTGGTTCTGCCAATGTATGTGTAGTGGGGGGGTGGGGGAGAGGCAGTGGTGGTGGAGGTGTTGGCTGGGGGACTAAAGAAGACAGGAAAACACCACGGGGTAGGGGGTGCTTGGGAGGGCAGGGAGAGAGGGGGAGTGTCACACCCTCAGGTGAGGTGACCGGGTGAGGCTTCTCCACGAACTCTGGGATGCTCTCTCCGGTAGGGATGTTGGAACTCCGGGTCACCAAGTTGAAGAACTCGACGGTGCTCGAGGATGTTCTTGTGACTTCCTCTGTGAAGGCAGAGGAGAGGTCAGAATGGGCTCCAGGCAGAGCTCAACCCGGATTTGAGGGTGACTTTATCGTGACAGAATGTGCGCATTTTAGATCAGCAAGGAGCAGGACCAGCACTGGCTAAGAAAGGAAGACTTAAGCATTGAGTTATTGTGTTATGGCAAATTTCAGCCCCTAGGGGCTGCCACCTCACCTCCCACCCTTCTATGGTAGATGACTTTCACTGGGTATGTGCTGAGTCCTGTTTTTCTTTTTTAAAAAGCAGGGCTCCTTTTGGGGATTTTCTTGGTCTCCTGGAAGTCCCTGTTCTCTAATAACTTTGAGAGGCTCCGCCTGGGTTTGCTTGGGGCATCTGGTATCTTAGCTAAGCTCTGCATTGGGCCTTCTCCCGGCCCTTTTGGGGGTCAGCTTTCATTGCCAAGGGAGTGGTGATTCTTCAGTGGGGGACAGGAGTCCTTCAGATTAGGAACCTCTTACCTGAAAGAGTATACTCAACATCTGCTCTGGTAATACAATTTCATATTTGGAAAATAAAAATTATAGTAAATCTTGTTGACTGGTGAGTACTCGGAGTCACAGAGCCCTTTCCTTGTGCCAGGAACTGTGCTAAGTACATTTCCAATATTATTTGTCTTAATTGCCACAACGTCTCAGGGACCCTCACTACTCTGAAGGATCGAGACGAGAAGAATGTGTGAAGGGGCCCTCTGACCTGCTTTTAAATAGTGATCAGACGTCTGACATGAGCGTGTGCAGACTGCACCTGGCCTGCAGATGTCTTTTATTTGACCTCTACGATGTTCAAACAAAAAGCAGCACTGCATCTAATAATGGGGAGATTTCTCCTAAACATTCAGGCTTCCAGAGCTCAACATTGGATGTGGAGGAGGATCATGGCTGCCCCTTTAGATGGGGTATGTCCTCTACAGTTTACCTCAGTCTCTCTCTTGAGCTTGTGTTCCCTGCCTGGACCCTGTTGGCCGGTGGTTTTCAAGTCTGGCTGCACAAAAGAATCCCTAGAGAGCTTAAAAAAAACCCCAGCCTCACCTGATTAAGTCTTGGGTGAGACTCAGGTATTGCTAACATTTTTCACTCTCCCCCACCCACTTCCCATTCTAAGGTGACTCTGATGTGCAGCCGGGGCTGAAAATCCCTGCTATAATGACTTGCGTGTGCAACGTCTGGTCCTGAGTGCCGGTGCTCACGGCTCTGCCTCACCGTGCAAGAGGAATTGGTGTAGTGTTTATCTGACCTTGGCCTCTGTGCACAGAGGACTTGGAGGGACTCTATCCTCCAGGGCTTTGAGGGTAGGGCAATGACTAGGATGACTGGTATTCAATATCCTGGTCCCCAGTCTCCTTTTAATCACTTTCCTCTAGAGACATTACTAAAATAATCTGTTCTGCTCTGAGACTACTTCTCAGCTTTCCCTTGGATCTGCCCTCCCCACAAGTCTGTCCCCAAAGGCTGGAGAGTCTAGAAGCTTAGCTCACTTGTTTATATGTTCATCTTCTCCACTGGCAGCTCCAGCTCTCCTGTTTCGTAAATAGAGTAGGGACAGCAGTCATCATCTGGAGATAAGGTCCCCACATCCCTAACTTCCTGCATGCCAGAAATTCTACCATTGGAGATACACGCATTCACCTAGGATTCTGACCTCCTCAGGCAATGAAGAGGTCATGTATCCCACACATCCAGGGGGCTGATTTTTCCTAAGCTGTTTTCCCAGAGATCTGATTTGTGGGTGAACATCTGGCTAGCTGAAGCTTTATCGATGCACATATTAGAAACACAGGTTGGGAGAGGGTTACTGTTAATCTCATGGGCTCCCAAGAGGCCCAGCAGTAGCAAAGACAGAGCTCACGCAGAGGGTGGGATGGATGTGGAGGAAGAATGGCCCCTTCCTGATATCGTTCCCTTCCCCACCATCTCCACATGCTGCTTGCCTCCCACGATGGTTGTTTTGGAGAAGGTCTGCACTTGCTTGGTGGAGCTGGAGAACTCCATGGACACATGCTCCTTCTGTATCATCTGCTTGCAAATGGTTGTCATGGTGACAGCAGGCTGGGCACTCACCTGGGAGGAGAGGGGAGATGATGGGGCCATAAAGCACAAGGAAGGGAGTAGGAGGGAGATTCAGAGATGTTCATAGGTGTGTGGAGGGGAAGGGAGAGGGTAGGTGGACCCTAAGGGAGATGGTGCAGGAGAGGGTATGGAGAGAGGCTGGGCAGCATGCCTCTTCTCTCTGGCCTCTCTTCTTCCCTATTTTGCTCTCCCTGAATGATTGCAAAGACCCATGGGCCTGTGCCCCACTGACTAACCCCAAACCATTCCAAGTTCTTGGAAGGGAAGGACTTACGGCATAGATGAACCCAGTAAGTCAAGTAACACCCAGAGAGAGTTACAGACACCTGCTGCTAGCTACACGGAACTACGGAGGCTGATCTGCAGGCTTTATCTGGAGGGAATGAAGTCAGACCCAAGAAGGAACTTCCTAAGTCATATTGTGCAGACCTAAGAAGGAAGCTGCGGCTCTTCTTTCTGGGCCCTGGAAGCCCCTGGCCCTGTTGGACTGTTAAGATGGATGACAGTGTATTTCTACAGCTCTGCTTTCAATTCTGCCATGGTAAAGACAGAGGTTGAGTTTTTATTTCTCACAGTTTAAAAAAATAATTCTACCATACAAGTTAAAAGATAAAATCACTGACAATCTATATGAGGGGGCTCCCTCCTGCTCCTGAGCCCCTTCATCTTCCAAAAGGTAACCACCTGCCTTCTCTTCTTTCTGGAACTCTTTCACACAAGATGAATGTTTTTGTCCTAATTACTGTTTTTATACATAGGGTAGCCTATTATACACACTACTCAAGCCCCTTTCTTTTTCACTGAATACATCCTGGAGAACACCCTATACTGGTTCATGAAGAATTCCACCACTATTGTTAAGAGCTACACAGGATTTCAACCAACAGAAGTGCCCACCACCCTTTAGATTACCTGCCTGGTGGTTTTTAACCCTCTAGTTGTACATGAGGAAGCAGAAGTTTGAGAGGAAGAATCTGCCCGAAGTCCAACCCCCAATTCCCAATCCAGTGTCTTCCAGGGGAATCAGAAGCCTTGTTCTGACCCAGGGGGTTTGAAGCTAAACTTATCTCCCCCTCCCATGGTGAATCTCTGCTTCTACCTCTGGGTTCTGAGACCACCCTCTGTCCCAGCTCCTGCTGTCCCCCTTGGGCTTAGAAAGAAGCAGGCTCTGCCCGCTTTCTGAGGGAAAGAGGATGCCTTACCTTGTGGATCAGTCCCTTGTAACCCTTGAACGCTGAGCCCAAGGCTTTGAAGGCACAGCTAATGTCTGGGCTGTGGACCGCCCAGTCTCCTTCTTCCTCGGCCCCAGCAGTGGGGCTACCAGGAGTCTCCGGTTCCTTAAATGTCTGGTCCCTGGGGGGTGATCCCTTACTCAGGTTCTGCAGTTGCCTCAGCTTGATGGCTTGGGAGTGTGGAGGGGAGGGAAGTTGGGAGGGGAGTCAGGACTGGAGTGAATTCAGGGGACAGCTGGGTAGGAGGCAGACAGTGGTGTTTCAGGGATACCTGTCCTGTTTCCTTGAGAGAGATGTTTCGGTCTCACTGCTGGGTGGGATCTGAGCTGAGGGGTTGAGGGTGTGTGTGCGTGCGCGTGTGTGTACATACATGCAAAAAAGCCCAGGGCTCTGGGAACAAAGCAACAGGTCTGCTTCTAGGAACTAGGTCAGGTGTGTCTGTTACTCTGCACAAACACAGACGGCATCATGCATGTCTCTGGGTGAGAAGGGTCTAGTGACCTGCCATCTGGGATTTGTGTGACATACTGTGTGTGTGGTGCCTACAAAGCCTCACAGGGCCACCTGGGGGAGGGAAATGTTAGCTGTCTTCCCTTTCCCACCCCTACAGTCGAATCCCCTTTATCTGGGCAGAAGGCAGGAGGGCCATCTTCGGGGTGGTGGGGGAACCTCAGTTGAGGGGGGGCTGGAGAGCATGCCATTCTCTCAAAGCACTCTCTATTCTTTCCTCACTGTCTCCAGCGTATCTTCAGGCCCAGACTCCTGACCAGCCCACCTGAGTTTCTGGTACCAACCTGAGAGTTGGTCAGCAGCCTTCCCCTGCGACCCTGAGTGACCCTGTCTGCCAGCAGTAGGCTCAGAGCTACTTTTGCTGCATCCCCAGGGGCAAGGGTAAGAATAGCAAGAGAGTCAGGGATGACTCGGGATCTGAGCTCATGGGCAGAGGCCCTGGGCCCCTGGGGAAGGCTTACTCTCAGCCCAGACCTTACAAGGGAAATTGCTAGGTTGCAGCTGCTGTTGGGATAAGTGGGGTGACCAATAGGAGGAGCCTGGGTGTGACCTGACTGTCCCCCTGCCCCCGCCTTGGCTCTCTGGCCCCTCTGTGGGAGATGGTGGTCTTCTAGCCACTTTGCCCTCGCTGGAAGCCTCCCACGCCTGTACTTGAGGATCCCTATGACCGCAGCTCCTGGCTGGGCTGGGGTGAGAGTGTGTAAGAAACCTGCCAAATGGATTTTGAATCTGGATTTGTCCATATTTCCAATATCCACAAGGGGCGCTAGTGACCGGGAGCCAGAGGTTAGGGGTGGGAGTATGGGGAGAGGGAGAAAGAGAGAGAGGGGAGGTGTGTAGGCCCCTCCAGATACTGGGAGGAGGAGCATGACAGGTACAAGAAGGCAGGCGGTGCAGGGAGAGGAAAATCACACAGACTCAGGAGGCTAGATTTGCTCAAAATGCTCCATTTATTGCTCTATTCAATGACCACGAGCAAATTATAAAAAGACACCAAATGTCTGTCTGCCGTGGAATAAATATTTAAAGTCAGCAATAAAAACACGTGGCTCCAAGATAACACGTTGCCAAGAGTCATGCATGCCCTGCTGACGGGCTCTCAACATACGCGTGGACACAGGGACACGCAGAGCGACACACAGCGGGACTACGGGAAGGCGCCCCCACAGTGCACAGAGAGATGCTTCACGCAGGTCTGGGGCTGAGTCCCCCACCCCAGCTCCCCCTCGCCCCATCAGCTCAGGGCTGCTGGGCTGACTGCCCCCTCCCATCCCCTTCCTGCCCAGGGCCCCACAGAACGGTCACCTGAGGGCACCCTGGCGGTGACACTCCAACCTCCCCAACCCAGAGACCTGTCTCCCAAGGGACAGTGATCTGCCAGCCCTTCAGGAGTGCCCCAGGCCTGACCTTAGGTCCTGAGGCACCCCCCCCATGCTGGTCTCAATGATGGGGGCAACACGCCATGCCTGCGGGACAACTGGGGTGGGGGCTCAAGGCAGGCCCTCTGCCTGGGCTTCTTAGGGGCTGCAGCTCACAACCCCTTTCCTGGGCTGAGGAGACACAGTGTCCGGTACAGACAGCGAGATGGATGGACAGACACGCAGTGCGGCGAAAACACATTTGGATCAAGTAGCGAGGGAACCATTGTTAAAAACCGAGGCCCAGGCCTGTGTGGTGTGGGTCAGGCCCCCGGGCCCCAGGTCTGGCCTGGCGATCCCTCCCCCCACCCTGCCCCACTCCCCAATATGTACAGTAGGAAGAGCTATGTTGGGGGGCAGGGGCCAGGCCGAGGCTGACGGCAGAGGGAAGGGACCCGAGAGAAGAAAGCGGGGGTGGGGGAGAGGGGATAGGGAGAGGGTGTTTTGGAGTGGTGGCCCAGACTCAGGCTGGCGGGGTCGGGGGT